>CM033023.1:27457021-27823752 GCA_019207045.1 Branchiostoma floridae x Branchiostoma belcheri | reverse complement strand
AGCGAACCCTTCGGTAACCGCAAAAAAGCGAGCCCTTACGATCGGACTTCCAAAATTTCAAACAAAATGTGCGTTACTTTCAACACTTGAATATCATAGTAAAACCGTGGGCAAAAGGTAAAAAGTGATTTGAGTACCCTAAATTACTTTGTAACTTTTCTACATACGAATGAAGGCTCACCTGGGGGATAACCGCTAGCCGCTAAGCGAACCCTTCGGTAACCGCAAAAAAGCGACCCCTTACGATCGGACTTCCGAAATTTCAAACAAAATGTGCGTTACTTTCAACACTTGAATATCATAGTTAAAACCCGTGGGCAAAAGGCAAAAAGTGATTGAGTACCTAAATTACTTTGTAACTTTTCTACATACGAATGAAGGCTCACCTGGGGGATAACCGCTAGCCGCTAAGCGAACCCTTCGGTAACCGCAAAAGCGACCCCTTACGATCGGACTTCCGAAATTTCAAACAAAATGTGCGTTACTTTCAACACTGAATATCATAGTAAAAACCCGTGGGCAAAAGGGTAAAAAGTGATTTGAGTACCCAACATTACTTTGTAACTTTTCTACATACGAAGTGAAGGCTCACCTGGGGGATAACCGCTAACGCTAAGCGAACCCTTCGGTAACCGCAAAAAAGCGACCCCTTACGATCGGACTTCCGAAATTTAACAAAATGTGCGTTACTTTCAACACTTGAATATCATAGTTAAACCCGTGGGCAAAAGGCAAAAAAGTGATTGAGTACCAAAATTACTTTGTAACTTTTCTACATACGAATGAAGGCTCACTGGGGGATAACCGCTAGCGCTAAGCGAAACCTTCGGTAACCGCAAAAAAGCGACCCCTTACGATCGGACTTCCAAAATTTCGAAAGAAAATGTGCGTTACTTTCAACACTTGAATATCATAGTAAAACCCGTGGGCAAAAGGTAAAAAGTGATTTGAGTACCAAAAATTACTTTGTAACTTTTCTACATACGAGTCAAGGCTCACCTGGGGGATAACCGCTAACCGCTAAGCGAACCCTTCGGTAACCGCAAAAAAGCGACCCCTTACGATCGGACTTCCGAAATTTCAAACAAAATGTGCGTTACTTTAACACTTGAATATCATAGTAAAACCCGTGGGCAAAAGGTAAAAAGGGATTTGAGTACCCAAATTACTTTGTAACTTTTCTACATACGAATGAAGGCTCACCTGGGGGATAACCGCTAACCGCTAAGCGAACCTTCGGTAACCGCAAAAAAGCGACCTTACGATCGGACTTCCGAAATTTCAAACAAAATGTGCGTTACTTACAAACACTTGAATATCATAGTAAAACCCGTGGGCAAAAGGTAAAAAGTGATTTGAGTACCCAAAAACTTTGTAACTTTTTACATACGAATGAAGGCTCACCTGGGGGATAACGCTAACCGCTAAGCGAACCCTTCGGTAACCGCAAAAAAGCGACCCCTTACGATCGGACTTCCAAAATTTCGAACAAAATGTGCGTTACTTTCAAACTTGAATATCATAGTAAAAACCCGTGGGCAAAAGGTAAAAAGTGATTTGAGTACCCAAAATTACTTTGTAACTTTTCTACATACGAATGAAGGCTCACCTGGGGGATAACCGCTAACCGCTAAGCGAACCTCGGTAACCGCAAAAAAGCGACCCTTACGATCGGACTTCCGAAATTTCAAACAAAATGTGCGTTACTTTCAACACTTGAATATCATAGTAAAACCCGTGGGCAAAGGTAAAAAGTGATTTGAGTACCTAAATTACTTTGTAACTTTTCTACATACGAATGAAGGCTCACCTGGGGGATAACCGCTAGCGCTAAGCGAACCCTTCGGTAACCGCAAAAAAGCGACCCTTACGATCGGACTCCGAAATTTCAAACAAAATGTGCGTTACTTTCATCACTTGAATATCATAGTAAAACCCGTGGGCAAAAGGTAAAAAGTGATTTGAGTACCAAAATTACTTTGTAACTTTTCTACATACGAATGAAGGCTCACCTGGGGATAACCGCTAGCCGCTAAGCGAACCCTTCGGTAACCGCAAAAAAAGCGACCCTTACGATCGGACTTCCGAAATTTCAAACAAAATGTGCGTTACTTTCAACACTTGAATATCATAGTAAAAACCCGTGGGCAAAAGGTAAAAAGTGATTTGAGTACCCAAAATTACTTTGTAACTTTTCTACATACGAGAAGGCTCACCTGGGGGATAACCGCTAACCGCTAAGCGAACCCTTCGGTAACCGCAAAAAAGCGACCCCTTACGATCGGACTTCCGAAATTTCAAACAAAATGTGCGTTACTTACAACACTTGAATATCATAGTAAAACCCGTGGGCAAAAGGTAAAAAGGGATTTGAGTACCCAATATTACTTTGTAACTTTCTACATACGAGTGAAGGCTCACTGGGGGATAACCGCTAACCGCTAAGCGAACCCTTCGGTAACCGCAAAAAAGCGACCCCTTACGATCGGACTTCCGAAATTTCAAACAAAATGTGCGTTACTTACAACACTTGAATATCATAGTAAAACCCGTGGGCAAAAGGTAAAAAGTGATTTGAGTACCCAAAATTACTTTGTAACTTTTCTACATACGAATGAAGGCTCACCTGGGGGATAACCGCTAACCGCTAAGCGAACCCTTCGGTAACCGCAAAAAAGCGACCCCTTACGATCGGACTTCCAAAATTTCGAAGAAAATGTGCGTTACTTTCAAACTTGAATATCATAGTAAAACCCGTGGGCAAAAGGTAAAAAGTGATTTGAGTACCCAAAATTACTTTGTAACTTTTCTACATACGAATGAAGGCTCACCTGGGGATAACGCTAACCGCTAAGCGAACCCTTCGGTAACCGCAAAAAAGCGACCCCTTACGATCGGACTTCCGAAATTTCAAACAAAATGCGTTACTTTCAACACTTGAATATCATAGTAAAACCCGTGGGCAAAAGGTAAAAAGTGATTTGAGTACCCTAAATTACTTTGTAACTTTTCTACATACGAATGAAGGCTCACCTGGGGGATAACCGCTAGCCGCTAAGCGAACCCTTCGGTAACCGCAAAAAAGCGACCCCTTACGATCGGACTTCCGAAATTTCAAACAAAATGTGCGTTACTTTCATCACTTGAATATCATAGTAAAACCCGTGGGCAAAAGGTAAAAAGTGATTTGAGTACCCAAATTACTTTGTAACTTTTCTACATACGAATGAAGGCTCACCTGGGGGATAACCGCTAAGCCGCTAAGCGAACCCTTCGGTAACCGCAAAAAAGCGACCCCTTACGATCGGACTTCCGAAATTTCAAACAAAATGTGCGTTACTTTCAACACTTGAATATCATAGTAAAACCCGTGGGCAAAAGGTAAAAAGTGATTTGAGTACCCAAAATTACTTTGTAACTTTTCTACATACGAATGAAGGCTCACCTGGGGATAACCGCTAACCGCTAAGCGAACCCTTCGGTAACCGCAAAAAAGCGACCCCTTACGATCGGACTTCCGAAATTTCAAACAAAATGTGCGTTACTTTCAACACTTGAATATCATAGTAAAACCCGTGGGCAAAAGGTAAAAAGTGATTTGAGTACCAAAATTACTTTGTAACTTTTCTACATACGAGTGAAGGCTCACCTGGGGGATAACCGCTAACCGCTAAGCGAACCCTTCGGTAACCGCAAAAAAGCGACCCCTTACGATCGGACTTCCGAAATTTCAAACAAAATGTGCGTTACTTTCAACACTTGAATATCAAAGGAAAACCCGTGGGCAAAAGGTAAAAAGTGATTTGAGTACCCTAAATTACTTTGTAACTTTTCTACATACGAATGAAGGCTCACCTGGGGGATAACCGCTAGCCGCTAAGCGAAACCTTCGGTAACCGCAAAAAAGCGACCCCTTACGATCGGACTTCCGAAATTTCAAACAAAATGTGCGTTACTTTCAACACTTGAATATCATAGTTAAACCCGTGGGCAAAAGGCAAAAAGTGATTTGAGTACCCAAAATTACTTTGTAACTTTTCTACATACGAATGAAGGCTCACCTGGGGGATAACCGCTAGCCGCTAAGCGAACCCTTCGGTAACCGCAAAAAAGCGACCCCTTACGATCGGACTTCCGAAATTTCAAACAAAATGTGCGTTACTTTCAACACTTGAATATCATAGTAAAACCCGTGGGCAAAAGGTAAAAAGTGATTTGAGTACCCAACATTACTTTGTAACTTTTCTACATACGAGTGAAGGCTCACCTGGGGATAACCGCTAACCGCTAAGCGAACCCTTCGGTAACCGCAAAAAAGCGACCCCTTACGATCGGACTTCCGAAATTTCAAACAAAATGTGCGTTACTTTCACACTTGAATATCATAGTAAAACCCGTGGGCAAAAGGTAAAAAGTGATTTGAGTACCCAAAATTACTTTGTAACTTTTCTACATACGAGTGAAGGCTCACCTGGGGGATAACCGCTAGCCGCTAAGCGAACCCTTCGGTAACCGCAAAAAAGCGACCCCTTACGATCGGACTTCCGAAATTTCAAACAAAATGTGCGTTACTTTCAACACTTGAATATCATAGTAAAACCAGTGGGCAAAAGGTAAAAAGTGATTTGAGTACCCAAATTACTTTGTAACTTTTCTACATACGAGTGAAGGCTCACCTGGGGGATAAAACGCTAAGCGAACCTTCGGTAACCGCAAAAAAGCGACCCCTTACGATCGGACTTCCGAAATTTCAAACAAAATGTGCGTTACTTTCAAAACTTGAATATCATAGTTAAACCGTAGGCAAAAGGTAAAAAGTGATTTGAGTACCCAAAATTACTTTGTAACTTTTCTACATACGAATGAAGGCTCACCTGGGGGATAACCGCTAGCCGCTAAGCGAACCCTTCGGTAACCGCAAAAAAGCGACCCCTTACGATCGGACTTCCGAAATTTCAAACAAAATGTGCGTTCCTTTCAACACTTGAATATCATAGTAAAACCCGTGGGCAAAAGGTAAAAAGTGATTTGAGTACCCTAAATTACTTTGTAACTTTTCTACATACGAATGAAGGCTCACCTGGGGGATAACCGCTAGCCGCTAAGCGAACCCTTCGGTAACCGCAAAAAAGCGACCCCTTACGATCGGACTTCCGAATTTCAAACAAAATGTGCGTTACTTTCAACACTTGAATATCATAGTAAAACCCGTGGGCAAAGGTAAAAAGTGATTTGAGTACCCTAAATTACTTTGTAACTTTTCTACATACGAATGAAGGCTCACCTGGGGGATAACCGCTAGCCGCTAAGCGAACCCTTCGGTAACCGCAAAAAAAGCGACCCCTTACGATCGGACTTCCGAAATTTCAAACAAAATGTGCGTTACTTTCAACACTTGAATATCATAGTAAAACCCGTGGGCAAAAGGTAAAAAGTGATTTGAGTACCCAACATTACTTTGTAACTTTTCTACATACGAGTGAAGGCTCACCTGGGGGATAACCGCTAACCGCTAAGCGAACCCTTCGGTAACCGCAAAAAAGCGACCCTTACGATCGGACTTCCGAAATTTCAAACAAAATGTGCGTTACTTTCAACACTTGAATATCATAGTTAAACCCGTGGGCAAAAGGTAAAAAGTGATTTGAGTACCCAAAATTACTTTGTAACTTTTCTACATACGAATGAAGGCTCACATGGGGGATAACCGCTAGCCGCTAAGCGAACCCTTCGGTAACCGCAAAAAAGCGACCCCTTACGATCGGACTTCCGAAATTTCAAACAAAATGTGCGTTACTTTCAACACTTGAATATCATAGTTAAACCCGTGGGCAAAAGGTAAAAAGTGATTTGAGTACCCAAAATTACTTTGTAACTTTTCTACATACGAATGAAGGCTCACCTGGGGGATAACCGCTAGCCGCTAAGCGAACCCTTCGGTAACCGCAAAAAAGCGACCCCTTACGATCGGACTTCGAAATTTCGAAGAAAATGTGCGTTACTTTCAACACTTGAATATCATAGTAAAACCGTGGGCAAAAGGTAAAAAGTGATTTGAGTACCCTAAATTACTTTGTAACTTTTCTACATACGAATGAAGGCTCACCTGGGGGATAACCGCTAGCCGCTAAGCGAACCCTTCGGTAACCGCAAAAAAGCGACCCCTTACGATCGGACTTCCGAATTTCAAACAAAATGTGCGTTACTTTCAACACTTGAATATCATAGTAAAACCCGTGGGCAAAAGGTAAAAAGTGATTTGAGTACCCAAATTACTTTGTAACTTTTCTACATACGAATGAAGGCTCACCTGGGGGATAACCGCTACCGCTAAGCGAACCCTTCGGTAACCGCAAAAAAGCGACCCCTTACGATCGGACTTCAAAATTTCAAACAAAATGTGCGTTACTTTCAACACTTGAATATCATAGTAAAAACCGTGGGCAAAAGGTAAAAAGTGATTTGAGTACCCTAAATTACTTTGTAACTTTTCTACATACGAATGAAGGCTCACCTGGGGGATAACCGCTAGCCGCTAAGCGAACCCTTCGGTAACCGCAAAAAAGCGACCCCTTACGATCGGACTTCCGAAATTTCAAACAAAATGTGCGTTACTTTCAACACTTGAACATAGTAAAACCCGTGGGCAAAGGTAAAAAGTGATTTGAGTACCCAAAATTACTTTGTAACTTTCTACATACGAATGAAGGCTCACCTGGGGGATAACCGCTAGCCGCTAAGCGAACCCTTCGGTAACCGCAAAAAGCGACCCCTTACGATCGGACTTCCGAAATTTCAAACAAAATGGCGTTACTTTCAACACTTGAATATCATAGTAAAACCCGTGGGCAAAAGGTAAAAAGTGATTTGAGTACCCAACATTACTTTGTAACTTTTCTACATACGAATGAAGGCTCACCTGGGGGATAACCGCTAACCGCTAAGCGAACCCTTCGGTAACCGCAAAAAAGCGACCCTTACGATCGGACTTCCGAAATTTCAAACAAAATGTGCGTTACTTTCAACACTTGAATATCATAGTTAAACCCGTGGGCAAAAGGTAAAAAGTGATTTGAGTACCCAAAATTACTTTGTAACTTTTCTACATACGAATGAAGGCTCACCTGGGGGATAACCGCTAGCCGCTAAGCGAACCCTTCGGTAACCGCAAAAAAGCGACCCCTTACGATCGGACTTCCGAAATTTCGAACAAAATGTGCGTTACTTTCAACACTTGAATATCATAGTTAAACCCGTGGGCAAAAGGTAAAAAGTGATTTGAGTACCCAAAATTACTTTGTAACTTTTCTACATACGAATGAAGGCTCACCTGGGGGATAACCGCTAGCCGCTAAGCGAACCCTTCGGTAACCGCAAAAAAGCGACCCTTACGATCGGACTTCCAAAATTTCGAAGAAAATGTGCGTTACTTTCAACACTTGAATATCATAGTAAAAACCGTGGGCAAAAGGAAAAAGTGATTTGAGTACCCTAAATTACTTTGTAACTTTTCTACATACGAATGAAGGCTCACCTGGGGGATAACCGCTAGCCGCTAAGCGAACCCTTCGGTAACCGCAAAAAAGCGACCCCTTACGATCGGACTTCCGAAATTTCAAACAAAATGTGCGTTACTTTCAACACTTGAATATCATAGTAAAACCCGTGGGCAAAAGGTAAAAAGTGATTTGAGTACCCAAAATTACTTTGTAACTTTTCTACATACGAATGAAGGCTCACCTGGGGGATAACCGCTAGCCGCTAAGCGAACCCTTCGGTAACCGCAAAAAAGCGACCCCTTACGATCGGACTTCCGAAATTTCAAACAAAATGTGCGTTACTTTCAACACTTGAATATCATAGTAAAACCCGTGGGCAAAAGGTAAAAAGTGATTTGAGTACCCTAAATTACTTTGTAACTTTTCTACATACGAATGAAGGCTCACCTGGGGGATAACGCTAACCGCTAAGCGAACCCTTCGGTAACCGCAAAAAAGCGACCCCTTACGATCGGACTTCCGAAATTTCAAACAAAATGTGCGTTACTTTCAACACTTGAATATCATAGTAAAACCCGTGGGCAAAAGGTAAAAAGTGATTTGAGTACCCAAAATTACTTTGTAACTTTTCTACATACGAATGAAGGCTCACCTGGGGGATAACCGCTAACCGCTAAGCGAACCCTTCGGTAACCGCAAAAAAGCGACCCCTTACGATCGGACTTCCGAAATTTCAAACAAAATGTGCGTTACTTTCAACACTTGAATATCATAGTAAAACCGTGGGCAAAAGGTAAAAAGTGATTTGAGTACCCTAAATTACTTTGTAACTTTTCTACATACGAATGAAGGCTCACCTGGGGGATAACCGCTAACCGCAAAAAAAGCGACCCCTTACGATCGGACTTCCGAAATTTCAAACAAAATGTGCGTTACTTTCAACACTTGAATATCATAGTAAAACCCGTGGGCAAAAGGTAAAAAGTGATTTGAGTACCCAAAATTACTTTGTAACTTTTCTACATACGAATGAAGGCTCACCTGGGGGATAACCGCTAACCGCTAAGCGAACCCTTCGGTAACCGCAAAAAAGCGACCCCTTACGATCGGACTTCCGAAATTTCAAACAAAATGTGCGTTACTTTCAACACTTGAATATCATAGTAAAACCCGTGGGCAAAAGGTAAAAAGTGATTTGAGTACCCAAAATTACTTTGTAACTTTTCTACATACGAATGAAGGCTCACCTGGGGGATAACCGCTAACGCTAAGCGAACCCTTCGGTAACCGCAAAAAAGCGACCCCTTACGATCGGACTTCCGAAATTTCAAACAAAATGTGCGTTACTTACAACACTTGAATATCATAGTAAAACCCGTGGGCAAAAGGTAAAAAGTGATTTGAGTACCCAAAATTACTTTGTAACTTTTCTACATACGAATGAAGGCTCACCTGGGGGATAACCGCTAACCGCTAAGCGAACCCTTCGGTAACCGCAAAAAAGCGACCCCTTACGATCGGACTTCCGAAATTTCAAACAAAATGTGCGTTACTTTACAACACTTGAATATCATAGTAAAACCCGTGGGCAAAAGGTAAAAAGTGATTTGAGTACCCAAAATTACTTTGTAACTTTTCTACATACGAGTGAAGGCTCACCTGGGGGATAACCGCTAACCGCTAAGCGAACCTTCGGTAACCGCAAAAAAGCGACCCCTTACGATCGGACTTCCAAAATTTCAAACAAAATGTGCGTTACTTTCAACACTTGAATATCATAGTAAAACCCGTGGGCAAAAGGTAAAAAGTGATTTGAGTACCCAAAATTACTTTGTAACTTTTCTACATACGAATGAAGGCTCACCTGGGGGATAACCGCTAACCGCTAAGCGAACCCTTCGGTAACCGCAAAAAAGCGACCCCTTACGATCGGACTTCCGAAATTTCAAACAAAATGTGCGTTACTTTCAACACTTGAATATCATAGTAAAACCCGTGGGCAAAAGGTAAAAAGTGATTTGAGTACCCAAAATTACTTTGTAACTTTTCTACATACGAATGAAGGCTCACCTGGGGGATAACCGCTAACCGCAAAAAAGCGACCCTTACGATCGGACTTCCGAAATTTCAAACAAAATGTGCGTTACTTTCAACACTTGAATATCATAGTAAAACCCGTGGGCAAAAGGTAAAAAGTGATTTGAGTACCCAAAATTACTTTGTAACTTTTCTACATACGAATGAAGGCTCACCTGGGGGATAACCGCTAACCGCTAAGCGACCCTTCGGTAACCGCAAAAAGCGACCCCTTACGATCGGACTTCCGAAATTTCAAACAAAATGTGCGTTACTTTCAACACTTGAATATCATAGTAAAACCGTGGGCAAAAGGTAAAAGGATTTGAGTACCCAATATTACTTTGTAACTTTTCTACATACGAGTGAAGGCTCACCTGGGGGATAACCGCTAACCGCTAAGCGAACCCTTCGGTAACGCAAAAAGCGACCCTTACGATCGGACTTCCGAAATTTCAAACAAAATGTGCGTTACTTTCAACACTTGAATATCATAGTAAAACCCGTGGGCAAAAGGTAAAAAGTGATTTGAGTACCCAAAATTACTTTGTAACTTTTCTACATACGAATGAAGGCTCACCTGGGGGATAACCGCTAACCGCCAAAAAAGCGACCCCTTACGATCGGACTTCCGAAATTTCAAACAAATGTGCGTTACTTTCAACACTTGAATATCATAGTAAAACCCGTGGGCAAAAGGTAAAAAGTGATTTGAGTACCCAAAATTACTTTGTAACTTTTCTACATACGAATGAAGGCTCACCTGGGGGATAACCGCTAACCGCTAAGCGAACCCTTCGGTAAACGCAAAAAAGCGACCCCTTACGATCGGACTTCCGAAATTTCAAACAAAATGTGCGTTACTTCAACACTTGAATATCATAGTAAAACCCGTGGGCAAAAGGTAAAAAGTGATTTGAGTACCCAAAATTACTTTGTAACTTTTCTACATACGAATGAAGGCTCACCTGGGGGATAACCGCTAACCGCAAAAAGCGACCCCTTACGATCGGACTTCCGAAATTTCAAACAAAATGTGCGTTACTTTCAACACTTGAATATCATAGTGGGCAAAAGGTAAAAAGTGATTTGAGTACCCAAAATTACTTGTAACTTTTCTACATACGAATGAAGGCTCACCTGGGGGATAACCGCTAACCGCAAAAAAGCGACCCCTTACGATCGGACTTCCGAATTTCAAACAAAATGTGCGTTACTTTCAACACTTGAATATCATAGTAAAACCCGTGGGCAAAAGGTAAAAAGGATTTGAGTACCCAAATTACTTTGTAACTTTTCTACATACGAGTGAAGGCTCACCTGGGGGATAACCGCTAACCGCTAAGCGAACCCTTCGGTAACGCAAAAAAGCGACCCCTTACGATCGGACTTCCGAAATTTCAAACAAAATGTGCGTTACTTTCAACACTTGAATATCATAGTAAAACCCGTGGGCAAAAGGTAAAAAGTGATTTGAGTACCCAAAATTACTTTGTAACTTTTCTACATACGAATGAAGGCTCACCTGGGGGATAACCGCTAACCGCAAAAAAGCGACCCCTTACGATCGGACTTCCGAAATTTCAAACAAAATGTGCGTTACTTTCAACACTTGAATATCATAGTAAAACCCGTGGGCAAAAGGTAAAAAGTGATTTGAGTACCCTAAATTACTTTGTAACTTTTCTACATACGAATGAAGGCTCACCTGGGGGATAACCGCTAGCCGCTAAGCGAACCCTTCGGTAACCGCAAAAAAGCGACCCCTTACGATCGGACTTCCGAAATTTCAAACAAAATGTGCGTTACTTTCAACACTTGAATATCATAGTAAACCCGTGGGCAAAAGGTAAAAAGTGATTTGAGTACCCAAAATTACTTTGTAACTTTTCTACATACGAATGAAGGCTCACCTGGGGGATAACCGCTAACCGCTAAGCGAACCCTTCGGTAACTGCAAAAAAGCGACCCCTTACGATCGGACTTCCGAAATTTCAAACAAAATGTGCGTTACTTTCAACACTTGAATTCATAGTTAAACCCGTGGCAAAAGGTAAAAAGTGATTTGAGTACCCAAAATTACTTTGTAACTTTTCTACATACGAATGAAGGCTCACCTGGGGGATAACCGCTAGCCGCTAAGCGAACCCTTCGGTAACCGCAAAAAAGCGACCCCTTACGATCGGACTTCCAAATTTCGAAGAAATGTGCGTTACTTTCACACTTGAATATCATAGTAAAACCCGTGGGCAAAAGGTAAAAAGTGATTTGAGTACCCAAAATTACTTTGTAACTTTTCTACATACGAATGAAGGCTCACCTGGGGGATAACCGCTAGCCGCTAAGCGAACCCTTCGGTAACCGCAAAAAAGCGACCCCTTACGATCGGACTTCCAAATTTCGAAGAAAATGTGCGTTACTTTCACACTTGAATATCATAGTAAAACCCGTGGGCAAAAGGTAAAAAGTGATTTGAGTACCCTAAATTACTTTGTAACTTTTCTACATACGAATGAAGGCTCACCTGGGGGATAACCGCTAACCGCAAAAAAGCGACCCCTTACGATCGGACTTCCGAAATTTCAAACAAAATGTGCGTTACTTTCAACACTTGAATATCATAGTAAAACCCGTGGGCAAAAGGTAAAAAGTGATTTGAGTACCCAAATTACTTTGTAACTTTTCTACATACGAATGAAGGCTCACCTGGGGGATAACCGCTAACCGCTAAGCGAACCCTTCGGTAACCGCAAAAAAGCGACCCCTTACGATCGGACTTCCGAAATTTCAAACAAAATGTGCGTTACTTTCAACACTTGAATATCATAGTAAAACCCGTGGGCAAAAGGCAAAAAGTGATTTGAGTACCCAAATTACTTTGTAACTTTTCTACATACGAGTGAAGGCTCACCTGGGGATAACCGCTAACCGCTAAGCGAACCCTTCGGTAACCGCAAAAAAGCGACCCCTTACGATCGGACTTCCGAAATTTCAAACAAAATGTGCGTTACTTTCAACACTTGAATATCATAGTAAAACCCGTGGGCAAAAGGTAAAAAGTGATTTGAGTACCCAAAATTACTTTGTAACTTTTCTACATACGAATGAAGGCTCACCTGGGGGATAACCGCTAACCGCAAAAAAGCGACCCCTTACGATCGGACTTCCGAAATTTCAAACAAAATGTGCGTTACTTTCAACACTTGAATATCATAGTAAAACCAGTGGGCAAAAGGTAAAAAGTGATTTGAGTACCCTAAATTACTTTGTAACTTTTCTACATACGAATGAAGGCTCACCTGGGGGATAACCGCTAGCCGCTAAGCGAACCCTTCGGTAACCGCAAAAAGCGACCCCTTACGATCGGACTTCCGAAATTTCAAACAAAATGTGCGTTACTTACAACACTTGAATATCATAGTAAAACCCGTGGGCAAAAGGTAAAAAGTGATTTGAGTACCCAAAATTACTTTGTAACTTTTCTACATACGAATGAAGGCTCACCTGGGGATAACCGCTAACCGCAAAAAAGCGACCCCTTACGATCGGACTTCCGAAATTTCAAACAAATGTGCGTTACTTTCATCACTTGAATATCATAGTAAAACCAGTGGGCAAAAGGTAAAAAGTGATTTGAGTACCCTAAATTACTTTGTAACTTTTCTACATACGAATGAAGGCTCACCTGGGGGATAACCGCTAGCCGCTAAGCGAACCCTTCGGTAACCGCAAAAAAGCGACCCCTTACGATCGGACTTCCGAAATTTCAAACAAAATGTGCGTTACTTTCAACACTTGAATATCATAGTAAAACCCGTGGGCAAAAGGTAAAAAGTGATTTGAGTACTTAAAATTACTTTGTAACTTTTCTACATACGAGTGAAGGCTCACCTGGGGGATAACCGCTAACCGCTAAGCGAACCCTTCGGTAACCGCAAAAAAGCGACCCCTTACGATCGGACTTCCGAAATTTCAAACAAAATGTGCGTTACTTTCAACACTTGAATATCATAGTAAAACCGTGGGCAAAAGGTAAAAAGTGATTTGAGTACTTAAAATTACTTTGTAACTTTTCTACATACGAGTGAAGGCTCACCTGGGGATAACCGCTAACCGCTAAGCGAACCCTTCGGTAACCGCAAAAAAGCGACCCCTTACGATCGGACGTCCGAAATTTCAAACAAAATGTGCGTTACTTACAACACTTGAATATCATAGTAAAACCCGTGGGCAAAGGTAAAAAGTGATTTGAGTACCCTAAATTACTTTGTAACTTTTCTACATACGAATGAAGGCTCACCTGGGGGATAACCGCTAGCCGCTAAGCGAACCCTTCGGTAACCGCAAAAAAGCGACCCCTTACGACCGGACTTCCGAAATTTCAAACAAAATGTGCGTTACTTTCAACACTTGAATATCATAGTAAAACCCGTGGGCAAAAGGTAAAAAGTGATTTGAGTACCCAAAATTACTTTGTAACTTTTCTACATACGAATGAAGGCTCACCTGGGGGATAACCGCTAACCGCAAAAAAGCGACCCCTTACGATCGGACTTCCGAAATTTCAAACAAAATGTGCGTTACTTTCATCACATGAATATCATAGTAAAACCGTGGGCAAAAGGTAAAAAGGATTTGAGTACCCTAAATTACTTTGTAACTTTTCTACATACAATGAAGGCTCACCTGGGGGATAACCGCTAGCCGCTAAGCGAACCCTTCGGTAACCGCAAAAAAGCGACCCCTTACGATCGGACTTCCGAAATTTCAAACAAAATGTGCGTTACTTTCAACACTTGAATATCATAGTAAAACCCGTGGGCAAAAGGTAAAAAGTGATTTGAGTACTTAAAATTACTTTGTAACTTTTCTACATACGAGTGAAGGCTCACCTGGGGGATAACCGCTAACCGCTAAGCGAACCCTTCGGTAACCGCAAAAAAGCGACCCCTTACGATCGGACTTCCGAAATTTTAAACAAAATGTGCGTTACTTTCAACACTTGAATATCATAGTAAAACCCGTGGGCAAAAGGTAAAAAGTGATTTGAGTACTTAAAATTACTTTGTAACTTTCTACATACGAATGAAGGCTCACCTGGGGGATAACCGCTAACCGTTAAGCGAACCCTTCGGTAACCGCAAAAAAGCGACCCCTTACGACTGGACTTCCAAAATTTCAAACAAAATGTGCGTTACTTTCAACACTTGAATATCATAGTAAAACCCGTGGGCAACAGGTAAAAAGTGATTTGAGTACCCAAATTACTTTGTAACTTTTCTACATACGAGTGAAGGCTCACCTGGGGATAACCGCTAACCGCTAAGCGAACCCTTCGGTAACCGCAAAAAAGCGACCCCTTACGATCGGACTTCCGAAATTTCAAACAAAATGTGCGTTACTTTCAACACTTGAATATCATAGTAAAACCCGTGGGCAAAAGGTAAAAAGTGATTTGAGTACCCAAAATTACTTTGTAACTTTTCTACATACGAATGAAGGCTCACCTGGGGGATAACCGCTAACCGTTAAGCGAACCCTTCGGTAACCGCAAAAAGCGACCCCTTACGACCGGACTTCCAAAATTTCAAACAAAATGTGCGTTACTTTCAACACTTGAATATCATAGTAAAACCCGTGGCAAAAGGTAAAAAGTGATTTGAGTACCCAAAATTACTTTGTAACTTTTCTACATACGAGTGAAGGCTCACCTGGGGGATAACCGCTAACCGCTAAGCGAACCCTTCGGTAACCGCAAAAAAGCGACCCCTTACGATCGGACGTCCGAAATTTCTAACAAAATGTGCGTTACTTACAACACTTGAATATCATAGTAAAACCCGTGGGCAAAAGGTAAAAAGTGATTTGAGTACCCTAAATTACTTTGTAACTTTTCTACATACGAATGAAGGCTCACCTGGGGGATAACCGCTAACCGCTAAGCGAACCCTTCGGTAACCGCAAAAAAGCGACCCCTTACGATCGGACTTCCGAAATTTCAAACAAAATGTGCGTTACTTTCAACACTTGAATATCATAGTAAAACCCGTGGGCAAAAGGTAAAAGTGATTTGAGTACCCTAAATTACTTTGTAACTTTTCTACATACGAATGAAGGCTCACCTGGGGGATAACCGCTAGCCGCTAAGCGAACCCTTCGGTAACCGCAAAAAAGCGACCCTTTACGATCGGACCTCCGAAATTTCAAACAAAATGTGCGTTACTTTCAACACTTGAATATCATAGTAAAACCGTGGGCAAAAGGTAAAAAGTGATTTGAGTACCCAAAATTACTTTGTAACTTTTCTACATACGAGTGAAGGCTCACCTGGGGGATAACCGCTAACCGCTAAGCGAACCCTTCGGTAACCGCAAAAAAGCGACCCCTTACGATCGGACTTCCGAAATTTCAAACAAAATGTGCGTTACTTACAACACTTGAATATCATAGTAAAACCCGTGGGCAAAAGGTAAAAAGTGATTTGAGTACCCTAAATTACTTTGTAACTTTTCTACATACGAATGAAGGCTCACCTGGGGGATAACCGCTAACCGCAAAAATGCGACCCCTTACGATCGGATTTCCGAAATTTCAAACAAAATGTGCGTTACTTTCAACACTTGAATATCATAGTAAAACCCGTGGGCAAAAGGTAAAAAGTGATTTGAGTACCCAAATTACTTTGTAACTTTTCTACATACGAATGAAGGCTCACCTGGGGGATAACCGCTAACCGCTAAGCGAACCCTTCGGTAACCGCAAAAAAGCGACCCCTTACGATCGGACTTCCAAAATTTCAAACAAAATGTGCGTTACTTTCAACACTTGAATATCATAGTAAAACCGTGGGCAAAAGGCAAAAAGTGATTTGAGTACCCAAAATTACTTTGTAACTTTTCTACATACGAATGAAGGCTCACCTGGGGGATAACCGCTAACCGCTAAGCGAACCCTTCGGTAACCGCAAAAAAGTGACCCCTTACGATCGGACTTCCGAAATTTCAAACAAATGTGCGTTACTTTCAACACTTGAATATCAAAGTAAAACCCGTGGGCAAAAGGTAAAAAGTGATTTGAGTACCCAAAATTACTTTGTAACTTTTCTACATACGAATGAAGGCTCACCTGGGGGATAACCGCTAACCGCTAAGCGAACCCTTCGGTAACCGCAAAAAAGCGACCCCTTACGACCGGACTTCCAAAATTTCAAACAAAATGTGCGTTACTTTCAACACTTGAATATCATAGTAAAACCCGTGGGCAAAAGGTAAAAAGTGATTTGAGTACCCAAAATTACTTTGTAACTTTTCTACATACGAATGAAGGCTCACCTGGGGGATAACCGCTAACCGCTAAGCGAACCCTTCGGTAACCGCAAAAAAGCGACCCCTTACGACCGGACTTCCAAAATTTCAAACAAAATGTGCGTTACTTTCAACACTTGAATATCATAGTAAAACCCGTGGGCAAAAGGTAAAAAGTGATTTGAGTACCCAAAATTACTTTGTAACTTTTCTACATACGAGTGAAGGCTCACCTGGGGGATAACCGCTAACCGCTAAGCGAACCCTTCGGTAACCGCAAAAAAGCGACCCCTTACGATCGGACGTCCGAAATTTCTAACAAAATGTGCGTTACTTACAACACTTGAATATCATAGTAAAACCCGTGGGCAAAAGGTAAAAAGTGATTTGAGTACCCTAAATTACTTTGTAACTTTTCTACATACGAATGAAGGCTCACCTGGGGGATAACCGCTAGCCGCTAAGCGAACCCTTCGGTAACCGCAAAAAAGCGACCCCTTACCATCGGACTTCCGAAATTTCAAACAAAATGTGCGTTACTTACAACACTTGAATATCATAGTAAAACCCGTGGGCAAAAGGTAAAAAGTGATTTGAGTACCCAAAATTACTTTGTAACTTTTCTACATACGAGTGAAGGCTCACCTGGGGGATAACCGCTAACCGCTAAGCGAACCCTTCGGTAACCGCAAAAAGCGACCCTTTACGATCGGACTTCCGAAATTTCAAACAAAATGTGCGTTACTTTCAACACTTGAATATCATAGTAAAACCCGTGGGCAAAAGGTAAAAAGTGATTTGAGTACCCAAATTACTTTGTAACTTTTCTACATACGAGTGAAGGCTCACCTGGAGGATAACCGCTAACCGCTAAGCGAACCCTTCGGTAACCGCAAAAAGTGACCCTTACGATCGGACTTCCGAAATTTCAAACAAAATGTGCGTTACTTTCAACACTTGAATATCATAGTAAAACCCGTGGGCAAAAGGTAAAAAGTGATTTGAGTACCCAAAATTACTTTGTAACTTTCTACATACGAATGAAGGCTCACCTGGGGGATAACCGCTAACCGCAAAAAAGCGACCCCTTACGATCGGACTTCCGAAATTTCAAACAAAATGTGCGTTACTTTCATCACTTGAATATCATAGTAAAACCAGTGGGCAAAAGGTAAAAAGTGATTTGAGTACCCTAAATTACTTTGTAACTTTTCTACATACAAATGAAGGCTCACCTGGGGGATAACCGCTAGCCGCTAAGCGAACCCTTCGGTAACCGCAAAAAAGCGACCCCTTACGATCGGACTTCCGAAATTTCAAACAAAATGTGCGTTACTTTCAACACTTGAATATCATAGTAAAACCCGTGGGCAAAAGGTAAAAAGTGATTTGAGTACTTAAAATTACTTTGTAACTTTTCTACATACGAGTGAAGGCTCACCTGGGGGATAACCGCTAACCGCTAAGCGAACCCTTCGGTAACCGCAAAAAAGCGACCCCTTACGATCGGACTTCCGAAATTTTAAACAAAATGTGCGTTACTTTCAACACTTGAATATCATAGTAAAACCCGTGGGCAAAAGGTAAAAAGTGATTTGAGTACTTAAAATTACTTTGTAACTTTTCTACATACGAGTGAAGGCTCACCTGGGGGATAACCGCTAACCGCTAAGCGAACCCTTCGGTAACCGCAAAAAAGCGACCCCTTACGATCGGACGTCCGAAATTTCTAACAAAATGTGCGTTACTTACAACACTTGAATATCATAGTAAAACCCGTGGGCAAAAGGTAAAAAGTGATTTGAGTACCCTAAATTACTTTGTAACTTTTCTACATACGAATGAAGGCTCACCTGGGGGATAACCGCTAGCCGCTAAGCGAACCCTTCGGTAACCGCAAAAAAGCGACCCCTTACGACCGGACTTCCAAAATTTCAAACAAAATGTGCGTTACTTTCAACACTTGAATATCATAGTAAAACCGTGGGCAAAAGGTAAAAAGTGATTTGAGTACCCAAAATTACTTTGTAACTTTTCTACATACGAATGAAGGCTCACCTGGGGGATAACCGCTAACCGCAAAAAAGCGACCCCTTACGATCGGACTTCCGAAATTTCAAACAAAATGTGCGTTACTTTCATCACATGAATATCATAGTAAAACCAGTGGGCAAAAGGTAAAAAGGATTTGAGTACCCTAAATTACTTTGTAACTTTTCTACATACAAATGAAGGCTCACCTGGGGGATAACCGCTAGCCGCTAAGCGAACCCTTCGGTAACCGCAAAAAAGCGACCCCTTACGATCGGACTTCCGAAATTTCAAACAAAATGTGCGTTACTTTCAACACTTGAATATCATAGTAAAACCCGTGGGCAAAAGGTAAAAAGTGATTTGAGTACTTAAAATTACTTTGTAACTTTTCTACATACGAGTGAAGGCTCACCTGGGGGATAACCGCTAACCGCTAAGCGAACCCTTCGGTAACCGCAAAAAAGCGACCCCTTACGATCGGACTTCCGAAATTTTAAACAAAATGTGCGTTACTTTCAACACTTGAATATCATAGTAAAACCCGTGGGCAAAAGGTAAAAAGTGATTTGAGTACTTAAAATTACTTTGTAACTTTTCTACATACGAATGAAGGCTCACCTGGGGGATAACCGCTAACCGTTAAGCGAACCCTTCGGTAACCGCAAAAAAGCGACCCCTTACGACCGGACTTCCAAAATTTCAAACAAAATGTGCGTTACTTTCAACACTTGAATATCATAGTAAAACCCGTGGGCAACAGGTAAAAAGTGATTTGAGTACCCAAAATTACTTTGTAACTTTTCTACATACGAGTGAAGGCTCACCTGGGGGATAACCGCTAACCGCTAAGCGAACCCTTCGGTAACCGCAAAAAAGCGACCCCTTACGATCGGACTTCCGAAATTTCAAACAAAATGTGCGTTACTTTCAACACTTGAATATCATAGTAAAACCCGTGGGCAAAAGGTAAAAAGTGATTTGAGTACCCAAAATTACTTTGTAACTTTTCTACATACGAATGAAGGCTCACCTGGGGGATAACCGCTAACCGTTAAGCGAACCCTTCGGTAACCGCAAAAAAGCGACCCCTTACGACCGGACTTCCAAAATTTCAAACAAAATGTGCGTTACTTTCAACACTTGAATATCATAGTAAAACCCGTGGGCAAAAGGTAAAAAGTGATTTGAGTACCCAAAATTACTTTGTAACTTTTCTACATACGAGTGAAGGCTCACCTGGGGGATAACCGCTAACCGCTAAGCGAACCCTTCGGTAACCGCAAAAAAGCGACCCCTTACGATCGGACGTCCGAAATTTCTAACAAAATGTGCGTTACTTACAACACTTGAATATCATAGTAAAACCCGTGGGCAAAAGGTAAAAAGTGATTTGAGTACCCTAAATTACTTTGTAACTTTTCTACATACGAATGAAGGCTCACCTGGGGGATAACCGCTAACCGCTAAGCGAACCCTTCGGTAACCGCAAAAAAGCGACCCCTTACGATCGGACTTCCGAAATTTCAAACAAAATGTGCGTTACTTTCAACACTTGAATATCATAGTAAAACCCGTGGGCAAAAGGTAAAAAGTGATTTGAGTACCCTAAATTACTTTGTAACTTTTCTACATACGAATGAAGGCTCACCTGGGGGATAACCGCTAGCCGCTAAGCGAACCCTTCGGTAACCGCAAAAAAGCGACCCCTTACGATCGGACCTCCGAAATTTCAAACAAAATGTGCGTTACTTTCAACACTTGAATATCATAGTAAAACCCGTGGGCAAAAGGTAAAAAGTGATTTGAGTACCCAAAATTACTTTGTAACTTTTCTACATACGAGTGAAGGCTCACCTGGGGGATAACCGCTAACCGCTAAGCGAACCCTTCGGTAACCGCAAAAAAGCGACCCCTTACGATCGGACTTCCGAAATTTCAAACAAAATGTGCGTTACTTACAACACTTGAATATCATAGTAAAACCCGTGGGCAAAAGGTAAAAAGTGATTTGAGTACCCTAAATTACTTTGTAACTTTTCTACATACGAATGAAGGCTCACCTGGGGGATAACCGCTAACCGCAAAAATGCGACCCCTTACGATCGGATTTCCGAAATTTCAAACAAAATGTGCGTTACTTTCAACACTTGAATATCATAGTAAAACCCGTGGGCAAAAGGTAAAAAGTGATTTGAATACCCTAAATTACTTTGTAACTTTTCTACATACGAATGAAGGCTCACCTGGGGGATAACCGCTAACCGCTAAGCGAACCCTTCGGTAACCGCAAAAAAGCGACCCCTTACGATCGGACTTCCAAAATTTCAAACAAAATGTGCGTTACTTTCAACACTTGAATATCATAGTAAAACCCGTGGGCAAAAGGCAAAAAGTGATTTGAGTACCCAAAATTACTTTGTAACTTTTCTACATACGAATGAAGGCTCACCTGGGGGATAACCGCTAACCGCTAAGCGAACCCTTCGGTAACCGCAAAAAAGTGACCCCTTACGATCGGACTTCCGAAATTTCAAACAAAATGTGCGTTACTTTCAACACTTGAATATCAAAGTAAAACCCGTGGGCAAAAGGTAAAAAGTGATTTGAGTACCCAAAATTACTTTGTAACTTTTCTACATACGAATGAAGGCTCACCTGGGGGATAACCGCTAACCGCTAAGCGAACCCTTCGGTAACCGCAAAAAAGCGACCCCTTACGACCGGACTTCCAAAATTTCAAACAAAATGTGCGTTACTTTCAACACTTGAATATCATAGTAAAACCCGTGGGCAAAAGGTAAAAAGTGATTTGAGTACCCAAAATTACTTTGTAACTTTTCTACATACGAATGAAGGCTCACCTGGGGGATAACCGCTAACCGCTAAGCGAACCCTTCGGTAACCGCAAAAAAGCGACCCCTTACGACCGGACTTCCAAAATTTCAAACAAAATGTGCGTTACTTTCAACACTTGAATATCATAGTAAAACCCGTGGGCAAAAGGTAAAAAGTGATTTGAGTACCCAAAATTACTTTGTAACTTTTCTACATACGAGTGAAGGCTCACCTGGGGGATAACCGCTAACCGCTAAGCGAACCCTTCGGTAACCGCAAAAAAGCGACCCCTTACGATCGGACGTCCGAAATTTCTAACAAAATGTGCGTTACTTACAACACTTGAATATCATAGTAAAACCCGTGGGCAAAAGGTAAAAAGTGATTTGAGTACCCTAAATTACTTTGTAACTTTTCTACATACGAATGAAGGCTCACCTGGGGGATAACCGCTAGCCGCTAAGCGAACCCTTCGGTAACCGCAAAAAAGCGACCCCTTACCATCGGACTTCCGAAATTTCAAACAAAATGTGCGTTACTTACAACACTTGAATATCATAGTAAAACCCGTGGGCAAAAGGTAAAAAGTGATTTGAGTACCCAAAATTACTTTGTAACTTTTCTACATACGAGTGAAGGCTCACCTGGGGGATAACCGCTAACCGCTAAGCGAACCCTTCGGTAACCGCAAAAAAGCGACCCTTTACGATCGGACTTCCGAAATTTCAAACAAAATGTGCGTTACTTTCAACACTTGAATATCATAGTAAAACCCGTGGGCAAAAGGTAAAAAGTGATTTGAGTACCCAAAATTACTTTGTAACTTTTCTACATACGAGTGAAGGCTCACCTGGAGGATAACCGCTAACCGCTAAGCGAACCCTTCGGTAACCGCAAAAAAGTGACCCCTTACGATCGGACTTCCGAAATTTCAAACAAAATGTGCGTTACTTTCAACACTTGAATATCATAGTAAAACCCGTGGGCAAAAGGTAAAAAGTGATTTGAGTACCCAAAATTACTTTGTAACTTTTCTACATACGAATGAAGGCTCACCTGGGGGATAACCGCTAACCGCAAAAAAGCGACCCCTTACGATCGGACTTCCGAAATTTCAAACAAAATGTGCGTTACTTTCAACACTTGAATATCATAGTAAAACCCGTGGGCAAAAGGTAAAAAGTGATTTGAGTACCCTAAATAACTTTGTAACTATTCTACATACGAATGAAGGCTCACCTGGGGGATAACCGCTAGCCGCTAAGCGAACCCTTCGGTAACCGCAAAAAAGCGACCCCTTACGATCGGACTTCCGAAATTTCAAACAAAATGTGCGTTACTTTCAACACTTGAATATCATAGTAAAACCCGTGGGCAAAAGGTAAAAAGTGATTTGAGTACCCAAAATTACTTTGTAACTTTTCTACATACGAATGAAGGCTCACCTGGGGGATAACCGCTAACGGCTAAGCGAACCCTTCGGTAACCGCAAAAAAGCGACCCCTTACGATCGGACTTCCGAAATTTCAAACAAAATCTGCGTTACTTTCAACACTTGAATATCAAAGTAAAACCCGTGGGCAAAAGGTAAAAAGTGATTTGAGTACCCAAAATTACTTTGTCACTTTTCTACATACGAATGAAGGCTCACCTGGGGGATAACCGCTAACCGCTAATCGAACCCTTCAGTAACCGCAAAAAAGCGACCATGCCATGCCGTGACCGGCGGTGTTTAGAAGAAGGGGCTAGCGGTTGCGCCTAAACAGAGCCCGTATAGTCAAGAATATCTCGAGAAGGAAGTATCCGAAAATTTTGCGGTTTGCACCTTTCGATTCATTGCTATGCAACCTTTCCAACCATGCCAAGTTTGCCGGGCCGGAACTTAAAGTCTAAGCTACTGTCGTGCCATTAAGTCACCCCCTACCCGGGTTCCGTGACCGGCGGTGTTTAGAAGAAGGGGCTAGCGGTTGCGCCTAAACAGAGCCCGTATAGTCAAGAATATCTCGAGAAGAAAGTATCCGAAAATTTTGCGGTTTGCACCTTTCGATTCCTTGCTATGCAACCTTTCCAACCATACCAAGTTTGCCGGGCCGGAACTTAAAGTCTAAGCTACAGTCGCGCCATTAAGTCACCCCCCACCCGGTGCCGTGACCGTTGTTGTTTAGAAGAAGGGGCTAGCGGTTGCGCCAAACAGAGCCCGTATAGTCAAGAATATCTCGAGAAGGAAGTATCCGAAAATTTTGCGGTTTGCACCTTTCGATTCCTTGCTATGCAACCTTTCCAACCATACCAAGTTTGCCGGGCCGGAACTTAAAGTCTAAGCTACAGTTGCTCCATTAAGTCACCCCCCACCCGGTGCCGTGACCGGCGGTGTTTAGAAGAGGGGCTAGCGGTTGCGCCTAAACAGAGCCCGTATAGTCAAGAATATCTCGAGAAGGAAGTATCCGAAAATTTTGCGGATTGCACCTTGCTATGCAACCTTTCCAACCATACCATGTTTGCCGGGCCGGAACTTAAAGTCTAAGCTACTGTCGTGCCATTAAGTCACCCCCTACCCGGGTTCCGTGACCGGCGGTGTTTAGAAGAAGGGGCTAGCGGTTGCGCCTAAACAGAGCCCGTATAGTCAAGAATATCTCGAGAAGGAAGTATCCGAAAATTTTGCGGTTTGCACCTTTCGATTCCTTGCTATGCAACCTTTCCAACCATACCATGTTTGCTGGGCCGGAACTTAAAGTCTAAGCTACAGTCGCGCCATTAAGTCACCCCCCACCCGGTTCCATGTCGTGACCGGCGGTGTTTAGAAGAAGGGGCTAGCGGTTGCGCCTAAACAGAGCCCGTATAGTCAAGAATATCTCGAGAAGAAAGTATCCGAAAATTTTGCGGTTTGCACCTTTCGATTCCTTGCTATGCAACCTTTCCAACCATACCAAGTTTGCCGGGCCGGAACTTAAAGTCTAAGCTACTGTCGCGCCATTAAGTCACCCCCTACCCGGGTTCCGTGACCGGCGGTGTTTAGAAGAAGGGGCTAGCGGTTGCGCCTAAACAGAGCCCGTATAGTCAAGAATATCTCGAGAAGGAAGTATCCGAAAATTTTGCGGTTTGCACCTTTCGATTCCTTGCTATGCAACCTTTCCAACCATACCATGTTTGCTGGGCCGGAACTTAAAGTCTAAGCTACAGTCGCGCCATTAAGTCACCCCCCACCCGGTTCCATGTCGTGACCGGCGGTGTTTAGAAGAAGGGGCTAGCGGTTGCGCCTAAACAGAGCCCGTATAGTCAAGAATATCTCGAGAAGAAAGTATCCGAAAATTTTGCGGTTTGCACCTTTCGATTCCTTGCTATGCAACCTTTCCAACCATACCAAGTTTGCCGGGCCGGAACTTAAAGTCTAAGCTACAGTCGCGCCATTAAGTCACCCCCCCACCCGGTGCCGTGACCGTTGTTGTTTAGAAGAAGGGGCTAGCGGTTGCGCCCAAACAGAGCCCGTATAGTCAAGAATATCTCGAGAAGGAAGTATCCGAAAATTTTGCGGTTTGCACCTTTCGATTCCTTGCTGTGCAACCTTTCCAACCATACCAAGTTTGCCGGGCCGGAACTTAAAGTCTAAGCTACAGTTGCTCCATTAAGTCACCCCCCACCCGGTGCCGTGACCGGCGGTGTTTAGAAGAAGGGGCTAGCGGTTGCGCCTAAACAGAGCCCGTATAGTCAAGAATATCTCGAGAAGGAAGTATCCGAAAATTTTGCGGATTGCACCTTGCTATGCAACCTTTCCAACCATACCATGTTTGCCGGGCCGGAACTTAAAGTCTAAGCTACTGTCGTGCCATTAAGTCACCCCCTACCCGGGTTCCGTGACCGGCGGTGTTTAGAAGAAGGGGCTAGCGGTTGCGCCTAAACAGAGCCCGTATAGTCAAGAATATCTCGAGAAGGAAGTATCCGAAAATTTTGCGGTTTGCACCTTTCGATTCCTTGCTATGCAACCTTTCCAACCATACCATGTTTGCTGGGCCGGAACTTAAAGTCTAAGCTACAGTCGCGCCATTAAGTCACCCCCCACCCGGTTCCATGTCGTGACCGGCGGTGTTTAGAAGAAGGGGCTAGCGGTTGCGCCTAAACAGAGCCCGTATAGTCAAGAATATCTCGAGAAGAAAGTATCCGAAAATTTTGCGGTTTGCACCTTTCGATTCCTTGCTATGCAACCTTTCCAACCATACCAAGTTTGCCGGGCCGGAACTTAAAGTCTAAGCTACTGTCGTGCCATTAAGTCACCCCCTACCCGGGTTCCGTGACCGGCGGTGTTTAGAAGAAGGGGCTAGCGGTTGCGCCTAAACAGAGCCCGTATAGTCAAGAATATCTCGAGAAGGAAGTATCCGAAAATTTTGCGGTTTGCACCTTTCGATTCCTTGCTATGCAACCTTTCCAACCATACCATGTTTGCTGGGCCGGAACTTAAAGTCTAAGCTACAGTCGCGCCATTAAGTCACCCCCCACCCGGTTCCATGTCGTGACCGGCGGTGTTTAGAAGAAGGGGCTAGCGGTTGCGCCTAAACAGAGCCCGTATAGTCAAGAATATCTCGAGAAGAAAGTATCCGAAAATTTTGCGGTTTGCACCTTTCGATTCCTTGCTATGCAACCTTTCCAACCATACCAAGTTTGCCGGGCCGGAACTTAAAGTCTAAGCTACTGTCGTGCCATTAAGTCACCCCCCACCCGGTGCCGTGACCGGCGGTGTTTAGAAGAAGGGGCTAGCGGTTGCGCCTAAACAGAGCCCGTATAGTCAAGAATATCTCGAGAAGGAAGTATCCGAAAATTTTGCGGATTGCACCTTGCTATGCAACCTTTCCAACCATACCATGTTTGCCGGGCCGGAACTTAAAGTCTAAGCTACTGTCGTGCCATTAAGTCACCCCCTACCCGGGTTCCGTGACCGGCGGTGTTTAGAAGAAGGGGCTAGCGGTTGCGCCTAAACAGAGCCCGTATAGTCAAGAATATCTCGAGAAGGAAGTATCCGAAAATTTTGCGGTTTGCACCTTTCGATTCCTTGCTGTGCAACCTTTCCAACCATACCAAGTTTGCCGGGCCGGAACTTAAAGTCTAAGCTACAGTTGCTCCATTAAGTCACCCCCCACCCGGTGCCGTGACCGGCGGTGTTTAGAAGAAGGGGCTAGCGGTTGCGCCTAAACAGAGCCCGTATAGTCAAGAATATCTCGAGAAGGAAGTATCCGAAAATTTTGCGGATTGCACCTTGCTATGCAACCTTTCCAACCATACCATGTTTGCCGGGCCGGAACTTAAAGTCTAAGCTACTGTCGTGCCATTAAGTCACCCCCTACCCGGGTTCCGTGACCGGCGGTGTTTAGAAGAAGGGGCTAGCGGTTGCGCCTAAACAGAGCCCGTATAGTCAAGAATATCTCGAGAAGGAAGTATCCGAAAATTTTGCGGTTTGCACCTTTCGATTCCTTGCTATGCAACCTTTCCAACCATACCATGTTTGCTGGGCCGGAACTTAAAGTCTAAGCTACAGTCGCGCCATTAAGTCACCCCCCACCCGGTTCCATGTCGTGACCGGCGGTGTTTAGAAGAAGGGGCTAGCGGTTGCGCCTAAACAGAGCCCGTATAGTCAAGAATATCTCGAGAAGAAAGTATCCGAAAATTTTGCGGTTTGCACCTTTCGATTCCTTGCTATGCAACCTTTCCAACCATACCAAGTTTGCCGGGCCGGAACTTAAAGTCTAAGCTACTGTCGCGCCATTAAGTCACCCCCTACCCGGGTTCCGTGACCGGCGGTGTTTAGAAGAAGGGGCTAGCGGTTGCGCCTAAACAGAGCCCGTATAGTCAAGAATATCTCGAGAAGGAAGTATCCGAAAATTTTGCGGTTTGCACCTTTCGATTCCTTGCTATGCAACCTTTCCAACCATACCATGTTTGCTGGGCCGGAACTTAAAGTCTAAGCTACAGTCGCGCCATTAAGTCACCCCCCACCCGGTTCCATGTCGTGACCGGCGGTGTTTAGAAGAAGGGGCTAGCGGTTGCGCCTAAACAGAGCCCGTATAGTCAAGAATATCTCGAGAAGGAAGTATCCGAAAATTTTGCGGTTTGCACCTTTCGATTCCTTGCTATGCAACCTTTCCAACCATACCAAGTTTGCCGGGCCGGAACTTAAAGTCTAAGCTACAGTCGCGCCATTAAGTCACCCCCTACCCGGGTTCCGTGACCGGCGGTGTTTAGAAGAAGGGGCTAGCGGTTGCGCCTAAACAGAGCCCGTATAGTCAAGAATATCTCGAGAAGGAAGTATCCGAAAATTTTGCGGTTTGCACCTTTCGATTCCTTGCTATGCAACCTTTCCAACCATACCATGTTTGCCGGGCCGGAACTTAAAGTCTAAGCTACAGTCGCGCCATTAAGTCACCCCCCACCCGGTGCCGTGACCGGCGGTGTTTAGAAGAAGGGGCTAGCGGTTGCGCCTAAACAGAGCCCGTATAGTCAAGAATATCTCGAGAAGGAAGTATCCGAAAATTTTGCGGTTTGCACCTTTCGATTCCTTGCTATGCAACCTTTCCAACCATACCAAGTTTGCCGGGCCGGAACTTAAAGTCTAAGCTACAGTCGCGCCATTAAGTCACCCCCTACCCGGTGCCATGCCGTGACCGGCGGTGTTTAGAAGAAGGGGCTAGCGGTTGCGCCTAAACAGAGCCCGTATAGTCAAGAATATCTCGAGAAGGAAGTATTCGAAAATTTGTGACCGCAGTGATTCAGCACTGTCAACATTACTGTTAGAATTCTGCTCTTAAAAAAACATGAAGTAAATATGTTAAAGTATACTTGGAATGCAAATTAAAGCTGTGTGCATGGGCTTGGTTTATTTACCTTTGTAATCAGCATAGTCAGTGGCAACAAACACGGTGTACTTATGGATAATAAGATCAGCAAAAAATCCGTACCGTCTTACGACGGGGACCGTCTTAGGGCTGTTGTCTTTCACGGGTTGGATTTGACGGAGCCGACTTCATCAGGTCTTCTTTACTACCTCTTGGTCTGCAAGAAGTCCTGAGCAGTCTTCCACAGGGACCTTTGCTGTTACAGGGGAGTTCTGGCTGCAGGCACGGAGACATCCGGAGAGGTCAGGATTGACGCCAGACGACATTTATCTGCTCGCAGTGACGCCGTTGTAATTGTACAAACACCGCGATAACTCGATAGTCTTCGTAGAAATCGTGTCACTAATATTCCCCGTGAGTTCGGCAACGTGTAAGACAAACGTACCGCCCTTGTTGTCCCCTATTAAAATAGCATTTATGCAGAAACATGTTCAAACTCAAAGCTAAGACTCATCTTTCTGCTTGCCGTATTATGTAACCGAAGCGATTTAAATAATTATTGAGGAATTGGAATCCAGCTATTCTCTCGCTCTCTCGTCCAGTTTAGATCATCACGTGGTATCCTGATTACGAGACTTAGTATACTGTAAATGCAGACATGTTCGCGGTGGATAAATGTTTTTTCTATTATGGTATTAGACTGCAGTCTATGGTGTTACCGCGAAATCAAAGCCACCGCGAAAAGTCAATTTCCCCGCCACAGCGAAATTAAATCCCCGCGAACTTAAATGCATTTACTTTATTAGAATAACACTTGCAGTCTAGGAAGACGGCGACCGTTTTGGACTTATATAAACAATGTATATCTATGCAAGTCCTTGATCTATCTGGGTTTACTCCGTTTCAAAAATCTGGGAACCGTCAGTACGATTTGCTTGGCTGTAGCACAAGTTAGAGGTTCAAATTTCCCGCCTGGTGGGCAATTCATGTGCGCATGCTGCGTAACCTTTGACCTACATCGGCATGGTTTAGGAGAAGCGTTGGGCAAACGTCGGCCGAAGTGTTTGTCGTTTTCATGTTACACTAACTTGAGATAACAACGTTTCAAAGATTCGTAAAGGTACACTTTGTTAGCGAAGTCTATTATGTGAAACTTTCGGTCGTGTTCCAATCGCGACGGCGTAGATGTTTATGGGTTAACGTTGTTTACGCGCACGTTTTGCCAGTGCCCCCCTCCCCAATTACTTTGTTGTACGCCCCAGACGCTAGACGTAAACTTTGCTTTATACCTTTATTACTTAGTTAAAACTCGAAAGTCAACTATTGACTTATGAGAAATTTAGATGCAATTTTTGGTTTCTAGCTGGTAATAGCACTGGCCCTGTATTGTGGGGGCGACTTGCTTGTTGAAGCTCAGACCCAAGTTCAGAAGTTCGTTCGAAAAAAAGATTGTGTATCCTATCCTGTTTGCATGAATTAGTCTTCTTGTAAATTTCGATTTTTTTTACACCTTCAAGACAAGGGTTTCAACAGGTAACTTGATAATATTGGACTGCAGTCTGTGTTTGCATGAATACTACAGTACAAACTTTTGTTGCCATTGTCTAACATCTAACATTATTGCTGGACGTCTCTAGGTGATGACAAGTGGATAGATTGATCAGCCAACTTCTTCAGGGGCTTCAAGGAAACATTTCATGAGAAGAGAAGTAAAGTGGTTGACTACACACCATGAGTGCACGTGGGAGGAAGGGGGCTGCCATCACTGTGGAGCAGATACAGGGAGACAGGCTTACTCAGGTACAGATACTTAAATACTTCAAATTAGTTTAATCCTTGATTTCTATCTATCTATCTACCTAACGTTATCTATATCTATATAGCCGGTATAACCGCCTTTCGGCGTAACACTCCAGTCCAGCTTCGCAGGCATGCGGCACAGCACTGAACAACCTGTCATACCTAACTAACATCAAGAGAAGTACACAAGAGAAAGAAGCACAGTGAGAGAGAAAAGACAGCACATGTGACCATCTTCCGACGAATCAAGCGGATAAAAGAGACAACAACAACAACAACTAATTTGTTAACCGTAGCAACTTATTAAAGTGCTCAGTATTCAACAATATCTACTAGAATTAGATGCTGTGAGCTACTATGTATCTCCCAACAATTATGATTATGGACCTATACAGTGGACAATTAATTACACAATGTTAAGCCAGAAATGCCAGGATTGAACCTGTGACTTCTTGCTCTTGTGTCCATTAACCACAACTTGATGTTGCTATTGCCATTTGAGTTGCTGATATACTAGTAGTATTAAGTCTGTTTGAACAACACTTTCACGGGGTTAAAGGCCCCTAAGGGCCTAACCTTAAAAACCTTTAAGAAATCATTATTCCTCATAGCTTGTACAATGAACTAAGCTCTGGCATCCATGTTATATTATATAACTTATAACTCTCATGTTACATATAGCAAAGACAACTATTCAGTGGTTAAGCTGTTTCTTATGCAATAATGGACCAAACCAGGGTTGTAGCCAGCCCGAAATCATTTTCCGTCCCCCCTCTTTTGACCGATAATCCTATCGAGCGCCGTAGGCGCGAGATGTTGCGCCGAAGGCGCGACGTTCCTAGGGGGGTCCGGGGGCATGCTCGCCCGGAAAATTTTGAAATCTAGACCCTCTGAAACGCTATTTCCAGCATTTTGAGCTGTTAATACATCTGATTTGGTAAAAGAAATTACACGAGGGTTTTACGCTGGATTTTATTTAGGAAAGGGGCCGATGCTACCGCCACCGCAGTGATCGAACAGATTGCTGGTATGAGGGTAAGATTGTAAGCGTGTTACACAACTGCACTTCTATATTGTATAGAATTTACACAGAAAAGAAACAGCACGTTTAGTACAACAAAAATTTATTACGTATCTACGTCCTACGAGAAATATACACAAGCACAATAGCACATACAAGGGATAACGGCGCCCTCACATCGGCGAGAATAAAACATTTTCAACAACGGCCGTTTGCGTCTTACTTAGTTAAGTCGTATCAACATTCACGCCGATTCCTGCTGTCACCGATGACAGAAACCGCCAATTAAAGCAACACACTTCATCTGTCAGTTCATCTGAACGAGGTAAGTAGCATTTTAACACTTTACAAAGATTGGAAACATAGACGGCGAGTCGGCGAGCATGTACAACGAATCACTTGAAAGAAAGAATCACCCACGTTTGATCCAGCGCGGTCCTATTATAGCGGGGTGGGATCCCTCCCCGGAACAGCCAGATTTTCCCGGGAATCTCCTTATATGGGGAGCGGGGTTGATCACAGAGGCTCTTACTATTAGCTGCGTCATTTCTTTTTCAGCGCGGAAAATAAAATCAATTCTTTCTGACACATTTCTAGAGCAAGGGCGGGTCGCGTTCCCAAATTCCTGTTCTAAATTTGAAGCTCTTTGGTTCGGCAACGTAAAATACAAACCATCGTAAGTTTGTATGTAAAACCCGGGCATTTCCTTTCGGGGCCGGGGCTTTCGGGGCAAGCCTCGTCATGTGGCCCCGCCCACCGTAAGACAGTCGGCTTCCTTGTTGCAAAGGCAGTGCACCTTTTCGCCGACTTCATCAAAGGCCGCGGCTGTTGGTTAGTGTTTCAAACAGTCGCGTGACAGTTGACAGCGAACAGTGATTATTCCTTGCACTTTCCCACAGCGGTGCTTCTACAAAGTATTTATCAGACTGTAAGTTAGTGTAACACACATGTTTTATAGAATAGAATCTGACGCGGAACAATGGTTTCGCCGGGTATTTTTCTTGAAACATGTCCGTTGGAATATCGTCTGACAGCGAGGCGGCAACTTAGGGATGTAAGACCGTCAACAATAGTCGCATGGCACGTGGCTAACAGCGCATCGAAGATACTAGTGCTATAAATAAGCGCTTCAACTTCGGATGACAAACCGGACAATAGTTAACGTTACTGTTGAGCTGAGTAAAGTTTGTTGTTTACGAGTTTTTAGTTGACTTTGACGCTTTGACTTGAAATATTGTTATGTCAAACTGAAAAGAAGTTAAGTGACTGCTACTATTATCGTAGATATGGCCCTAAAACCTGATAAAATAAGCCTTCTGAATAGCCTGAAATGCGGACCCCTACCCCGACGCTGTGAAAAAATCCTTTGAATTTTTGGAGATCTTTGCAAGATTTTTAGTTTTTGTTGTATCTTTACATGTCGATTTTCTCCGTCACAGGGGACGGAATGGGCAATTTTTTTTTCCGTCCCCAGCTGCAAAATTCCGTCAAAGGACGGAAGGACGGGCGCTGGCTACAACCCTGGACCAAACTGATTTCTTCTCCTGTTTTTACAGTTTGCTAACAAGTTATGGGCACCACATCGCACCGGTCCAACTCCAACATTCGACCCACAGGTATAGGAGCTTCCTTCCATAGCATTACCAAAATAACCTCCTCCTGTCTATTCAGATAGAATGTAGAAAAATTAACTAGCTCCGAGTTGAGTCTACATGCTTAGGAGACATCAGCGTAATCTTTGTATATTTGTACAAAATCTGTTTAGATTTATCATATTAAATTTCAATCAGGGATCTCTGAATCAAATTTTGTTGGAAGTATTGACCAACAAACATTATTTCATGGGTCATAGAAGAGCGACTACAATCTGCTGTCACAAAGGAATGATCAGAAAATATCCTAATCCTTAAATTGCTTCTTTTTGCCCTTTATAGGTTGTTGAAGATATCTACAAGAAGGATCTACTGGGTACCAAGTATGTTCTATTTCTAAATTGTTACAGTTGTTTAGCCGTTTATCAAATTGACTGCTGAGCTTTGTTATCCAGAATGTAGTTGACCTGATTTGGTAAATGAAATTCACAATTTTTTTGGTGCATGTACTAACTCTTATTTTAATCATTTAAGTATAATTTTTTTATGATGTAGTGATTTTGGTAAAACATGTACTTGATAACACATCAAATGTGTTCCCCACCACACACAGGTTTGCCATCAGGAGGGTCATGCTTCTAGAGTTCAGTCAGTACCTGGAAAACTTCCTGTGGCCAAACTACAACCCAGACAAGGCCACACATGCGCACATGATGTCTGTAGCTGTCATGGTCAATGAAAAATTCAGGGAGAAGGTGCCAGCATGGGAGGTCAGTTTTACAGCCTTGCCTTGTAGTAGTTGTACAGAGCTCAAAATTCATTTTGGTGCACATAACATAAAAATGTAAAACTAAAAGGTAGTGTGCACAGCATCATAATATAAAGTAGAATGTCTATAAAATGTGAATTCTTGTCCTGAATTGCAGGCAGAACCTGGAAGTTGGTAAGAGCCACACAGTCAGTCAAGGGCTGCATGTGTAATACCAAAACCTCTGATGTACACAAGATCTTATGCTAAATAAAATTTTTTTTCTGACTTATGAATGTCAAAATTAGCCTGTGTCATGTATACTACAATAGTGCCTTAACATAATATTACAAAACTGCACAGTCAAATATCTGGGTGCACTGCTGCACCTACAGTCATAAAATAGGTGCATGGCTAGGATTGGCTCCAATTTTGTACAAAGTGCTTATGCACCCAATAGTTGGAGCCAAGTTCTATACATTTTTACAAATTTTGAGCATGCTCTGATGTAGATTGAGGTGTTGGTCTCTTTTTTCCAGCCCTTTGTGAAGAAGCCTGACCACTTCCCGATGTTCTTCCGGCGAGTGATGTCCGCCAGCCTGCAGGAGGAAGGCATTACTCTGAGAGAACAGACGGTCCTGCTGGTGTTCCTCATCCACTGCTTCAACAGTCTGGTCAGTTCTACTTCAGTCATTCTTTGGTACCGTAAAGCCTGAAATGTTAGTGGTGTCATTTTCACAGTTTTTGTGGTGACCTGTCCATTGTGAATGCAAGACAGAGCAAATGTGTTTCCATTGTGTTACTTCTGTACTACTACTACTACTACTGCTACTACTACTACTACTGTATTACTACTACTGTATTACTACTACTATTACTACATGTACTATAGTAGTATATGTATATAATCACTGCAAAGTTTACATTAACAGAATTAACTGTCTTGAGATAATGATTTGTAAAGCAGAATTTCAGTGTTTTATTTGTTTTCCAGTACCTTATTTAAGACGTGTCCAGGAAAAATGATAAAGAACCTCATAACTATCTCCTACAGAGTAGCCAATGTTGTCATATAAGTGCTTCCCTTTTGCAGACATCATTAGTGGTAGTCCCATAACGGCTCGAAATGCTGGGTGCATGTGCACCCAGGTGCACCCAAAATTGGAGCTGTGCACCCAATTATTTTCTGTGGGTGCACAGGGTGCACCCAAATATTTTCTTACGTTTATGTATGTAAAGATATCAAAGTATACTAGTATATATCATATTCTTGACATGATGAGATCTAAGTGTTAGCAAGATAATAAAAATGCCTGTCATGGTACTTGTTTAAGAATTTGATAGCGTGTAACTAAATTCTATTATTTGGTTTTTACTTTACTTTATTTAAGTGGTGCACCAAAAAATTTTTTGGTGCACCCAATTTTTTAATCCCAAAAATGAATTTCGAGCACTGCCTAAGTACTAAGTACTAAGAGGTTAACAATTCTACCATTGTTTTTAGGAGGTGGACTTGGTGAGGGGACAAGTACAGCGACTGGTCTCCCTTCCCATGTGGATGAATCTTCTTCCAGTAAGCAATAACTTTGTGCATCATTGCAGTGTGAAAAGATGCTGTAAATCTTAAAATAGTCATAGTGGTTTTATCTTCAATTTCTTTTCAGTGAACTCTCCTCTGCAATTTTTAAAGTATACTATACTACAGAAGTAAAAACTCCCTTTTTCATCTATTGCAAAAATAACTGAATTTACATGTATGTGCAGAACAATGTGGCAAGAACTGTCTGAACTGTTATGTTTAAGTGATTTTGGTGCAATGTACTGTGTTAATGTTGTATTATGTAACATGTTTGTCTTATGACTCCAGGAAGACTAGTGATGCATTGTCTGAATTGTACTCACTAATGGAGATCTTTTGAATATACAATAAACAATAAACAAAGCGAACGATTGGTTGATTGATTATCAAGCCCCTATTGACAATATTGACATGTATTCACAAATTATTTTAATTTCAGGCTCGTTTACAGCAAGAACTGAAGGCTACACCAAAGTTGAAAAAGTTCTGGAACGTGTTGAAAAAGGCTGACTCTCGATTGAATCCACCTGCTTTGGAGAGGTATTTCCATTGTTATAGTTTTTCTATTGAGCCATGTTTGAAGCCTCACAGTTGAGCTCCTGATTCTAATTAGTGGGTAATTGGGGAACGCCAGTTCAATCCTGATTTAGGCTACACTCGTCTTTTGAAACACAGGTAAAATGTAAAGATAAACCCTGCTAATGAAACAGTAAGGGTCTGAACTTACTAACTGACCTACTGTAATTCACTTCATCTTCTCAGTACCAAACTTTCACGGTCTGAGAGAATTTAACTTGCTCTTGGAACGAAATGTTCACAGTGGTAGGAGGTGTGCGTAAAAAAAGCGATTTATTTGTTATCGATAGTAACAAGTTCAGGTTACAGTCATCACCGTGAAAACCGTGAACATAAAATTACATTTAAAAAAATCAGGAATTACAGTATGTTATCTTGAAACAGTCTTGGTTTCAAGAAAATAGTCCACCATCATCTTAAATCTAACAGTTCCAAGTACTTAAACGTGTACAGTCCTGTGCTCTGGTTTCTGCTATGGTAAGACTCAGTCCAGTGTCTTACTTGTGTCTTCTTACATATTTGTTTCAGATCTGTATATGACAGACAATTTCTGTATCACCTCATGAAGAAATTCTTTGGTACTTTGGACAACATTCCTGCCACAGGTACTGTTTGCAATGATGGGTCTAGATCTTGTGTAGGTACTGTAAATTCATTTACTTTTGTGGTGGTTTTATTTCATGGTTGGAGGAAAAGGAGGTTTTCACAGTTGAAACCATTCTGTAGTACATTAGTCATACAAGGAAGATGTATGTGCAGTGCCATGAATTAACATTAGAGGGGACCACCTCAACAATGCAAAAATGAAACCACTGCAAAAGTTGCATAATTTTAACAGTACAAAGTTTGGTATAGATCTGTGTCTGTATGTATATAGCTGGTATAATGGCACTTTGGCATAACATGCTAGATTTGATGGTATGAGTTGCAGCAAAAATTAAACGACCCGTCTTATCTTTTGCACATCTAACTGCAAATGTTGTTTAAAGCTATGTAGTAACAATGCTCCTACTGTACTTGGTAGCAATGAGTTCCACTCTGTGATAGTTGTAGGAAAGTACAAATTTTTGAACACATCAATCCTTGGTTGAAAACTTTTTTTCTTGAAGGCATAACTATTTCTTGTTCTTTTCTGAGCTGATATTAGATACTCAGTAGATGAAACATCTGCCGTGCAAAGGTTGGATAAGGTTGATGTCTGTGAGAGTCCAGTATGTCTTACTTGTGCCTGTAATGTGTGTGTTGTTCCTATTTCTTAACAGGACCAGTGGAAATGGATAAAGTCCACTACTGTGAGAGGTTCCTGGAGCTGATGATTGATCTTGAGGTATGTACAAAGGTTCCAATTTGTGACAACATCAAGGCACTTATGCCTGCTGTCAGGACCTTTGCAAGGGCTGGAAATTCATTCTTCAGAATAAGTGCTTCTTCTTCTTCTTCGTGTCATCACTACACTGTTCCACTCCAATAATCCACGCACTCCCTTCCTCTGGGGGTCAAAGCTTCCAGGTCTTCTTTGGTGCATGGTTCGGACAGGAGGGGGCAGACAAGAAGATGTTTCATAGTCTGCTCCTGTCCACAGTCACAAGCAGTCTGTCCATCTGGGCTGAGACCCCACTTTGCCATGAGGGTCTTGCATCTTCCTGTGCCTGTTCTAAGGCGGTTGAGACATGACCAGGTTGGCCATGCCTCCTCTGCTCCTGGAGGAAGAGATTCCTTTGGGGCGATGTTAAGTCTGTGTGGTGCAGTCTGGAGGTGGTGGGACCACATGGCCATCCTCTGAGACTCTGCACTCCTACTGAGCGCTTCGACTGAGTACATGAAACTACGTCTCGACTTCAGTCTCTTTGGCACAGGAGTGTGCAGGTGGAGTACATGGTGAGGGTCAGTCTCTTGTTTCAGTTTTTCTCGTTGAGCTGCCACGGCTCTTCTGATGTGTGGGGGAGCAATACCACACAGCAGGTACAGGTCATCGACTCTGGTGGCACGTAGACATCCGGAGACGGCTCTACAAGCTGAGTTCAAGGCCGTGTCCAGCTTTGCGGTGTGCGCTGACCTGCACCACACGGGAGCCGCATACTCTGCAGTAGAAAAACACAGTCCAAGAGCTGTAGCTCGCACGGTACTGGCATCTGCGCCCCATTTAGTGTTTGTAAGCTTCTTAAGGATGTTATTCCTGGCATCCACTTTCATTCTGGTGTTCAGGATGTGGGTTTTGTATGACAGGGTCCTGTCTAAGGTGGTGCCGAGGTAGACTGGCTTGTTGGTGCTAGTCAGCCACTTGCCCTGCCAGCATACCTTCAGTTGGCGGTTTGCTTCCCGGTTTTTCAGGTGGAAGACACTAACCTGTGTTTTGTCTGGGTTAGCTCGCAGGTGGTTTGCTTCGTAATAAGGGGTGAGGCCTGCAAGGGCTTCAGTGAGGGTGTTCTCTACTTCCTTGAAAGTCCTTCCCTGTGCGCCGATGCTGAGGTCGTCAGCAAACAGGAATCTCCTGGTATCGGGATGTCCTGGTTGGTCATTTGTGTAGATGTTGAAGAGCAGCGGGGCAAGGACGCTGCCTTGGGGGAGACCGTTTTTCTGCCTTCGCCATCTACTGCGGTTTCCATTCAGGTCTACAAAGAACCGTCTGTTTGAAAGTAGGTTCTGGATCAGTTCGGTGAGTCTTACATCCTTCGTTATCTCAAAGAGCTTTTTTGTAAGGATCCTGTGGTTCACGGTGTCATATGCTGCAGAGAGGTCCACAAAGACAGTTCCTGTGATCAAGCCTTTCTCGTAGCCATCCTCGATGTACTGTGTTAGGTTCAGAAGTTGGCCAGTACATGACTTTCCTGGTCTGAATCCTGCCTGCTCAGGAATTAGGAGCTCATCCACAACTGGTGCGATGCGGTTGAGTAGTAGTCTTTCAAACAGCTTGTATGTATGGCATAGCAGGGAGATCGGCCTGTAGTTCTTGGGTATGGAGGGGTCTTTGCCAGGTTTTAGTAAGGCGATCACTCTAGATTTCCTCCAAATCTTGGGGATCCTGTTGGTGCTCAGACTGTGGTTGAACATGTTGAGCAGCCACTGAAGTGCAAGAGGACCAAAGTGTTTGATCTGCTCGCATAAAATGTCATCAAGTCCAGCTGCTTTATTGTTTTTCATGTCCTTGATGGCATTGCATAGCTCGTCCAAGCTGAAGGGCCTTGTGAAAGGCGAGGTTCCTCCAGAGCTTGTGGCATCTGCTTGTGGGAGTTTGGCTCTTGGGGGGTGGTGGTTAGGGTTACCATGACTGTTCACAAGGAGTTGGTGGGCAACTTGGTCTGCAGTGACTTGTGGCACTGGTTGTGCTTTAGTAAAGTCATTCCCAAGGATTCGAATGTTCTTCCATGCCTTCCGGCTGCTGTGAGTCAGGTCAGTTGATTCAACAAACTCCCGCCATCGCCTCTGCCGACTTTCCGTGATTGTGCGTGTGAGTAGCTCGTAGTAGAATAAGTGCTATCATGCACATAACATAAAAATTTAGGTGCACAGAAAAAAATGGTGCATAATATAAGATAGTTAAAGAAAAATATCAACAAAATATTGCTAACCTTACTCCATAGCAAACATTGAAATTATAGACAGGTAATACATGAAATGTTTACCATTAAAGGCACTTGAATCTTAAAAAAAACTGTAAATCAGTATGCAATAGCACCTTTCGGTATGTAACCTTAGACATAATATGTACCTAATCCTGTTGTATGAAACATCTATTGTTTAAGGTTTTGTAAAATGTAGTTTTCTTACTTGCTGAGGGTGTTATGCTAAAGAAAATGGGTGAATTCCTGTACATTGGAGCCATTACCACTGCATTGGCTTGACTGCATTGTGATCTCCTCCTCCCCACAGGCTCTGCTGCCCACGAGGCGCTGGTTCAACACCCTGATGGACGACTCGCACCTGGTGGTCAAGTGTCGGCTGTCCAAACTGACCAAAAAGGAGGAAGGCAGGCTCTTTAACCAGGTAAGGACCATCTCCCTTTCTGATGGTCTTAAAGGATGAAAACTGTACCAGACTATCTGTACATTGTTGTTGTGTCTGGCCACTATCTACAAGCTCTACTGTGGCATACAGCTCTGCTGATTCAAATGTAATATAGCATCTGTATTTTTAGAATGCACACATACCTCACATATCTGTACATGTAGCTGCAAATCTTGAAGTATTCACAGTGGTTGTATTTTGCGATTCATGCAGAAACCTCTCCTCTGCAAATTCCTTGCACTGACAATATGCATTTCCCATATACTACTACAGTACTTCTTAATTGTTTGCATCATCACAAACCTCATTTTACCTTCTTTAGTTCTTTAGCCTACAGGAAAATGAATGAATGAATCTATACCTATAAGCTTGATATGATGTTATTGAATGAAAACCAACTATGTAGTAGAGCATACCTGTAGTATGTTTCTTCAGACTTCTTATGCATTTCCTTCTTAAATGTGATCTCTCTGTTCTGTCAGCTGCTGGACAGACTGAAGTTCTATGCTGGTTTTGAGATCAATGACCAGACAGGGGAAGCCCTGACAGACCACAACATGACAGACCTGCACTACAACAGGATCACTTCACTACAGGTAAGGTCTGGACAGTGTTAGAAATTACAGGATATGGAGTTTTTTTACTTTTGCTAGATGGTGATATACATGTAGGAAACACATAGGGATCATAATTGTTTATCTATTGAGGATTACCACATTTGTGGTAAGATTGATACAACAGGTGACCATCACATCTTCAAAATGTAAACTCGGACACCAGATGGTAAGGTTTGTACCACTCACAGTGAGTCACACTGGGATGGTGGGATGTTTAACATGTCCTTGGTGTGGCTTTCCTCCAGCGCAAGACCAACTTGCCATCCCCTTTTGTTACTTTTTGTACCATCCCTAGGAAGGTTATGTTTCCAGGTGTGTTTGTCTGCTTTTCTGTTTATGGACAGCATAACTTGGCACCACAGTGGATCTTCTGGTTTCAGTATTTCATGTTATTTATAAGTCATTTAAATTTGTTTGGTATTGTAAAGTATTTTTATGTCTTTCAGAGGGCAGTATTCAAACACTTTGAAGAGCTTCAGAAGTTTGCCTTTGCTAATGTAGCCAGTATAGACACCAGGGAGGCTCTTCAGTCACACTTTAGCACAATGAGGTATGTAGAAAGTGATGCTGTGCCTTCTTGGTAGAGTTAACAAAAAGATGTTTTTGTCATTGATGTGGTTATTTTAGTTTGACTCAAAGCTACACTTTGAATTGCAGCATGAATTATCACACAGGTGGCCATTGTCTGCAACATTTGCAGTCTTTCTGAATGCAAGTCCTTATCAGGAAGACTTGTGACAGTAAATCTTTAAATGTTCACAGTGGTTTTATTTTGCTGGTGACCTCTCCACGGTGAATTCATGCCACCACAAATATGCATTTTTGTTGTGTTACTGATGTGATACAGAATTGTTTCAACTTTGAACTAACAACATAGCAAAATCTCCTTTCCTAAAAATAGATGAGCTTACTGTATATTGTTGCCTTTCCTAGTGCCAGGAAGTTGCATGAAGTGTGTGCATACTTGAACCTGCTGCCACATCCTGAGGGAGATGGGGAGAGTTCACCTTACAGCACCAACCTTCTACTGGAACTGTTGGTATGTAACTGTAGCCACATTGACTCTTGCAGGTCAAAACGTGATGAATTCAGTAAAAAAAGAAGAAACACATGATAGTATGATACTGTGCAGATTTGAGGCATTTCTTTTCATATGTATGAAAATCATGGTACGCTTCCTGTTTGTATTCAGGTATCACGCCATGAGTGATGAATTCAGTAAAAAAAGAAGAAACACATGATAGTATGATACTGTGCAGATTTGAGGCATTTCTTTTCATATGTATGAAAATCATGGTACGCTTCCTGTTTGTATTCAGGTATCACGCCATGAGCGGAGACTGTCACAGCTGGAGGCCCTAAATGAGATGCCGCTTTATCCCACTGAAGAGATTCTGTGGGATGAGAATATCGTTCCAACGGAGTATTTCTCTGGTGAAGGTAAGAGTAACTTTGTTCACCAAATGGACATATCAGCTATCATCCTTTTAGCAACCTGTACACTCATAATACTGTCACCAAACATTACAGTCCCAAATTAAAAGAACAATGAATTCAAATAGATCTACTAATGCAGCAACAGTAATGTCGGAGGTATAAACACTTCAGATAATATCCATAATCCAGGATGTATTATGTGTATTGTCTGTTGATGACATATGATTATAAGGTAGATGTTAGATATATGTACGTTGGCAAATGTATTGTAACTGCTTAGGAGCTATATGTATATTTACCACCTAGCATTAAAAAGTATTCAAATCCACACCAAACAGAGATAATTCCTTCTGCTTTTCCCCCAGGTTGCCTGGCCCTGCCCAAACTCAACCTGCAGTTCCTCACTCTCCATGACTATCTGCTGAGGAACTTCAACCTCTTCAGACTGGAGTCCACATGTGAGATTTCCCTTCTTTCTTTCTTTGTTTTGCATACCAGTTAAATGAGAATTAGGGGTAACATATGTAGTAGATACAAGCTGTGTAGACCAAGGTTTGATCCACTCACACCAGGATGGATCCTCTACTCTAAGCAAAAAGTGCAGTGGGATCTTGAATGTGCTAAAGATGTGGCTCTCCTCAAACAGACGACCTGTCGCTTTACATCTCATCTAAGACTCAGAGGATGTCCCTAAACAATGCTTTGAGCTGAGTTGTGATTAAGGGGTTAAGTGCTTTTCCAATGGGCATAACATTAGGGGCCTGCTAGTGATTTGGACCAAGCCGCATTCTAACTAATCTAAGTCAACCACCTTGCCTTCTGTAGACCTTCTTGCCACCAATGATATTAATCTGTAACATTAGTTGAGCATCTTGTTTCCATACATTATAACAATGCACTTCCCAGTAACATGTGAAACTGTGTAATGGTACATTTTAAATTGTCATTTTGCTGTTTCCCCAGATGAAATCAGACAAGACATAGAAGATGCGGTTGGCAGAATGAAGCCTTGGTAGGCACTTCTTGGTATTGTTTTTTATAAAGCACTTGTATGGTAATTTACGTTTGTGTGATACAACATTTAATATCATTCCTGTAGTAATAGACCAATCCAGACTGTCCATCACAATTGATATCAGTTCCATAATCATCAGTTCGGTCAATGAGAAAGGATCCATGACTGTCAAATATTTGCATTTTATGTTTATACTTTACATTTCTGCCTTTTGATGGGGGTTGGTGGGGTCATAGGATCGATTACTCTATCTGGTAGCCATAAATGAGCAGAAAAAGGGATAAAAGTATACAGCTTAAGTTACACAGGGCCATGTTCCTATTATGTTACTACCAGGAATCCAGTTTTTCAGTGTTATTGCATGTATTACAGACGTATTCATTATTACCCATTTTTTTATACGTTATTCAGGAAAGCAGAGGATGGAAGTGTGTATTTTGGGGGGTGGGCCCGGATGGCTCAGCCAGTGGTGGCCTTTGCTGTTGTTGAGGTAGGTTTTTACAAGTCACAACCAACATGAATATATATGGGGGGCAATGTATCCCTAGTTTAAACACCTCCAAAGACTCAATACAATCCTACAAATCTTGTATTTAGTTATTGATAGATTTACCACTACCATACATATGATATATCAAGAGTTTATGATAGAAAATGGTTAATAACACTCATCTTGACCAAGTGAGCTGCTAGTTAGATACATCAGAAAGGCTTACCTCTATTATGTGCAGTAAACACATGGAAGTATTGAGTTTATATTAACATTGAAAGTTCATCTGTGTTGGTAGCTAACTTGGTACAGTGCAGTGCTAGATTTTGTTCAAACTCAAAAAATTGAGCATGTTGAGGTATCTTCCTCTCAAATTATGTTACATCTAATCTTTATTACACGCTGCCCTTCTCACCTGTGTAGGTGTCCAAGCCCCATGTAGGGAAGAACCACCCCTCCAGGGTCAGGGCAGACGTGACCGTGAACCTGAACCTGAGGCAGCACATCAAGCAGGAGTGGGAGTGTAAGTTGTCATATGATTCTAGTGGTGGTTTATTCTCTTGGTCATCCACTGCAGACTTTCTGCCAGTGGAGGTCTCTGTCTTGAGTCACTGCAAGTCAACGCATGTGTCTCATCAATATTAGGCACTTGTCACTTAAGTCAGTGCAGCTGATTTTGTAATTTGGTAACTTCATGCAACATGATATGAATCAACACACTTTATTTGTTGTCCTTCTCTTCATTCATGGTTGTTTCCTGAAAATAGTTGTAGATTTGTGTACATGATAGAAGATTGATCAAATTGGTGTAATATAAGGAGCTCTATATTGGTCAGTGATTGAACTGACTGCTGTAAGTCCTAGCAGTAATATACAAAATGGAATGCTGAGACATGTCAGGCTTAGTCAGTGACCGGAAGTAATCTGAAGTTCAACATGCATGGATTCCTTGTGAAACATCTGACCTTTCACAAGATCTATCCATTACTTGAGTAGCTTCTATATAATGGTGTATGTTATTACCTGGATGTCTGACCATAATTTTCTCATTCATGACCAGCTCTGCGGAAGCATGACGTTTGTTTCCTGGTGTCTGTGCGCCCCACCCTGCCCATCGGTACCAGGTATAGTCACGACCAGCCGTTCGTACCACAGGTGGGCCTGACCTGTGTCAGGGGGTGCGAGATCGAGGGCATGCTGGACGAAAAGGGCAGGGTCATTGAGGAGGGTAAGGGTTATAAGTTATGTTTTGGTCTGTGTGCATGTTTCTTTGTTTGAATATTGCTGAGTGACTGGATGTGAGGCAGAAGATTGTGTAACTGAAGATTGGAAAAACATTCAGGAAAATTTGTTTGGCCCTGGTCCAAAATTGCATCCCCAGAATAGGAAAGTTTGCTTGACCAGGGTTCAAGTTTGCATTGGAAGGATAATGTTCCGCAGAATTAGGAGGAAATTCAAAGTAATAAGAAAACAAGGAATTAAGTAAGTTATGGTTTTGATTCAACTAGTCTGCTTATTTTCCTCATCATCTGACTGTATTACTAGAACATTGCTTCATTGAGTGTATACTAATAACCGTATCTGTTACCTTTAGGTCCTGATCCAAAGCCAAACATGCCAGGAGAAAACAGAACATTCCGAGTGTGGCTGGACCCGAACCAGTACCAAGGGGACATGGCAAGGACAATGGACGGTGCAGAGGTGTGTTGAGGAACCAGAATTGCCTTTGTTGTTGTTTACAATACCAAACTTCATCATTATCATCTGACACACAGGAATAACTGTTAGAGCACTTTAAGCTCCAATGCAACTTGCCATACATACAAAAAATCTATCTATAAGGTCCTTTCAGACACTTACTTAGCTATTTCAGTAGCAAGGTACTGTATGTTTTTTCCCTTTTGATATATGTATATTAGTTACCAACTAAATGGTACCAGTAGCTCAACCATGAGGCTGCTACCAGTTGAGCTTCAGGGGCATTCCTATATAGACAAAACATTCTTGACCATACATGTAGTTTCGCATTTGATCAAGTTCACATGCTGTCCCAATGTGCAGAAGTTAAGTGAATATAGATCTGTTTTCTTGGTCTTGTGAACATTTATGGTTCTTTAACCATGAAAACTATAGCAAATATGATTTACTTTACACTCTTTTAACAGGATGTGTATGAAACCTTCAACATCATTATGAGAAGAAAACCCAAGGAGAACAACTTCAAGGTATTATCAACTTTTCGTTTTCATTCAAGATCATGAAGGCACATCTTTGGAAGTACAGTGAATCAAATCTAATCAAATCAATCTTTTATTAAAATCAACCTTGCAGACAAAGTCTGAATTGTGTTGACAAACCAATTAATTGGCTGTCAGTACTTAATTGAATGTTAAGTTGTATCAATATGTAATAAGGCTAAAATAGCATTGTATAAAACAGAGGAACATTATAAAATTGTACAAGTCAATGTACAAATCGTATCAGGAATGGCATAACAATGTGGGAATGAAATTAGTGCAATTATTTGTTAATTGTTGAACAGTGCTACAAAATGAAGGATTGCTGAGATTCTGTAAAAGTACCATTTAACATCAGTGTGTTTGATTTAGAATTCCTACAAAAAGTTGAACTATTAATATTGTGTGAGTAGATGTATTGTCTTACATCTCGCACATTTCTCCACAGGCTGTTCTGGAGACCATTCGTGACCTGATGAACACAGAGTGTGTGGTGCCAGACTGGCTACATGATGTCCTGCTGGGATATGGAGACCCCAGCTCTGCACATTACACAAAGTAAACAAAACTGTTTCTTCTGTATTGCTGCTCTAGTTTCAAACTGCAACATTTGATGGCTACATTTAGTAATTGTGTATACATTTTATTTTAAATGACTGAATGATTTTGTTTGATTTATATATATACATTATCTATTGTGATTTACCATATTTGTGGAAGGGTTGACATAATTGTGGACTGTAACCTTTTCAAGATGTCAACCTAGAAAGAAAACTGTATGGTTCGCTACTCTCACACTGTTATGGGCCTCTACTCTTTTCGATAAGTACAATGTCCTTGAGGTGTGGCTGTCCTCATACACAAGTCCCTATCTGAAGCTTTGTACTAATTTTCTCTTGAGTACCTTTCCTAAGGGCACAGAACCTTCCAATGGCCTAGTCTAGAAGCCTTCTAGTGATTTGAACCCCAGACCTTTAGATACCAAGTCAACAATGTTAACCACAAGACCACCTCGCCACTGTTCATTCCTGGCTAATATAACCATTTGTGACTTTTCCCTCCAGGATGGATAACCAGATAGCAGAGTTGGACTTCTGTGACACCTTTCTCAGCATAGATCACCTGAAGACCTGTTTCCCTGAGTACCAGGTCAAGGTCACCACTGAGGACCCCTCAAAACAACTGCCCCCTTTCAAAGTGGCCTTCCCAGAAGTGGCAGCCAAGAAGAGGAAGAGAGAAGATGACAGTGGGGAGGCAGTGTCCACAGATGGGGAGAGTAGACACATTGTTGTGGAGCCATACACCATTCCTAACAGGGGGCCATATCCATACAACCAGCCAAAAAAGTAAGTCAGACACTCTTTTATTTATTTATTTATTTATTTCTGTTTTCTTTAACCAGGGTATGCTCCGATCAGTGGCTGACACTGTTTTTCATGGAGGCCCTGGATACATAAACAAATAACAATACATACAATACAATATTTACATAATTACAAAAACAAAACCTCTTTATGTATGTCTTACAACATTAAGTTATCCTGAGACTGAAACAAAGGAAGCAAAGGAATTTACCATCTTTTCTATTTTATTTTTTACCCATACATGATCTTTGACAATGTTGTTCACTGTCTGATTTGAATTGTTAAGGTATGTTGAAGTACCGACTGAGCTAATACCAGCTCAGAAAACAACAAGAAATAGTTATGTCTTCAAAAATTTGTATTTTTCCAGAACTATCAAATAGAGGAGTTTGTTGTCACCAAGCACAGTAGGGGCATCTTTGCTGGATAGTTTTAAAGTTTTACACTTGAATGTACACTGTATTCCATAAAAAGTGACACCTGCAATGTTTATTTGTTTTTGTAGGAACACAGTCCCATTCACCAGTACCCAGGTTGAGGCTATTAGAGCTGGGATGCAGCCAGGCCTGACTATGGTAAGGCTATACAAACATAAGTGTCACTGCAAGAACATGGCTATTGTATATGTTCAAACCTTATCCATACATTGCTTACAAAAGCTCTGTTTTGTTCCCTCCATTAAGATGGAGGTGTTGTTTTTGGACTGTTTGTTTATTTGTCTTGGTGTGTGTTCAAGTTTGTTCTTTCTTGCCTTGGTGCAAGTTTGCTCCAAGGTTGAGTCGTAACTGGAGACTGGTAGGAAGCTACAATTCTTTGCAGGCTGGCAGGAAGTGAATGTTGTCATTTTTTAAAAAGTTCACAAACCTCTATATATTTCACAATCTTTGATTCCTTGTTTTTGTTTATGTTTGTGTTGTTTACCTTGATGCTTGTGTTAACAGGTGGTAGGACCCCCTGGTACTGGTAAGACAGATGTGGCAGTGCAGATCATCTCCAACATCTACCACAACTTCCCAGAACAAAGGACTCTCATTGTCACACATTCCAACCAGGTAGCCTTTCTTCCTGTAACAACTTTGTCATGTCATGGATTATTGACATCTTTAAGTTACCAGGTTTTGCTGACATTCTAGTTAAAAGTTTTTTGTGCTCCTATTCACTGAAATGACTTTTGAGCCCTGCTAAACTTTTACCTGTTGTATGTTCCATAAATGCTGTAGGCCTTAAACCAGCTGTTTGAGAAGATCATGGCCCTGGACATTGATGAGAGACATCTGCTCCGTCTGGGTCATGGTGAGGAGGCTCTGGAGACAGAGAAGGACTTCAGCAGGTGAGGGTCAACTCCATCAGGACTTAGCTGGGAACAGACACTTCTGGACAAGAACAGGAGTTTGAAGATTTTGTGCTTCCCTTCATGAATTATTTAGCTTAGAGTCTTTCGAATGTCTTGTAGACACTTCTGAACAAGAGCAAGAGTTCAATCATCACATCATATCAGTAACTGTCTGTTATGTCTGATAAATGACTAGTTATAACACCTCTGAACACTACTTTCTGTCAGTTCTGGAATGACACCATCTTCTCACTTGGTTCCTGTCATTCTACTGACAGTGTATTTAAAGATCTAAGAATGCACAAGAACAGCAACATCCCAATACACCAAAAACAAAACCTCTGTACACAGGTAAATATAAAGATTGGTATTGATTTTGTCCTACATTCTATAATTCAGGAAGACTTAGTCCAGGATGGGGTATTGAGTGAGTTTGTTATTTTTGTTTTCCCTCAGGTATGGCCGAGTGAACTTTGTGCTGGCGAGAAGACTGGAGCTGCTGAAGGAGGTAGCACGGCTACAGGAGAGCCTGGGGGTCCCTGGGGACGTGGCCTACACCTGTGAGACAGCAGGTCACTTCTACCTGTATCAGGTCAGCACAGTGTAGGCTTCATGATTAATACTAGTCAAAGACTTGTCAATGATTTTGGAAAATCATATCCAGTTGCTTGAGTAACTGCTTTTGGGCAATACTAGTCAAACCTCAATGAAAGACATTTACATGATCCATACAGCAAACAGGTCACTACCAACAAAATTTGTCAGTGAGTTTGTACTCTGTAACAACAGATTAGGGAGCTCTGGGTAGCTCCACCCCAGATCTAGAATGCTAACATCATGATGTATCTACCACAGGTACTGGCCAGGTGGGAGGAGTATCTGAGCAAGGTCAAGAGGCCAGGACTGAGTATCCAGGTCATCAAGGAACACTTCCCCTTTGAGAAATATTTTGCCAATGCTCCTCAGGTATGAAGTGCTCACATTGATATTTGAATTTTGTCCATTTACTGTCTTTTTTTGAAACCCGAATCATTATATGCAGTGGTTTTACATTTGCGTTGATGACCACTCCACCCCAAATTTATGAAGCATGTGGATTGCTATTGTAGGTCACCGCAGAATTGTTTCAGCAGCTTTAAACACCGGAAGCTAGTGGCAGCAATATTTTTTTATGGAAAAAATTATGCCATAACACAAATATGTAGTATTTTGTATTTAACTTGTATTTAATTAGAAATATTTTAAGCAGTAGAAATGAAATGAATCTTGCTTTGTCTTTCTATTCATTTTCCAGCCAATATTCAAAGGAAAGTCATATGATGAAGATATGGACATTGCAGAGGTACTAAGTGTTTCCCTGTCACTTTTTAAATCAAGACTTTGATTTACTTTATTCCATTCAATTTTGCCATTCTTACTCTCCATGTCCAAATATTGACTAATAAGGTTGTTTCTATCTGTCAGGGATGCTTCAGACATATTAAGAAGATGTTTAAGGAGCTGGAGGTGAGTTTATTGTCATTTGCTTGTTTTGTTACTGTCAAAAAAAGTTGTTTGATTGTTTGTGAGTCAGATGAAATTTATTCACCCCGGATATTTTGCCTTTTCCACGATTGTAAGTCAGTCCGAACTGCACAAGAAAAGCACCCAGGGGACCAATAAAATCTGGTGTACCTAGACAGGTAGTCGCTCTAGACATGATTCTTAATGCTTCTGTCTGTGAAAAATAATCACATAGGGACCACCACAAAGGGTCACAATGGCTAGGTCGTCCTTAAGTCAAGTTGGTCAGTTGTACAGATTTGACTGTACATGATTTTGTCTTTCATTATTACAAGCAATGAAATGTTGCAGATTCATAGAGATATTGCAACATTCTATACAGTTTCCAAATGTCATGACTTTTGTTCATTTGTAGTAAATTGTACAGACCCTTTTGTTGCCTAGTGGCACATAGGGCAGCAAGTTTCCTGGCTGTTTCATTAGCAGGGTATATTTTTACAGGGAGGGGCTGCTAGTTCTTCCACTGTACATGTAATATGCTCAAGGCACCTTCTCAAAAGCGGGACACTTATTTTACCTCCCTTCCAAAGGAGGGGTGCAGCTCCAACCGACATGCTCTTCCCTAGATTGAGGTTTCTCCAACTACTTGGAACCAAAAGCACAACTGTCAGGCTGCTACCAGTTCAGCTACAGGGACATCCCTGAAATGTAATGACAGAAGCCATCAGCTAGCTGGGCTAAGCACATCTCATACTCATTCCAGGAGTTCCGTGCCTTTGAGCTGCTGCGCAGTGGGCTGGACAGGTCCAAGTACCTGCTGGTGAAGGAAGCCAAGGTCATAGCCATGACCTGCACTCACGCTGCCCTCAAGAGACATGACCTGGTGGAGGTTGGCTTCAAGGTGAGTTATATGACAAACAGCTATCTAAAGTCTTCATTATAAGCCTATCTACATAGGTGCCTAGCCCAGGAAATGGCCCCTTGCTCCCCTCTGTTAGGTACCTTGGTGTTGCAGGGTTTAGGGCTTTAGACTCTAACTTTTAGATCAAGTCCTTTGTCCTTCATGATCTGGTTTTTTTTTTTCATTTTCATCTACATAAAATGAGTAGGGTTAAGATCTCAATTAGTACCATGTTATTCAAAATAGTTATATTTTGGCGTTTTATACTGTTACAATATATATCATGGATAGCATAATATCATATCATGGATGAGGAAAATACCTTCATCGTGGTTGCATCTAAGTACATGTACTTTGCTATTCATTTAGAAGTTTGCACTAGATGTAAATATGTCATCACAAATTTAATTCATTGTTTGCTCTTGCAGTATGACAACATCCTGATGGAAGAAGCTGCACAGATCCTGGAGATTGAGACCTTCATCCCACTGCTACTGCAGGTAGGGGTTCATTCTGGATACCTTACTTTTTGCTATATAGCACCAGTCATTAGTTTAGCTGCCAGGCTGTCAGTTTGAAATAAATTGAAAACATACATTTGCCAAAGTCAAAATAGCTGTTCATAGTTACAATGTATTAGGTAACACAGAGTCTGTACAAAGCAGTGTGTACTTGACCTGCAAACAGTTGAGTTGAAAACACAAACCTATGGCCATACACCTCCTACTGTTGCCTGATTTTGCAGAATCCAGAAGATGGTTTCAGCAGGTTGAAGAGGTGGATTATGATAGGAGACCACCACCAGCTGCCTCCAGTCATCAAGAACATGGCCTTCCAGAAGTTCTCCAACATGGAACAGTCTCTCTTCACAAGGTACTCCTACTGTACAACAGTAGCGGAATTATTTGATGTCCAAATACTGTCCGCCAGTTAGAAAATTGCTGTATGTCGTATTAGTTTTAGCCAATTCTTTGATTAGAGGCCCTACCCAAAAGTGTTGAAACCTCTGCCCAGTTTAGCAGAGCCTCCCCAAGATACATTGTCCAAGCGTTTAGGTAGGCCAGGCTATGCATATGACAATGCCACCAGTCAAATTCATAGAATTGATACATGTAAAGATGAGTCCTGAGATATGTTGTTCTGTGCAATTTCTTTCAGTCTGGAAGAACAGTATGAACAAAATTATATGTCTGCTTTTACACCCCCTGTACAGGTTTATCAGACTTGGTGTACCTCCTGTTGATCTAGATGCACAGGGCAGAGCAAGACCAAGGTAAAAACTCTTTTTAAAAACTTTGCAGACAGACAGTCTATATGTCCTGTTAAAGTGATAGGTTACAACAGATTTTCAGGAAACAAAGTGTTCTTCTACAGATTCCTGAATATGATGTGTTCTGATTGTTTTCAGTGAATATGGGTTGGTTTTCTCTCATGCAATTGAAGTCCATATAGGAGGATTGGATTTAGTTTTGAATTTTGAAATATCATAGGGAATTAATGCCAAAATATGCATTCTGCCTCATTAAAATCTGTTATTGTTAACATGTTGTACTGTGTGCGAGTGCTGATGTGCATGTTTCCTCCCCAGCATCTGTAACCTGTACAACTGGCGGTACAAGAAGCTAGGCAACCTGCCCCATGTACAACACTGGGAGGAGTACAGGCTGGCCAACCCTGGCTTCTGCTTTGATTTCCAACTCATCAATGTGGAGGACTTCAATGGAGTTGGAGAATCTGAACCTAACCCTTACTTCTATCAGGTACAGTTGCTAACAGTATTGTTGCATACCTATACAGTGATGCATGGTACTAGGAATTGACTGTGCCAATATCGAAGATGATAGGAGGAAAGCACTTTGCTCTACTTCTCCCATTCCCAAATAAATAAGGTCAGTGACCTGGACTAGAAGGCTATCACATGGTTACTGGTAACAGATGCCCTGTGGTGTTCAATTATATTATATTGCAAGTAGTTTGACATGGGCCAGTTACCATATTCATGAATGTGTTTAAGAACAAAACCATACCATACCCAACTAGTAAATATTATCCATCAATGATTTATCAGGTTATGCTGTATGCAGACAGACAAATAGACAGACAGACAAATGATACTGAAAATATAACCTTCCTTGTGGAGGTAATAAATAGAGCAGGTAGTTTTGGTAGTTTTTTTTAAGGTTAGACAATAAGAAAGTAAATGTTATGGTACAGTACTAGTATTTGCTTGCTAAGGCTAACTTTCTAGTTCAGATTCGCCTTTGTCAGTCAATTAGAAATGTAAACTTAGTTTGATCTTACAGTATTGGTTGAAGCTCCTCATAATAATATGGTTCAAGAACCTGAACAATAATGATGAAATCTTTGCCACAGAACCTTGCAGAAGCTGAGTATGTTGTGGGCATCTTCATGTACATGAGGCTGCTGGGATACCCTGCCGAGAAGATCAGCATCCTGACCACATACAATGGGCAGAAACATCTCATCCGTGATGTCATCAACCAGAGGTGTGGAGACAACGCTCTCATCGGCAGGCCCAGCAAGGTCAGGAGTCTTCTGTAGGATAGTGTGAGCCTAGGCCTTGAAAAAAATGTTGTATTTCCGGTTGCCAAACCGACCCTAGCAACAAGCTGAGACCCTATCCTTTTCTTTTGTGGACTACTGGCAAGAGATATAAAATTTCTCTCTGACATTCGAGTAATGAACCAAAACAGAAGAATTCTAAGAAGTCTGACAAATTTTCATTCAATACCCTCATTACCCTGTTAACAGGTTATTGAGGCTTGATTAAGGCAGTTGATGTAAGAATGTGTAGTAAAAATTGCAATTCTATGTCCAGTTCATCAATATATATGTTTGTACCAAGTATATCTTTAGAATTACAATATGATGTTAAAACTGTCCTGAAGCATGTCATTTTTACATAGTTAAACTGTATTTGTTAGATAACTTTGGCTGAGATCTAGAGAGAGAGAGAGAGAGAGAGAATCCCTACCTACTGTCCCTGATTTTTTCAGGCCCTTAACCAGAATTACAACTTTTTATTTCCTAGGCTGTAGGCATTTTATTTGCAATTGAGAAATGCAATGTCCTTCTTGTTGGTCACACATTATTTCTGTAATTAACTAGTGTGTTAGTAATAAACAGGTATGCTGTGGGTACTGACATTAACTGTGATGTCACCCTACAGATCACGACAGTTGACCGCTTCCAGGGCCAGCAGAATGACTACATCCTTCTGTCCCTCGTGCGCACCAAGGCTGTTGGACATCTCAGGTAACCTCTTTAGATTCCTCACTCTAAGTTCTAACTATTGACAATCAATGTGGACGTACATGTACTGTAAATCTGTTTGTGGTGGTTTTATTTTCAAGACACTGAACAAGACAAGCCTCTAAAGTATTGCTACTAATAGTACTATACTCAAGAAGAATTGCTTCAATCACAAATACGAAATTAGGTCCCTGAGAAAATAAACAAATGTACAATAGATTCTATAAAATGTTTAGAATGTTGATGAATTTACAGTATGAATTAGTGTATGGAATGTTGATGAACAATAACTATGTCTTCCGTTTCCTTAGGGATGTCCGTCGTCTTGTAGTGGCCATGTCTCGTGCCAGACTGGGCCTGTATGTGGTGGCAAGGGTCTCACTGTTCCAGAACTGCTATGAGCTCACACCTGCCTTCAACCTGGTACGCACTTGTGTGTAGTAAAGGCTTTGGTCTTCATGTTTTTGAAAGAACATATCAGTATTGCTGCACAGTTAATGATGATTATGGTACTTACTTAAGATGAAAGCTTCAAGTTTGGTGGTATATTGTTGTTCATGTTGCAATCTTGCACAATGTTGATATGAGAAATTGTACCATATGAGACAATATGTATAAAATTATGTATAAAGTGAAAGGCCTCACTGAAAATATTTGTCAGAGGTATGATGTCCGGTGCAATAGCCGAGTGGGTAGAGTGTTCGCCTTGCATTTGGTAGGTCGTGAGTTCGATCCCCGGCCGAGTCATACCAAAGACTCTAAAAATGGTACATGCTGCTTTCTCTGCTTAGCACTCAGCACTAATGAGGAAGAGTATAGAAGTTAAACACATATCACTACCAGCAGACCAGCCCCCTGCTGTAGTGGCTTGCACATGTGTGGCCCAAGGGCTTCGAAGTGGGGATGGGCGCCACCCTACGCGTCTGTAGATGCATGGGCAAACTTTAACTTGTTTTTTTATGATGTCCCGTTTATCTCCATGCCACAGTTGATGGAAAGGCCACTGAAGCTGCAGTTGGCACCTAATGAAACATACCCTACATTACGCAAGGTAGGTACTGTACACTTGTCTGCAGTATTGTGGGATTGGTTAGCAATGGTTATTTAAAGATTGAATGACTGCAAGTAAATGGTACGTCCCATTTGTTGTGTATTATTTGCTTTTGTTTCTGAGATGTCTTGTCAGTAATGACTTCATACAAGTTGATTTTGCACACATCTACTTGTACAAAATGTAAAACTTGATTTCCATCATGACACATGCTTGCTACTATTTTTCAGAATGGGGATCCCACGTATGATACCCCTGTTGCTATCCAGGACATGCCTCACATGGCACAGTTTGTGTATGACATGTACAACAGGCAGGTGCACCACATGCAGGAGGCCATGAGGGTAAGGACAAAACTCTTGTTCTCCTCGTACAACTTTCAAAACATGGTAAAAGTTTGTTGCATTGTACAAACCAAGCATGCTGGTAGACTGATGCTTAGATGTTTGTTTTCCTTAGCCATTTTTATCACATCTCATGGTAACATATTACCAAATGTATTTATTGTTTTGGTCCGCATCTTCGTCTTCTCCAAACAGATAAGGCCAATGTCTTGTCACTATGGACACTGGTAAAGTAGCAGATACCTGCAGTGTTCAGTTACATAATGTAGCAAGTGGCAGGGCAGAGCTGGTCACCATATAAATGTATGTGTTTGAGTAAGAGTAAACAGAACAGATTCATGTATTGTAGTTTGTTTGGGTAGACCATGTGATGTGAAAGTAAACATTATGTGCTTGTTTGCACTTGTTCTTTGGATTCTGTGATATATCATAATGTCTGTGTATCATCATAGGCAGAGCAGAGGATGCAGCGAAGGTTCCGAGAACTGAGACCCCCTGTTAAGCCTAAACCATCAGTGAAGCCAGCTGCAGTGGAGGAGAAAGAGGAGAAGATAGAGGAGGAACGGGAACATGTGAAGATGCCTGAACACCCAGGCAGGGACAGTGATAGTGAGGGGGAGCAGGAGGAGGATGGGGAGGACAAAAAGAAGGGGGATGAGACCACAGGGGATGGGACAGAGGGGGATAGTAGCAAGGAAAAAGATGTGGGAGACAAAAAGAGTGAAGAAGACAAAGACAAAAAGAACTAATATTGGACTTTAAGTCAAGTGGGACCTACTTACTTTTATATGTTATATTGTTAAGTCGACACTGCTTTGATCATAGAAGGGTACAAATTGTTGGTCTGTGCTTTAGATAGTCTTGTACTGAACCAATGTATTGCATACATTACTCGGACCAAGGGGTCAATTTAGTGTATCTTCTGGAATAGACTTACAAGAAATAGGCATGAAGCCTGCATTGTGTGAAGGTAGAAACTTTAACCTTAATAGTGAAGCATCTAGTTCTGCAATGGACATCATGAATGGTAATGTCACCATACAAGTCAGTATGTTGATGCAGAAATAAACATGCAAGTCACACAGCTGTAAGATATGCTTAAACTGTCATATACTGATATCATTCCGATGAATGATTGCATGCTTCTTTCCATACTGTTTTACAGAATAAAGGTCTGCCAGAGCTACATGTACAACTGTATTCTGTGTTTCAGTTTAGTTTGTTTTATGGAAACTCAGCACAAAAAGTTTGGAATATTAACTTTGGTTAATCATATTTCTGATGTTTCTGCATCAATTTCAATGTATTATATATCAATTGAAAGCTTGTGTGATTCCCTTTCCTATGGTATCAAACTTATAATGATTGTAAACTCACTCACCAGGCCTGCTTACATGTGTGGATCGCAAAAAAAAAGTGCCCAAATTTCCCTGCTTGTGTTCAACACTGTAACGTCCTGTTGGTGTTGAAGCGTGTGTCAGTGATTCAATCAATCCTTTTTCATGTCACGTTTGGTATACAGAACATACAAGTTTGTTTTAGCTCATTTGAGTAGAGTATATCTGCCCTTTCTGCAGTTTGACGGCTGAATCAAAGCTTGGAGGTGGCAAGGAGAACTTAATGCCAGAAACGACAGGAATCCACAGTGATTACCCATTAAAGTTAGACAATCTTACTTTTGTGACCACACAACTTGGTGAGCTTTTATTATGAAAAACTATTCTATCCTAGTCTGGACTGCATGAGTAAGTATGTGCTGTGTACTTTTTTACCTCTATCCTTCATTGACATAGCCTTAGAACTTGTCTATAAAACAATTGTCCATCTCAGGAAATATTACATGATCAAGGTCCTGAATTATCTCTATTCATCCATTTACACTTCTGTTTTCCCAAGTTTTACCCCATGGGTAGCATGTGACTTAAATCAAGAAAACAAAAAAAGAATGAAAGAATAACTCTTATGGTGTAGCATATACCAGATCGTGTTACATCTATTAGATAGGCATACTTTTCCATCACCAGGTCACAATAATTAGAAGTGAGCCTGCACCAAGATGTTGGAGTCAAAGTCATTTACTACATGAATAAGATCTCTAAAAGACTTGACATGGTGGGCACAATGTTGAGTACGAGTTACCTGAGGATGTACAATGCACAGCCTAGTTATAAGTAACCTTATTAACTCATAAGACACAAAACAAGGAAGTGACAATGTTTCCATCATTATCATAGACACCTTTTTCACAAAGTATTCAATATTTAGGTCAAATATATCATTGACAGTGTGCACCCTCAGTGCTTTTCTTAACATCACAAATCATAGTCAATGTCATTTGATGTACTGTTCTCTTGCTCTTCAATTTCCATGTGATACACAACATAACATTATTTCCCTGATAGTTCCTAGTATCAGCATCCATAGTCACAGCAAATCAATTCTCTCTCCTAGAGAGATACACAATTCAGTTCTTGCTATAGTCGTAGAGTCTTTACAATGAGTCCTTCCGAGCATACTCTTGCCGTGGAAATGGCACTATCATTTCTTGCTACCCTTGTCAACCTCCATCCAAATTGGCTTGTCTGACTCAGCAACCTCCTTCAGTTTTGCCATCATGAGTGCTGATCTGGCTCTGCTCTCTGCCATCTTTCTTGGGTCACTCTCTGGTAGTTTCTACAAGAAGAGTATAATCAACAGACTACTTTAAGTACTTACTTTGCACTTTGGTAAAAACATTAAACAAATAGAGTTGTGCGTATCAGCTTATCACACAGTAAGGAGGCTCAATGTCCCAACACTGGCTCAAACTATGCTTTCGTTCCACTAGTTTGACTAAGAAAAGTTCATCAGTCTTGTTTCTGACTTTTCTTCTGGTCATGCCAGAATCTGCCATTCCAAGCTGCTTGATCAGTCTCTGCAGCATACTTAAGAGTTGCCATGACAGAGGCTGATCTCTGCTGACTCTCCCACATGGTCACAGGATGTTTCTCTGGACATTTCTGTGGGAAGAGGAACACTGGTGCCACTTACAGACAACAAGACATTGTGGGGCTGCTGGGTCATACCCGCCACCTCAGGGAAATGAAGAGTCTTGCATTGTAAAAGTGAGTGACTAAATATGGTTACACTTATTTACCAGTAAATACAGGATGAATCATTTAGTATTGGCACCAGAAGTTTCCATAAACATGATTTCCAAAGAATTTTTTAGATGATTACAATGTCATCATCATTAGTCACTGTATTCTGCATCTATAGTCTTTGGAAAGTCCTTACATAGCTGCATTCAGTCTTTCTTCATCTTTTCTACAATGTCACCCACATACAACAAGCCTGTAGTTTTTATGGCTATCTGATTTTTTTTTTTAATTAGAATTAATCATATTCTCACAGTGCATTGAATGTACATGATAGCTAATGAAGTGAACTCGGTATCCAAATCACCCTTTCAGTTTTTCATAATCAATTTTCAGTTATATTTTTATATAACAGTGGTGTAATCTCCAAGCAGATGTGTGGTTCCAACTTTTGATATTTTCCTCATTTATCTGTCACGTCATAGGAAAACAGTTCAAAAGATTACCAAAATCACACATATTGTAAAGGATAATAGTAATACATTAAAAGTTATAACTAGAAGAAACGTTACTAACGTTATGTATAAAAATTATGTGAACCAACCTGCAGCATCGCTTCTCTGCTTGGAGTGACTGCTGACAAAATACCATATCCAGCAATGCAAGTGCCTCCTACTACTGCTATGGCCATAATTCCCCTGCCCATAGACATAATTATCTCCTTGTACTTTCTGATACCACAGAGAATATCCACAGGGATGGAGAATTGAAGAAATACTAGCACCACACAAGCTCGACGATGGCAGGGTGACCTCGGGTTTACTCGTTAGCCAGGGTTGGGCGATAAGATCACTGCAGTCAGAATAGGGGGAGTAAATATTAGAGCATAATGCAGATATTCAATAATTTCAAAAGGGATTTCCAGTTCAAATGTTAAAAATGTAAATTATTACTCAATTTTGTTTTATATATGTAATCTTCATACATTAATTTGTTACCAGTATTACTTGGTTTGAATTCTGTACATACCTGTGTTATGGTGGACTATGCCAGACCTTTGCGTCATAAGACTCTTCCACAATATTGACAGGTAAGAAATCTAAACTTGTAGAAAACGTCGGATGATTTTAATGCACAATATTTCTTATCACCATCTCAGAAAATTTTGTATATATTGTACTAATTTTCTTCTCTCCTACAATCAACAAACTAATAGTGGATATATATATCAATCACTCTTATATTTTTTACGTTAATTGGCCCACCCCAGTTGTTGTTTGAAACAGTCCACTCCATCGGCCATTTTGTGTCTTCTTCAAAGCGGGTCGACATCGTCCACTTTTTGGTCACATTTTGTAGCGGAGTGCGGGGCGGATTGTGAACAATGTCTAGCTGGGGGAAGAGCCAAGACAACGCAGTGTTGATTATGAAGAAGCAGGTGGAGCAGCTGCGGAGGGAAGCGCTGATGGAGAGGGTGAAAGTGTCGCAGGCAGCGGCGGAGTAAGTAAACATGTTGAACAGCTAACGTTGTAGTATCAGTTGTCAAACAAACATGGCCGAGACTCCCAACTGTTACGGAAAATATTCGTATTACCAAATGCCATACAGATTCTTTAGACCTCAAGTCAACTATAGATTGATATCTGAGAAGACATTTCTTGCAGTTCGCATAAACTTCGCAACACTACTAAGTAAACACTGGATGGACTACAGTCAGTTATGCTTTGGCATAAATTATTTGAGCGGTTTGTGTATGCTGTCGATCCAATTGTAACTATGCTAAAAGGACGAATATATTCTCTTTCAGCCTAAGGAACTACACCCAGCAGAATGCCCAGCACGATGGCTTGTTGGTTGGCATTCCATCGTCACAAAATCCCTTCAAGGAGAGCACCAAGTGCAACATTTTATGATGGAGCTGAAGTGCAGCACAATGTCATGATTCTCTACAAGTGAGTGTAAAAGTTTGTCTTTTACTGCTGTTCATATGATAAGTCACAACTGTACAATGTGTATACCATTAAAGGGGCATTCCACTCCACACGGGAGTGTTTATTTTCCGATAGATATTAATTTTAGGAAGTGATAACTACATACTACTTCACATTATACGATAAAGTACCCAGTTGCTCCACATGTCTCAAAAGCATTCAGTCTTCTACTAAACGCCCCAATTACCCTCTAATTGAATTAATCCTATGGCTGAGAACAATGCAAAACCTTTAGGTTTTCAGGTTCGCTTAGAAATCTCGTCTTGTTCTTGTATTCTTTGCTATCTTATGAGCAATTTGCCTTCTCGGTGTGCTTAGCGTACCCCATTTATTTCAAAAATATGTACGATAAACACAGTGTCTATGCGTATAGGGGATGCATGGGTAGGGTCTGCATGGGTTTAGTGAGTGTCATTATTGTACACATCACGTAATTCATCCCAAGGTGAATTCCACAGAATTTGGCTGATTATGTATTCATTGCCACATTATCTATTGGAAAACAAGACTCCCTTCTGGAGTGGAATGCCCCTTTAACATATAGCCTGGGTACCATCCTCCTTAGTAACCACTGTCTCACTCTTTACACTTGCTAACCATGAGTGAAATACTGTAAATGCATTTAAGTTCGCGGGGATTTAATTTCGCGGTAGCGGGAAAATGGACTTTTCGCGGTGGTTTTAATTTCGCGGTAGCACAATGCACTGTAATCTCTTACTGTTATGAAAAAATATTCGCGGTGGTCTTAAATTCGCGGTGAAGCGGCCGCCGCGAAAACCGCGAACATTAATCCACCGCGAACATTTCTGCATTTACAGTAAGTTGGTCACAATGCATTGGTCACTACAGAGGATGATACCCAGGCTACTGTGAATAAGCCTGTTCACAGATTCAACTGTGCGTGCGCAGGTCAAAGGTGACAGCCCCAGAGAAACAAAACACTTGTACATTGTTAAGAAAACTGAATGATGGAGTCTGGTCGGGACAAGGATTGTTTAAAAGTCAGGGACCTTTGACCTGCACATGCAACGTTTGATCCATGAAATGACTTGTTGGTCTACTGCCTGTTGACAGTGTGTAGTACTGTGTACTCAATACTCAAGTGTTTTTAATTTGTTTCAGATGTTCTGTTGCATGCAGATCCAGTACTGTGTTGATAGGTGAAGAGGAACAGGATGACACACAGCTTGGACAACATGAACAAAGTGGTGGCAGACAGACATTGTGCCTTCCTGATAGTTAGTCTTGTCTGCTGAGGAAAAAAAGCTTGAGCATGCACTACCACATTCCGTAGTTGATAGTCACCGCCACAACAAAATATTAACAAAGGATTTAATGTTGAAAGGTATCTCTACTTGCATGACATAATACTCTACAGAACACTCTTGATATTCAGGTTACCTGATACATGAAAATGACTTAACTTTCAGTAACTTACTAGAGCTGTATTTAGATCATTGATTGAATACAATAACAATTTCCAGTTTCTGTACTATTTTGTACAAAAGGATTCAGATGTATAAATTATGCACTTTTCAATGCCCTTCCTTATTGATACCTTCCAATGTTTGGAAATTGTGTGTTTTTTCAGCTTTACAAAACGTTCCTGCATGGCTCAGTAGTTTTATCCTCTACAGTAACTGAAGTGTACAGACCCATGTTTTAAAACAATTCAATGTAAATTCCAGGACTTTGAAAAACGTTTGCCTTACACAGCTATTCTTATCCAAAAGCCATTTTTTAGCTTTCACATTCCACATCAATATTTTGATATGGTAGTGGTGCTTTTAGTAGGGTGACAGTAACTAGGATTTACATCAGTATCTTCCATTAAAAAAAAGTAGGTATTTGGCAATACAGTTTATTTAGAAGACATTTTTGTCTTGTCAGAATGTCCATGGTCCACTAACTTAGTTGGAAAGATGTTAAATAATGAACTGTATAAACTGTGCCAAAATAACCTACTTGAAAAAAAAATGACCACTTCCATCCTACTAGCTTCCCACAGTATGACTATGAGGCTCTATTTTGCATACAAATACAGTATGTGTTGTTTCAATACAGCTCTTCAAATACAAATTGTAATGAGGTGAAGATATATATTTATAGTAGTGCATTGTTTTGAACACGCTAGAGTTACTAGTATGTAACTGATATCCTTGGCCTTTTGTCTAGCAGGCAGTTCAAAGTGCATTGATGAGAAGATTGTATTTTGCAGTAGTTTATTCACTTGTAGTAATTGGGGTGATGCAAATGAAAATAACTAAAATAGAAAACCCTGTACGCAACAATTATGTAAAGTACATAATGCCTTGAAGACCATTAACGGTACCAGCAGTTGGTAACTGGGAACTTGTATCCCGTAAAACAGTGTTTCTGTACATTTTGTTTATTTTCATGAGATGTTGATTAATATCTGTGGAAGACATCTCCTGGCTCCTCTAAGTCTAAGGTAATGAATAAAGAACAAACTTCTACTGAGCAATTTATAAACAAAAAACAAAGGTATAAAGCCATCAATTATAGTGTCTGTGTCTTTATTTATAACTTGGTCATTTCATTACTTGAGGGCATAAATATAGCACATATTCATGTAACACTAGTTACGCTACTGATACTGATACAGAAAGCGAAAGAGCGCCACTATTTTGTCTCAGTATATACAGTAATACACAATCACACAGCTATTGCATCAGAATTGCAATGAGATGTAGAAAATGAGACCAGAAGTTCTGCTTCAGTGCTGCAACGAGCCGCTAGGGTGTCCAAAATCTAATTATTTCAAGGTCTCATCAATATTACTCATACCAAATATCAGTAAACACCATCAAGGCCATGTTTATGAAGGTTAGACAAGCCAAGGAGGTTCCTTTTCAACCTCCTTGGACAAGCATACAAGATGCAAAGGCAATTCAATCTCAACAACTGGATAAAAATTGGTTATTCATTTCTGGACGTGTCAGTTGACATCCATCACTCTTGTCAATGTCACTTGAGTGATGCTGAAGAAGAGTGATGGATGTCACTCAAAAAGTTCGGACGTAATGTACGATTTTTATCCAGTTGTAGGGATTGAATTGCCTTCAAATCCATCCAGGTATTCTGGAGTTATGCTGTTCATCCACATACACACAAACACTGCCGAAAACAACCTTCTTGAGTTAGGTAATAAATGTGTATTCAGGAATATGGACTGGAAGCACTCATCATTTCACTCATTGTATACATTGTAAAGTAATATGACCATCCTACAATCTAGGTCTTGAAACCATTGTCACTAGCCAGTTTTAACTAGTCCAAACACAAGAAGTCAATTCATCAGGAAAAACTGCTAATGTCAAAGAAGATGACATGATCAGGACACTTTAATACATGCAATACATGTACACTGTTTTATGTCAATAAATTCCATCTTAACATAAGCTAATCACATAGATCAGTAAATGATATCACTGTCTATCATATCCCAGTTAGCCAAGGGCAGTTGGGTGAAAAGCAACCATCCCAGCATTCATTGTTATACACATTCCACAATACATATCATGATTTGCTGACTGTGACTGTAAGGAAATACAACTGTTAACTTTGATCAACTGTTAGCTGTCACTACTTCAAATTAGGTACTGCAACAATACCCAACTAATTGCCTACCATTGTAGTAAACATATAGGAGTAGTATTTCCCCAAAAAGTATTTGACTCAATTGGGTTTCTAACTTTCTTTGTAACTTTCTTCAGAAAGTCTTGCTAGGATATCTTCATGGTTGTGTCAATTCTTCTTTGGCAGATCTTCAAAGGGATGAGGCAGTCCCCAAGTCCTGTAGTCTTCTATTCTGGCTTGTCTGTATCCTGCCATTTCTCCAGTCTTGTAGAATCCTTGAGACAGCGAACAAAAAAAAACAGCCATCATATGATAGTAAGTACTTGTACTAGCCCAGGGCAGTTAGGAGGGAAAAGCTACCATCAGAAGCATTCATTGCGATACACATTCCTCAATATACATCCCAATTAGGTGGCATACAGTGTTGTCTTGTTGCTTCTGACAGTGCAGTACAAGATTAATAAGCAATAAAAATTTCTTGTTCTGGACAGTGATAAACAAGCCTGTAGTCTAACATTCTACGGTGAGGCTGTGATCCAGTAACAGGCCCGTTAAGTTCTTCAAAACTTACAAGTTACAATACGGAGCTCTAGAGTACTCACCCTCTAGGACAGATGGCCATTTTTTGTGCATGTAGTACCTGAAATCTGTAAAAAAAAAGGGACATTTTAACGTTATGTCTAAATCATTACAATGATAATGAAACCAGAAAGGTTACATTTGCAAGCAAATGCAAAACGGTTACTAGTACCTTACCAAGGTCTAGTCTAACAAATTATTGCTGTTTATTGCTCAAACACATCATATGGTGACCAGCCTCACTAGCTGTCCTGCCACTTGCTACATTATGTAATCCAACAACTCATGTCTGCCAATTTACCAATAAGCATCTAATGTCAGCCACCTGGTCCTGGTCATTGACCTTCTTTGGTTCGAGAAGAAGAAGACAAATTATGTTTGTCATAAGAATCCTTCCAAGATGACTGCTCCAGTGCAATGCATTCAGATTCCTCTAGTTGTAACACCTATCATATTATACAGATGCATATAACATGATCATATACAAGATCTTACCTTGACTTGTGTTCATCCTATGCCAAACAATATAGCTTGCTCCAATAAACCCAACTTCCGCAAACAGGACTGCCTTAATCAAGGTCGCACGCATGTTCTGATGGCTCTGCTTTTCACCTCTCAAGCAATGTTTTTGTTGAAACTTGAATCTGTTGAATTCTGTTCTCAACCAATGTTCAATGACTTTCAATCTCCTTGAGGATATTACAATGTTCAGAGGTAAAACTGTCCCTCCTTAGGAAAGAAAAAGGGTCATCTTCACCGATGAATCATGAAGTATCCTCAAGTATATCAGTGAAGCAACTTCCAGCGTTGGAACTGACGACAGAACCAATGTGCAAGGGCAAACCAGACTCTACCATTGTATCAAATAAATGCTTATAGATACTTATAAAAATGCATATATAAACATTTCACACAAAAAATCACAGTCCATTGATACCTAGTTTAAATTATAAGCTTGTAAATGAATCTATAGATCCTGCAATTTCGTTACTGCTACAAATATAAGATTAGTTTACTTATTTTAATTAATTGTTCATACCTATTTTTTAAACATGAGAAAGTCCATTGACCTTTGACACAAAATGGTTGCCTTTGGTTCACGTAAGACATTCCACGCGTCATTTTAAGGAAAGGAAATCAGAAACTTAAATTCCTGGACAAGCAAAATGTACAACAGAGCGACGGGGACATCATCAGGGTCACAGGGGACGGTTTCTGTGAACATTCCCGCTGAAAATGTCGACAAAACTCTCCCCGACGTAGTGCCGGATAAGGGCTCGGGTAAGTCTGAACGTATTTTTTTGAACGCCATGGAGTCTCTGGACGGTTGCCGCGTATATTTGTAGGTTTCGCCTCCATACAATTGCCATCAGACGACTGAAGTCTTCTTCTTCATTGACAAATTGTCATAGGATTAATAATAAAGAAGAAGTAAAGGTTGTACTAACCGTTGTAGCATTCCTTTGGATTATCATATAAAGATGTGGATGCTCCTGATAACCCCATCATGCCTGTTTGAAAACAGTTTTATCACATATGGTAGACCTACAAGAATATAACAGGAATACCCCACATGTATTCTGTGGCACATCAAATGTTTTTGCATGCTAACTTATATGTATGATTGTTTCCAGCACTGTGGAATCGAGTTCATTTGGGGACTGAATCACTGTCAATGGTAAGAAAACAATTTCAAAGGAATTGATTTGATGCTTCTCTTACATGTTCATACCTGTAAGACTAGCCTGACTACAATAGCGCCCCAATTGGCCGGCCCTACAATTGCCGCCGCCGTAATTAACTCCAGCCAGTGAGAGCTTGTGTAAACACAGGCTACCTGTAAGACCAGCATCAGTGAAGTTGGTTTTATGACATAAAGTTATTTGTTTCCCACACATTTATTTGACCAGCATCATAAGATTTATGTGTTTTGACTGAGAATTTTGACATGCTTCTATTCTATTTGGTAGGAAAACTTCCACCCATTTAAGTCCCAGGCAGGACTTCTGACCAGAGCCGCAAGGGAAGTTGGGAGAGTGTTAGCAGAGAGAAGGGTAAGCTGATTGTACAAAGAACAAATTTGAGAGAACAAAGAGATTAGGAAATACAGTTATGTACGTAATTTTGTACTAACTGACCTAATCAGTTATCTAAATTCTAATATATGAAATCTTAATAACAATTGTCTATTGTCTTAGAAGATGTAGTACATATATGATGTTATTGATGTGTATCTTCTAGACTTTTAAAAACAGTTTAAAATGGTAATGATTTCAGTGTCTTCACTTATTTTCAGGAAAATAACCAGTAAAGATAGATCCTGAAATGAGTTGGTTATTTCTGTTGGTTTACAATAGAATTAATCTTGCGCCAAACTCGAAGTCTGAGACTGTTGTGTACATTGTATTTTGCTATCATGCATGAAATGTCTTCAATATGCTTGTATTATAACAAAATGACATTTGAATTACATGTATTATGATTTTCAAATTTTACTTATTCAAACCATACACACATGTACATTCAACTACAGGCCAGGAGGGTGATGTTCATAGCAGTGCTGAATGTGCTGTGTACCCTGGTGTTGTTTGTGTGGTGTAGGACCACAGGGAGCATGGGTAAGTACACTGTTTCTTCTTGTCTTGTAAGTAACATGGGAAATTGAAAATCACTCACACTGAGAATACTGAATGTTTTTGATGTACACAAGACTTTTTATTTTATTTTACAAGTTTGTTTACATCAAGGAGGTATAAGGTGTCCCTATGTACACCTTATATAAACCTAATGATTCTGATACTGTATAGTACAAGTCAATAATGTATTGAAGATAATATGAGCTGATTTCTTGGAAGGGTTGATGCCACAATATTTTATATGTACAACATGTAATGATGGATATGTTTAATTTATATCATGATTGGGAAGTGATAGCTATATACTGTATTCATCAAAGTTGGGAATCAATAGATCATTTTTGCACATCTTTTCTCTTCTTTTCAGCTCTGCTGGCATATACTTACCTCACTGTTTTTGACATCCTATGGTAGGTTGTGTGGCTTAAGACTTATCTGCTCACTTTCAAATTGCAACTACATGTACTGTGTCTTTTGCAAGTAAGGTTTTTTACACAAGTCAGTTAAAAGCAAGGCCATTATATAATGGTTTTAGTAACATGTTCAATGCCTTTGGTTAGAAATCACATATACTGTACAGTGAATAACATTGCTACATGACAGGCCTTTTGGCAGAATTTCTGCATGTATCATGCCCTTTACAGGGCTAACTGTAAGCAACTGTTTTCATCAATTGTTGTAATGGCTTCATATCTGTTGTTATATCTACAGCCTGGTCACATGTTTGATCAGCATCTGGGTTTCAATACAGAAGCCAACTCCTGCATTCTCATTTGGGTGAGTAGCAGTAGACACTGGTAAATCTTGAAGTATGAATAGAGAGAATGGTTAATGTATTTCATGGATCAGCTGAAACTGCCTTAAAAATTCAGTAAAAGCTTTAGTTAATCATAGTTGGTTGCATCTTTGCAGTAGCTTAGTAAGTAGCCTCATCAATTTTACTGTTGCATGATGTATTGCAATAGCTGAGTACCTAATAGAGCAAACTTGTGAACTTCAAGGTTTTAGATTTCAGTATGTTGTTTGTACATTAATTGTAGTCCCTGATAATTTACTTGGATTATGTCCTTGTCCCTTCAGATATGAAAGATTTGAGGTCCTTGCAGTGTTTACCAGCACAACGTTGGCCCAGCTGGGACAACTGTTTGTGGTTAAAGAAAGGTACAGTAGTAACATCAGTCACTGACTTAAGATAGCGAATACTGTTACTGTATCTGGAATGTCTAAGACAGTCTGAACATTTCCAAAATCTATTTAGTTGCTGGCATAATTGATGTATTTATAATTTGTGTATCTTATACATGTACCAGGATGTCTAACCTTTATTGACACGGTTCTTCCCAACAGCATTTTGAACAAATAGCAACTATTCCAAACAATTTACAAAATGTATATCATTTGTGCTGTTTATTATTGCAGTATTGAAAGGCTGCTGCACCATCATGATGTCCACACGTAAGTTCTTTCCATCAAAACATTCTGATATGAAAACTGAGGTATTGTTTTTGTTCTGTGAGTTTGCTTGTTTTAGTGTGTGTCTATAGTTATTTCAATCATGCAGGGTGACAGGATGTGGGACAGAAGATGGTGTAGTTGGGGATTGGCAGGACAGGAAGGTTGGCTTGGCCTGGGTCCAAAAATGGTCATGCTAACTGGTAGGAAAAGACAGGATTGGCAAGATATTAACAATAAATCAGGAAGAAAACATAAAAATCGCAAAACTTTAATAATGATGTGTTGTCAAATCTGAAGAAACACTTTGTCGTTTGACGCATGTCTTGTACTAGCACTTACAATTACATAATGTGATCATTCCATCTCTATCACGATTTCAGTCAACACTTAAACGTGTTGTTTAACTTACAGGGGTAGACTGTTGGTCGGCACGGCCTTTGGCTTTGCTGTCCACTTTGTGTCTACCTATTTTGTCACCAACAAGGCATTCCAGCATGTGTCTGAGGGTGAGTAGGCCATATGTGAAGATGAGCAACCTACCAGAAGTCCAACACTGCAGAAAAAAGTGTTGTGCTTTCCATCACTCGACCAACCCTTGCAAGAACTTACTGCCCCTATTCTTGTTTTTGGGTCGACTGCTGGGAAGGCACATGTAATTTTCAAATGGACTGATGAAGAAACTCTTTAAAGGCTTTAAAAAAGACGTAGTAGAAAACACAACATTGATTTTTCTAGGCCTAATGCAACAGTTTTGCAACTAAGATTTACTTTTCTAGAGTGAGAACTAACATTGCTGTTTACCCATGTGGTCTTTGGCTATTATTTCTCTCTACTGCAGCCTCCAGCTCCAGTTGGCTTCAGGAGCATGTTGCAGACATAAGTAGAAGGTAATTTGTAGCTTCTGTTGTTGTTTAGGAAAGGGCATTCATTTGTGGTCATTGCACACTGTGTGGTATGTACAGTTGAATTTTCTCCTATCATACTTGAATATCTTTAAATGTTAGCAAAGTGAAATCTTTTTCCTAATAAGCATCATGCTATGCTTTACTGTTATTTATGAACTTTCTTGTGTTGAGCAATGTTTTGTGAAAGATTGTGTACTAATGTAATGATGCTTCATTTTCAGTCTGTGCAGCGTTATTCCAGGACTGAGTACCTTGTTACTACCCAGGATCAACCCCCTGCCACTCATCGCTGTTGCAGGGGCCCTGGCTCTCTTCATCACAGACATGCTCATAGAGATCAAGTAAAAGCTCAATGTCTTCCCATCTGACAAAAATACTACTTGATATTTTAGCAGGATGTACTACTATCTCCAATTTGATTTTCTTGCTTGTGTCATTTGCCAGGTCCAAGAAAGTTATTGTTATCCTATTTTGTTCCCAGCAATTATTTCCGTGCAGATACATTTGCAGCCATCTCCATAGCCATCATGACCGTTGGCACCATGTTCCCCATGTCTGTGTACAGTGGCAGGATTCTCCTACAGGTTTGTGGTGGCCATTTCATGCTACAGTAAATAGCAGGAAATCAATCAGGCAATGCATTTGCAAGCTCTTAATAACATTCTCAGCCATCTTACACCCAGTGTTGTCTCGATGTTCATTGGTCCCAAAGCGCCATCCAATGTGATGGGGTAGATTTTGAGCTAAAAAAAAACATGATTTTTAAATTCAGCTACCCTCTGGAAATCAACAAATGCTTAGTGACTCTGTGACAGTGGCTTTAATGACAGACATTACGAGACTTTGATGATTATTTTTTGTTTATTATCTTTCCTGACATGATCTGTGATAGTGGCAGTAATGAAAAAGCCACTTATTGTTCCCTTGAGTCAAATTACAGAGCCAAATGTTGAGTAACTCAATGTAGTTGAATAATACTCTTGACTTGTTTTCTGACAAAATCATCAGAATGTACCCTTTTTATTTTCAGACGACTCCATCTCATATAATAGGACAGTTGGACAAGTGCCTGAGAGAGGTGGGTTCCCTGCACTTCTGCTATTTCTAGTTTAAAGAAATTTTGACGATCAAGAATGACGACTTGGTTGGAAGATAGAATCATGAGATAACTATACAGTATTTCTCTCTTTCTTACAGGCATCAACTCTGGATGGGGTGCTGGAATTCAGAAATGAACATTTCTGGACTGTCTCATTTGGAACTTTGGTGAGTATTAAGACTTACAACATGTACATGCACATGATGTATTTTACTGGTGCTATATATGGTGTTCTGGTACGTATATTCATGTTTGTTGTGCACATTGGAATGGCAGATTTCTCAAAAGGGTACAAAAAAAACAATAAAGAGTGTACTTTAGAATCTAATAGTAAAATGAAATCAATTGCCCATTTTCCACATGCAGGCTGGCTCACTTCATGTTAGGATCAGAAGAGACGCAAATGAGCAGGTAAGACATGTACATGTAATTTGTCCTAGAAATATTATGAAGATTGCTGTACCACGTTATAAACCTGTTATTAATATATAATGTGTATCTAAATCCTTGTGACACAGTTGGGACTTCAGAGAATATCAGTGATCTTTGCATTATAGCCATCTTTGCATAGTGACCACTGATGTATTGTTGTTGTTTTTAGATGGTTTTGGCACATGTAACCAATCGCCTATCCAACCTGGTGACTGTACTGACCATCCACATCTTCAAGGACGACTGGACAAGAGCGTCCCTGTCTTCCTCCAGCTACGCCCCCCGCCAGCCGTACACCAGCACACCTGCCAAACCTGGACTGGACTCCTCCATCCCGGCCATCAACCCTTTCCAGTCCCTCCCTCCCCTCGCCCCTAACCTGTCCACCATCACCCCCATAGGTTCTCCTGCAGGCCCCTCCCTGCACCAGCCTGGCACCAGGCTGTACGGTACTGGCACCACTGCACCTAGTCACATGACCCTGGGGCCTGCCGCTAACACTGGGGGCAGGATACCGCTCAGGACCTATCAGCCTACTGATCTATTTGGTGCTAGCAGTGGGGCTGGACAAAAGTCAACAACAGAACATGGTCACAGTCACAGTCACAGATGAAAAGGCCCTGGATATATGTATATACTGTATGTATGTAGAATTATGCAGTTCTTAAAGCCAAGGGTAGGAAAAACATGTTGTTGTGACTGTGTCAACATACACCTAAGATGGTCTTAGCATATTAAGTGAATGCAGTTCAGTAGTAGCAACTACATTTTGTACCTAACCATGTCATAATTTTGGGTTACAGGTGATACACCAATTCAGCATGTGGAAGCATCATAATGGTATTTTTACCATCCTTAGCAATATATACAGGCCAGTTGTGTTTACTAGGTGTATGTTACATGTATTTTACCTGATAATGTATTGAACTTGTAAGAACTTGAAAGACCTTTCAAAGTTTCCTATCTTAGACAGTGATAGAACCATCTACCAACTAAAAGTGAATCATGATAATCACTATTTATTGTACTACTATATACAACACAGGGAAATGTCATTGAATTTTCTACAGTAACATTTGCTAGGATCACATGGCAACATTATGCATTTATCAAGCAGTTACTGTACCCTACTAACATTAATTCATTTACTTCCAAAATAAAAATGAGGTTTCCTTCAAGTCATTTGAGTCAAGTCAAATTGTATTTAATTGCGTATGCACATCTATTACTTAAGTATTTAGCGTAGGCTCCCCGATTTGGGGGCGGTCCCAAGGCAAGATACTTTGTCTTTCGATCAAGAATCTGCACAAAGTTTTTGGGCCATATTGGCTGTTGAATTTTGTCTTTCCAATGTGGACTTATTAGGTGCCAGGGAATGGCATTGATTGGACCAACGCTAAGATTGTGAAGGGATATTGACAAATATGTATGGTTAGCTTGTGTTTTGAATTTACTGTTCAGGCATTAGCAATAGTAATGACTTTCTGGTATGTTCTACAAAAAGACACAAATGATATGTTACAGAGGGACAGTTGCATACAGTTCCATTCAATAATTCCTAAATCTACATGTATAGTTATTGCAAATTTGGAATGTTTTGCAATATAGATCTACAATAGCTTACCAATGACATGAATGTAGCATCCAGAGTTACATACAAATACATGTACAGTGTGTCAATTAAGTTATCAAACTTGTCACATCACATCTAACCACCACATTGATGAAATATACCATTGATACATTCTTCAGTAATAACAACAATCAACCATCAATAATATCTCATGGTCTTCATTTTTCAGACCAATTATTCACTGAACACCAATAATACAAAAGTATGAAAAATGTATGTATACCTAGGGAATTTTGCTATACCTCTGGTCACTCACTCACAATAGAACAAATACAGTAGACATATCTATAGAGCAGCTCTATAATATTTCTACTTTCACTCTAATATGAACATCACATCACTACATAAAATTCTCTGATATGTATGTAAGTACATATACTAAAAAGATAATCTCAAAGCAACCAAAGTCCTGCAGTTCTGAAAACTGAAATGTCAGAGGTAAGAACTATAAGGATTTGAGAGGTTTTGGTCGTCTCCAATCAATGCCATCGCCTGGTAGAGTGGTCTGCCACGGTATCAGGAAACTCAGAAGCCAGAACCTGCCGAAAATTTCATAAAAGTTTTTTGTAGGTCCTTGGTCATAGGTTCGTATTTCGTTATGGGATTCCCAAGATGTTTGTCCATTGTAGGCGTTTAGCATGTGCCACCCAAACAGAGTTCCTGTCATTATGCTCATACCAAAGGCAATGTAGGTCATGACTAGCATAAAGACCAAAAAGCCAGTGGTCTGGCCCACTATCAGCTTGTAGAACGCCACTGGAAACAGGTAGGAGAACACACTGGTGCCACTGAATGGCACATAGTAGTGGTGTAGATATCCGGCGTTTAAGAGCCCGGTGTACAAACTCCCAACAGCGACATGGAATGACAGGACAATAAAGTACCTTCAGGGAAAGAGAACAGTTATTATTATCAAGACAGTTGTCTGCATATTATTCATCAGGTCTGACAGATTTCATGCTCTACTCAATGTTGATAATTCAGTATTCTTGTAATGTAGCAGAAAGTGAAAAATATTACCATGGCAAGGAAAAAATAATAATCTGCTCTTATAGGTGACTCAATAGTCCAGTACACAAAAGTGGTTGTAATATCCCTGTCTCATATTGGTTGTACAGTGATGAAACAAAACATCTAAAATCTGAGAAGGCTACATTATGATTTTCTTTTGCTTTTGAACAATAGTATCAAATAACATAGAATTATATAGAGACTCAGGAAGTACCTTTGATTGTGGTGCCCCACACAGCTGGCAGTAAAGAAGCAGTGGTGATCCCGCCGAAGGACACAGTTGTGACAAATACTACAGTGCCATGTACGAGGCGGTGTGTGAACCTGTCCAAAAAAGAAAGATGTATGTTCAGTTGTAGTGGTACATATAAGGTGCCCCCTACTCTCCAAAGTTCAGCTCCTGTTCTTTTTTATATGTTTCAGGCATTTTTAAGGGGCTTTCTATTTTGTACCATTTTCTCTATGCCACGCAGTCAAACTCGCGGCAAAACATTTGGTAGCCTGGATAACAGCCCCCAGCACTATCTCAAAAATATCCATCGTGTAGCTGGGGCCTAAACATTTGGCTGCAAGACATAAAGAAAACAGCAATGTTAACTACATATTCTACAAAATGTTACGGTTTGAAGATATAAGGGAATTCATAACACATTAAAAATGCTCAATAATTATCATTCTTACTTTAAACACATTTGCATTGTATAAATTCAAATGATTAAACCAGCCCCTCCAGCTCTGTCCTGCCACTTACTACATTAAGTACAAGTAATTGCTGTGTGTGCAACACTTTCAGTGACCATGGTTCCAGTAACCAAGATGAAGACGATATTTAATACTTGCAACATATACAATACCGCGGTATAATGAATCGGGGTTCATAAAATTATCTTACCTGGCAAGCCATACAGTGGCCCCACGACCGGGGTACCGGGTCAGGGTCCTCGCGGTTGCGGTACGTGGTGTTCGTGATTGTGCACAGTATATGGTTGGCCACCATGTTAAAGAAGATGTACACCACCAGCAGGTACCGGAGCAGTATCCCCGTGAACTCGTAGTCGGCGTAGACGTGCGGAATTGTGATGTACAGGTCGGTGGTGAGGAAGATGACGGACACCGTGATGTAGTAGAGGAACGCGAAGGCGTGGAGGAGCCACAACTTGTCCCCCAGGGCAATGTGAGGGATATGGAAAGCCATCGCCTACGCCTGAAAATACGCTCAAATATCGAAGGATCTGTCCTAAAACTGATCCTAACGGTGCATTTACACCGTTGTGGCTGGGATGTTAGGCCGACCCCGTTCAAATGACCTATGCAGAAGGTTCTACTCGAAAAATAGGGGTAATTAATTTACTTTACTTCTAAATTCTCCCAAAACATGTGTAACGTTAATGATTAGAATATTGGGGAATTTTTTGACCTAAAAATGTATAGTATTAATATACATTGAGTATTATACAACATTTATTGTACATTTAAAGAAAATATTGGACTCAACATAACTGACTTTACCCACTTGATAGGTGGTTACATCCATGTTCAGCCTCCACAGAAACACTTCCGGATTCGGCTTGCTCATCAGGGCAGCACGGATCCGGATGATTTAACAGTCCTTGGGACAGGTAACGTAACGTTATGTCATAATGGATTTGGTATAGATTTTTGCACACCCTGATTCTGTCTTGACTATAGTATCTTATCTGTTCAATTGGACTGCTAGAGCAAATTCTGTGCAGGATGGTATGTGGTCAAAATTTTCATTCTTCTTTGTGTTTTTATTCATGCGTGGAATTGTTCAAGCGTGGAATTAACCAATGAATTAATCATAATTTATATCTTCAAATACCATATTAGCTTATGCAGAAATCGTTTCCTGTCAGTTAGCATTTTGAAGTGCTTCCCATATCTGATTCACCAGAGAGTGAATATTTCAGCAGAATGTTTGATATATGATCATACATTCAATATGTAGCACCAAGGTTTGGTGGCACGCAGCCAAGGCCTTTTATGATGATTCTATATCATATCACCAGGCAGTCTTCTGTTGAAAAATAATGACTATGAACATGATGCAACATCCAAGTATGACTTAGTTAGATGTGGAGATTTTCTGTTACTTTTTAGCCCGCATTGCACAGTGCAAAACTTAAACTAGTATTGAATTTGTATCTTTGCAGGGAATGATTTTTGAAGAAACCTATAGAAGACATGACAGTAGTGTGGTAACCACTGTGAGTTTGCTGATATCTCTTCAGTGCTGGGAGTCTTGCCTGCCCTACCAGTTCATCAGCTGACGCAGGGGGTTTAAACTGAGTTTGTTTCAATTACTTACCTCCTATCACGGTGTGTCAGTAGAAAGGCTGGCTGGGAAAAGACTGACAGTTTGCAGGCTAGCATCACTACCTTACCAAGCAACATGCACCCCTCAACCAACAGTCGATTCACTTGGACCCGTTTGTTACACTTCATGAACTGGCTGGGGTTACTGTACTTCTTCGTGATGCTGGTTAGTGTGGCACTCATCTGTACCTTAGTGATTGCCCCGACTTACCAGCTAGTCTCTACCAGACTCCGGATCGCTGGAAAATCGTAGAAATGGAACAAATAGAGAGGAATATAACCGGCCAGGGAACAGCTCGCGATCCCAGGAGTCTGTCGACTTTCGGTTAGTTGAAAGGCCATAAAATTAATCCGCTCATTTTCTGCACAAAGAAAGTAGCTTCGGAGTTCAGATCATTTAAGCCATAAATGAATTAACGCGCCGTGGGGCGCGTCTCTCAGCGTCCGGCAAACGCGGCCTATTTCTATTAGCCTTTTTTGGTACAAACGTCAAACTGTTCCCAATCCTTGATTTTATAACGATAACTTACATTTAGCGGTTTTAACGACCACTAAATTTTCATCGTGGCTACTTTTTGATTACGCGAATCCACCCCCCTCCCTCTTGGTGCGGCACTGTTTACTGGTGTCGGGTCATGTTTATACTAGTACGTTCACAATCATGGACCATTTCGTAACCGAAACATGCGCACATAACACTAGTAATTCACACAGGAATAAAAAGTGTGTCGTTCTTCAAGAAATGAACATTTATTTATACGGAAAATTTGTCGTAATTTTTTTACAAACGCAAGGGTATCAAAGCATGGGTATGAAAGCATGGCGTGTTATCATACGCAAACAAATTCGTTACGAGCTGAACTTCGCTGCGTATTTACACAATTGTATTTATCAATACTATTTCACACTACACTTTCAAAGTTTCTCCATACAATTTACAGAATGCTTACGATATTCACGTTTTGCTAAGAGGTTACATAAATCTCCAGAAAATGCCAGCGACATCTTAGCGTGCAGACAACAGCAGCAGAAATGGCGTCACACCAAGGCTTATTAAACCTCCTTGGTCACACAAATTGTTAAAAAAAAAGAGCAACTACGAAAAAATGCGTTTTAAACCTACAAATTTCTAGCTAGAATTATTCTAATTCATAGCGTCAAAAGTGTAATATGTAAGTGAGCTTTTTACTTATGTAAAAAAAAATATAATTAATAATTCGGAATCAAACCGCCAGATTTCTCCCGCCAGCCGAGCGCACAAACAAACAAGAAAATGGCGCCGCTGTGTGGTTCTTACAAAGTCCGGTAACACCGCATCGAAGTCACCAAGTTTCTGGGGCCTGCCGATGTTTTTGTGTGGGAAGTTTGCGATCTCTTTCGTTTCGAAGCGGGTGACTTCTTTCTGGGACGCCTTCTTGATCGATCACGTGGCCGATTCGCTGACGTCCTCCCGAGTTCTTCGCTGCTAAACCTCAATGCCGAGTTTGGTCCTGACTTCTGAACCATAGTCTGTGGTGGTTTATATAATATCGCTATGTTTTCTCTTGTCGCTCGCCACTCGCATATTTTTCTAGATCTCCATTTCGTGACAGCAGTATCGAGTGGGCTGTTGTTGTTGTGTTGGCAGCCTCGGCCTTTAGCTGGCCGCAGACCGGCCAGAGTCGGCGGCCGTCAAGCGTACGGTACTCGTCGTGTCAATAAAGTTTTGACTAATTATTCAGAACAACATGAACCGCGCTCCGGCGTGTCTGTTTTTTCTATTCATGTACTTTTTTTTCGGAATTTAAGCCTGTAAACTGCCGAGTATTAATTTTAGAGGAAGGTCACATGTGACAGGCTCGCCCCGCTTGGACCGTCACGGGCGAGTAGGAAAGCAATAAAAGGGTTATTTAGCCACTTCGCACCTATTGGATAGCGATTAGTGGACATCAAACAAGACACCGGGATTCCACAGACTCCGACGATCGCGTGCTGTTCCCTGGCCGGTTATATTCCTCTGGCCGGCTTACTCCTCTGATTTGTTCCATTTCTACGATTTTTCCAGCGATCCGGAGTCTGGTAGAGACTACTTACCAGCAACCATTACTTCATCAAGTGACAATGACTTTCTTTTCCCTTCAAATATTCTGCAATTATCTGCTGGCAATCTCAACCAACACTAGCCATGGCGGGCAGGTGGGAGAGACATCCAAAGACCTTCCTCCTGGAGCACATTACTGCAAACTCTGCCAGAAAGTCATTCTCAGAAGAGATCATCACTGTTTCTTCATGTATTGCTGCATTGGAAAGTATAATCAGTGCTACTTCATTGTTTACTGTCTGTATATAATGCTAGGAGGCCTGTATGCTGTACTTTTACAGGGACTGTATCTAAATCAAAAGTACAATGTCAAATTTAGTAGCCCATTAACTCTTCTCACCTTGTTGCCAAGGACTTTTTATGAGTTCTTTATTGATGCTGTGACACCACCCCAGTTCTTACTGACCGTTGTTATGTACGGCACCCTTGTTGCGGCACTAACCTGTGCTGGGTTTTTCTACTGGGAAATGTCCATTACATTTGACGGGCAGACTAGCCATGAGGCACTGATGGGTAAGACAAAAGACAGTAAGGGTGCATGGGAAAACATGATAGATGTGTTGGGGAAGTATTGGTACTTGCGGTTTGTGGTGCCATATCCTTTCAAGAGTTTAGAGGGGCAAAATGTGAACAAAAAAGAACATGGAAAAGTGTCAAAAAAGAAGGCAAAGAGGACGTAGACCATGTCACTGGACATGCAAATTAACATGTATAGGATGCAAATTACCTGATATATGACTTAAAAGAGCAAATACATTTTGTATTGCACAGCCCTATTTTTGCTACATGCTGCTGTTAGTACATGTAGGTAATTTATGATACTATCAAATTTTTCATACATTTTATTCAATTCACAAAGGATAAAACTTATAAATGCAATACACTCTTAGCATATCATATGTACATGTCTATAGCAAGGGACTTTGCAATCAACAAATATTATCTTAATTTCATACCCCAAAAGACCAAAGAATGCCCTTGTAATCTGTAGGCCTTACCACAACTCATGATTACAATATCAAACCCATTCACCAGTGCCAATAGATTTTTTTTCTATAATAAAATTCACACATCTCAAAGAATTAAAAACTTACAAATTGTTCTGCAATTGTTTCTCAAGCTATATAGTGTTATCTACACTGTGTGTATAGTAAATATAACATAGTTTGTGAAACCTGTATGTAAAAAATATATGTACAAATGACAAATCTTTGTTTGTCACCTTTTCTCTAGATCTGTTCTTTTAAGAAATTCCATAGCAGAATCACATTATTTTAAACCCCAAATCACTTCATTAAAGATATGAAATACTATGTACAAACAGCTGCCTTTGAGCCGATTTATCTAACTACACATGTAGTAACACATTAAAATATAATTGGCACAGAAATATAAAACAGCAGCAGTATGTGTCAGGACACCCCAGACCTCAGCCAAGTCTTCAGTTCTTCAGCTCACAGATCCTTGAGAATCCGCAAAACAACCTACCAAGATATATAAGAAGTGCCATGTTAAGTACCATATTTGTACATGAATGCTGAAGCCAAAAAGTGATTGTCTTGAACAAAATTGAAAATAACTTTATTTTTCTTTTCAGAAGTAGACTAAACTATTGACTGAATGTTACATGTGCTACAATAAAAAAAAAAGAACTAAAAGACAATGATTAATGTGCACACCCAGAAACATCCACTTACCTGAGCCTTCTGTCCAATATTGCCAGGCCTTTTGGCTATCTTCTGCAAAGTGTCAGTCATAGCCACTATACTAGTGTACACCCCATTGACACTCCTGGTGAAACATGAACATGAGCAATCAACAATCAGGTAAACGAGAACAACAAAACAAATGACGGGGTAATGAAGATACACAAAGGCACCAGAATATCTTCTTGTACATTTCTTGTACTATCAACATGTACATTTACAATGTAAGCGGATTTGATACACCACATGGGGAACAAAGTTTTGTGGTTGGGTCACTGACCTGCTCCTGAGTCCAAGTCTCAGGTTTTGTTGGGAAGCCTGCAGTGACTTCAGGTCCTTCCACCAGTGTTTCAGGATGGTGCGGATCAAGTCCAGACTCCCAGAGATGTAGCTGTATTTCAGGAGACAAATTGCCATACCTTGAGCATAATAATGCTTTGTTATGTTTGTAAAAAATAACTAGAATTTAGTGTAAATGACTTAACTATTGAAACATAGGTCCTTTTTGATAAGAATGATGAACTACATGTAAAAGAGCATCTTGAATTTAATCAGCATGGGTTATCTAAATGTACTGCTGACTTAGACTATAACACAAGTTACAAATGATTAATTGATTAAATGATTAAATCTGATACACATTTATATCATACCCGTGTTTATAAAGCACCTGATATGTTTTGTGCTCGAGAGTGAGCCATTTTTGCTGAAAGGAAAACATGTATTCCTCAATCAATATTGTATGTTGTTTATCTCTTGTCTCTTATCTTTCTTTGTAATTACAGTTTGTATAATGGATATATTGAGAAACAATTGGCACTTTCTTACTCTTCATACTTGCTTGTAAGCATCTTCTGTAGAGCTGGTAGCAGCTCAAGACATGCCCCCATCGATATGGGTTTCCCAATGGCATTCCCATCCTTGATGCTAGAAAATGTAGAAAAAATTGCAAAAATTAGTCTGTATTTGTCTCTGAAGAAAATATACAAGTGTAGAAAGTCATTTGCTTATATCTCAAGGATAACATGGAGAGTCAAGTATAACTACTAGTATGTGAAAAGCTGAGCTCTATGATCTATCTATTGTGTTGTGCAGCTTATCAAATCTTGAATTGTTTCAAGAAATGTTTTTGCAGGTATAAATAGAACCTAGATTATACATTCAAAACAATGATGATTTCAAAACCCAGAGAAATATGAATACAAGTTCTCACCTCTTGATGAGGATTGGGATGACATCAGCTAAGAGGGCATCATTGTTTATTCTGAAAGAACAAGTTGAGTTGTGGTAATTGTAATGTCATCATCAGTAACAGTGAGTAAGTAGCCTGAACTCCAGTACAGTAAGGCTTAGTCTGGTTTGCTCCCCATTGGAAGCAGACTAATGCAAGGAAAGGTTAATTCTAGGCTACATGTGAGTCCATACCTCAGAATGTAGGAGACGAGGGCAGTTGGGCTCTGTTTCCAGAAGGTCAGAGCTGCCTGGAGCCAGAGTAGCCTGCCGGACAAGACCTTAGTCATGGTGGGATGGCCTGAACTCAACTGGAGACAAGATCATAGCAGAGTGTAATAATGATGCAGGTAGTTATGAATTCTGTTTGAGTCATGGAAGACAACTGACATGACCTGCATACAGCAAGAAGGTTCTATCAATTTGATGGAACCTCTTTACTATAGATAAAAACTTTTGCATACATAATTAGCCTGGTATCTATCAGTATTGTAGTTGCCAAGTTTCTTTCTGTCAACATTTTTGCAAGCCTGCAGTGAAAAAGATAATAAGACTCTGCACTCTGCAGCTATGATAGAGATGGATGCCAGGCTTATTATGACAAGCCAAAGGTGACAAGGACAAGGAGTTTGGCAGACATAATAAAAGTACATTGTATTAACAATAACACGTTTCGGACAAGATGCAGCCATTTCAGAATATGAAAACTTGTTTTTTTACCTCAACAACGTTTATTGATTTGTTGCAACATTGTATAACAGTATATTCTTGGTTGGATATAAGTTAGAATGTAGTTACCTGCAGGAGTGCATCCTCCTCCTCTGCAGCAGCTCCTGAATCCTTTGACTTCCTGACATTAGCAGCCACAGGCCTGTTCTCCCTGTCCTCTGCTGATGGTGATAAGACTGGTTCCCAGTCCATGGCCTCCACACGGGGCTGCTTCACTACTGCTCTCGGAGGTGATGGAGACTTGCTCTGTAGCACAGAACATTCAGTATGATAGATGCACAGGAAAATAGGAAATTTTAACTGCCATGACTACTACTACTAATAGGCACATCTTTGTGTTTGTCTCTACTATTTTAAAGAATACAATTCAGCTCTGCAGCTCTTAGTCTTATCAAATTGTTTGTATAATTAATGTTACATTACATACCTTCTTCCTTTTTGATGGAGTCGGCTTTTTGCAACCTTTCTTCCCAGGCATTTGGAAAACCGGTGGCTGTTTCACTTGATTTTGTCTCCCTTGAAGTTGAAGGTTCATTGCCCTGTGGAGGAAAGTATTTCATTAAATTCATGTGCTGAAACTTTTAAACTCATTTATTATGTCATATAATACGATGGGGTCTTGGGCCTCCTTAACATACCTGGACAACCAATCACAAAATCAGTGCTGTTTGTAAGTGTGTCTGATCTGGCCATTCTGAATTATTGTCTGATGGCAAGTGTGATATTTTTTTACCCTCAAAACATATAACGTTACATAAATTATCTACATAAATTATCTACAATGGGTAATAGCTGCATCCCAATACATGTAGTTACCTCCTTTTCAGCATAGCCTGCACTTGATCCTCTCCATAAGGCGTTACCTTTTTCTGAAAAGACACATTTTAAAGCTGTAACGTTATGTGAAAATATGTGTGAAGAATGCCATCTACGGAACTAAATAGTAAATGTCGTAATACAATGCAATTTGTTATTAATATTAGTGCCAAAAGACGCCATATACCATATTCACATACCTTCGCCTGTTCGTGTCCTTCCTCCGGCTTCGGCCCATTTTCATTGACCCAAACATACTTCCTCTTTACAAAATCCCACTGGATGCGTCCACCATGTCCGGGAACTGCTGCCATCTTTAACTGGTGCTAAAATATATAAATGGTTGCACTTTCAAGGCAGATTTATAAACCTCGTTGTTTTGTCTGTGGAGCAAAGATTTGCGACACCCTTTGACTCCCTTTGACACTGCACTTTCAAAAAAGACTCTCTTTACTCTGATTGGTTAGAAGTCAAACAAGCGGACCAATCAGCATGCAGAGTTTTTGACCCCTGACCTCCAAGAGTAACCAAGATGGCTGTCGATTACCCAAACATCTGGGGTTTCTCTAGCTCTTCAACCTATCTATTCATTCAGTCACAACAATCATAACTTCGTCTCGAACACAATGTGTTCATAAGGACTTGGGTAGTGACTGGAGTTGGAATCACTGCATCTTACTCTCTAAGGTAGGGGAATATTGATGAAATCATTCTCGTCCCAGTTGAGGAATGTCCCAAGGGAATTTGTCAAAACTGCTATCCCGTATGGACGCTGTAAATTTTGAGTCAAATCTCAGATATTAGGGCATAGATCTGTTTTTTTCCGCTTCAAACAAATCGGATATTAATGTTTTTAATTTCAATGTCAGTCATGGCCTTGCCTTGTACTAGTTGTAGTGTTATATATTAAAATCATGCTAGAATTGAAAAATACATTTTTTCCTTCCTGTTTCCTTCATGATTTGAAGTTCGCGCACATTTTCGTTTGTCTTTGCTTTTGAGAATTTGACAGTACAGAAATGTATATGAAAATGCCTCACTGACAATGAGGCATTTTCATATAAAGATAAACATTTCTCTATTATAAATCTCTGGAAAATTGATGAGGTAAACACGTTATTTGCTACCCTGGGAAACCAGCTCGAAGAAGCTTCGCAAAGAAGAGTTACCGATGCCCGCCTGCCTCACGTGCGCCCTCCTGCAACTATACACCCGCCCCACTACCAGCTGACCCCACTTACGCCGGCCCCCGACTATCGCTTGCTTCTCCGTGAGAGGCAAGCGAAAGTTGAGGCCAGCTGGGTCGTCGGGCGGGTGGGTGTGGGGTAGCGGGTGTTCCGGGGGCACGTGTGGCAGGGATCGGTAAACCTATCGCACCTCGTAGAAGTCTGCGTTTTCCCAGGGTAATTATTTGCTCAATCTGAACTACAACAAAGACTAGAAGGCAACTTTCTTCAAGTTCCACCAACATTTTACTCAGAATTGAACTCTTGTGGTAAAAAGTGGAACTAAGGGAACTAGTTAAGAAGTTACAAACAATTAATCTTAGAAAGGAAAGAGAAAAAATATCTTGTCTACAGTTTTTATGTAATTATGATTTTTAGCCAAGACAAGTTGAATCATCCTGTTCTTTATGTTACTTTGGTACAGTACAGGTCAGTGAGGGACTAGAAGAATGTCTGCTGTGTTAGAGCTGACCATACCTACAGTAACTTCACCTTCTCACACTCAACTCTCCTGTAATGGAACTTACCTTGCTGTGCCGCATGGCAAGGGTGAAGTGGGAGTGTGGAGCCTGCAAGATCTGGGATTTAGGGTAGGACGTCTGTTGCCATTTTTTTTTTTCGAAATTCTAATGACAGTGTAAATCTTGAAATTTTCTCAGCGGTCTTTTGTACTAACCCCTTTTTTGCAAAGTCATGACACCGCAAATATGTATTTTGCAAGAGTGCAATTTTCAAGTTTGTTCAAGAGTGTGGCAAGCGGTTTGCATATTTATACAGATGTATTATTGTTTTCAGCAACTGGACTTGGTAGCACACAAGAAAGCTGTCACTGCTACCAGCTTTGGGTTCCACTCCCAGCCTACCCTTCTGTGTACTGCTGCAGAAGATTACACCATAGTGTGGAACATTGAGGAGGCACGTCATATGTATGAAAAAGGTATGGCTTTTCAGTTGAATTACTGGCTAATTACATTAGTTGCTTTTCTCTCATTGGTAGAAATGCTAATTGTGATTGACAGTCTGAATCAGTATATTTCTTGGAGCTTTATTAGAGAAACAGACACCAATGCATTGGTGTTACTCGTCATCATAATGAGATGACGTGACATTACTTAATATATATACAGGGCTTGAAATTCATTTTTAGGATTAGGTGCACTGGTGCACCCAACTTAAATAATTGATAAAACTTAGTTACAAGCTATCAAATTCTTAAATAAGTACCATGACAGAAACACTTAGATGTCAAGAATATGATGTATACTAGTCTTACTAGTTTACTTTAATATCTATACATACATAAACATGATAAAATATTTGGGTGCACCCTGTGCACCCATAGATAATAATTGGGTGCACAGCTCCAATTTTGGGTGCACCAGGGTGCACATACACCCAGTATTTCGAGCCCTGATATATATATACATGTAGATGCATTTTCAATTTCTCATCCCATCCTTTCCTACTGGTTACTGTACATGGAGTTGACTGTTGGGATCAAATCATACTTACTGGTGACATTGCTTTACAGGACAGCAAATTCGAGGGCAAATTATTGGCCAAGTGTTAGGTTATGTGCAACATGTGAGCTTCAGCCCAGATGATGCCTTGGTAGCAGCTTGCATAGGAAGTGAAATTCTTATCTTAGATTCTCAGGTAAAGTAATCTTTCCATGCATGTTTGACAAGAACCTAAGCTGTTTGTGGTATACCTAATGTGTATGAAAATTTGCATGTATATTGTAAGCGTACATTCAATATTCCTTATGCAATGCTGTATGTAAGATTAAAATTTTTATGACTTAGCATTTCTTGTAAGTACGGTCAAAATGGCTGATAGATTAGGTGTGTACAGTTAGGTGTGACAGGTCGTTCGGTGTAATATAACCAGCTGCTGCTGCGCCGCGTGCCTGCGAAGCTGGTGTGTTACGCCGAACGCCGGTTATACCGGCTATATAGATTCAGATACAGATACAGAAAACTCAAGGGACAAGAAAGTGGTCACTTTTACCATGTGGTCCTTGTGTAGAAGTGGTCACTAGTACAGGATTGACTGAAGTGCATACAACACACAAAAGCCATTGTAAGTTAAACTGGTCACATTTTTTCACAACTTTTAGGTTGAAAAACTTCATTCTACCCTGGAAGGACATAACTCAATTGTGACATCAGCAGAATTTTGTCCTCATCATAAAAGCACCATAGTGTCTATCTCTGAAGACAGGACATTCAAGGTACATATGGCAGCTGTCATTTTTTACCTCTTAAGTTCTTTTCACCAGGCTTAATTTAGTATGAGCATTTTCTATACATGTAGTTGTCTCCAACTTATCTTGCACTGTGTTTTGGATAGAATGCATTCTACTTCAACTTTGGGCTGTGATGAGTGCTGTTATTGAGATGTCTGATTCAAGGTACCTCTTTCGCTTCTGTCTTTATTACTTTTAATATTCTTATCCTTTGTGTGAATCTTTTGCTCATCTCTGTTTTTTTTACTCTCTGTCATGGAAATGTGTACAAGTATGTGTTGACACTACATAGTTTGTTTGCAAATGTCTTTCCTAGGTTTGGGACTTAGAAAATTCATCACTGATATACCAGTCAACAATAGTATCTGGTAAGTATCCAGTAAATGCATTAGTGAACAATTATAATCTGGGGTGAGATTTGTTTTGTTGCTATATACAGAAACAATTGTAATACTGGAGGCTTTTGTATTAGCTTTCAATGGATTTAAGCCCTGGGTAGTCTGTGCTTAGTTATTGCTATAGAATGCTTGAGTGTTTTAACTGTTTTATTCCTTTGCTGATTTCAGCTTTCCCATTTCTGAGTATTTCTCATGATCCCACCAAGGAAAGTTTTGCTGTGGGGGCAACAGATGGCCAGGTAAGTTAAGTTTGAAGTTGGTTATAGATGCCTTACAATTTGAAGTACTTCTGGTGTTAGGTGTATCAAAAACAAAGGCAGTGCCTTTCTTTTATGCAGATTTGTTAGTTAAAGGCATGTCCACATTACTTTGGTTGTCATGGGATTTTTAAGCAGGGTCTGACAGAACCAACCATCAATAATGATCTAAGATAGTCTATTTGAGTACTAAGTAACAAGACAGCTAAAAGTTGCTCTCAGTTTGCAACCATATGATGATTGTACTACAAATGGGAGCACATCCTAAACAGAGCTTGTTGGCTGTTCCAGGTTAGAATATATGACCTCTCTGATGGCAGTGGCTTTCGGCTTTTGCATCAAGTAGATATTGGAAAAACAATGTCCAAATGGAAAACAGCCAAGGAGGACAACAGGCCTAGGGAAGAGAAAGGTAATATGATGTTTCCTAACCAACCTCATCAGCAGTTGGTGTAAACATTTTGTGTGATAAACCCCAACTCTTTTTTGTGTGCTGGTATCTTTAACATGCTTCAGATGTAGCTCCCCTTTGCACATGGGACCTCCATCATTATGCCCATCCAAAAGGACATATCTAACCAAAACTAGGTAGTCAAGTTAGGACATGGGTATAAAGTGCTTTTCCCAAGAGCACAACATTCTGACCTGCTAAGGATTCAAACCCAGAACCTTTAGATTAGAACTCAACTCCCCTAATCAAAGACCATCTTGTGTCAAGATGTTCAAGTGAAATCTTTTATTTGCTGCAGGTCCAGTAACAGTCAGCAGTCGTCCGACCTGGCAGAAACCTCAATCCCAGGACCCTGTTGCCCAGGACAGCCTGACAAGTGGGGACTCTGAAGCCAGTGCTGCTGTTATCGGCTTACATTACTGTCGTAAGCTTAGACCCAGGCAAGATGCAATGAAACACACAGCACCTAACTTCCTGGGTCAAGACTCAAGCCTAGTAGAGTAAGTAACCTTTTTTTATGCTGCTTTGACAACTGGCCTTGGGTACATACTATTTTTCTTGCATGGTGTATAGCCAGAATGAAAAAACTTGAAGTACATACAAAGTTAATTTATTTAGTTATGGAGCTTGAATGAAATCTGTAAGGTGCTAACTACAGCTCCTTTACACCTCTAGAGTACAAGTAAGACCAAATACTAGTCTATGAGATAACTAACATCTGATAAATGAATACATTATGAAAATACATTATGAGAGAGAATGGTAACAATAATTAATGTGCAATGTTTATGTTCCTTCATTAAGACCCTTGTTGTAGTACCTAGTGGCACAAAGAGCAGCAAGTCTGCTTGCTGTTTCAGTAGCAGTTTTAATTTTTACAGAAAGAGGTTGCTTGCCGTGCCCCATATACGTGCTTGAGCAACATCCTCAATATGGGACACTGCAAAAGTGTGCCAGGGAAACTCCTTTCCTCATCAAATGCTTCTGTTTCTGGTTTCAGCAATTTGTTGGATGTAGCACCTGTCCTTATTGTAGGAACCACCAATGCTTTGGTCTTCATCAACGCACACACCTTTGAAACTACTTCTTTATTAGACTTCGAGGGTAAGTACTAGTGGACTTGAGTTGTACTGTATGTCATAAAAGAAATTGTAGTAATTTTTGGTCCTATGATACTTCTATAAGGTTGCAAGATCACAGTGACTTCCACTTTTACCTTATTTCAGCCTTCAACACTTCAACAGCCAGTGTGTCAGTAGCAGTACAGGGTTTGAAATACACAGTTGCTAGTTGTACCTGGCATTCATATTTTGTGTAATTGACAAAGCTTAGTTTCAAGATGAGGTAGTGCAGTGTGCTGGAACCATTGTATAATTTTATTTCATGTACATACAGCTTTCATAGTATTGAATTGCAGTACTTAATGTTACCATTTTCTTTCACCAGACTACATTCCATCCATGGTGAAAGATGGTCCATCACAGTGTAATATCCCGCTGGCTGGGAGCTTTGCCTTTGCTCAGGGAGCAGACAAACAACAGGTGTGGTGTCTAGTGGGCAGCCTGTTCCAGAAGTCTGTGGATGTGCTGAGACTGACGGTCCCTGCACCTGAGGGTCTGGTTCATGAGCTGGAATCACTGAGCCTCTCATCACAGTCTGTAGATGATGGAGCCAGTGGGGAGGGAGGATCTGCAGAAATCAGTGTGCTTTCTAGGTAGGCTGCAAAAAATGTGTACCTCCTTCAAAGATGTTAGACATTATCACGTGGAATAATGTGTTAAGTGATTTTAAGTGCCAGAATTTGGAGAGTTCATCACATATGCAATATCCCAGTGGGTAGAGTATTCGCCTTGCAGTCTGTAGGTTGTGAGTTCGATCCCCGGCTGAGTCATACCAAAGACTTTGTGCTATCAGCACTCAACATTTGGGAAAGGGTATAGAAGTTGAACACACACAACTACCAGCGGACTAGCCCCCTGCTGTAGTGATTGCACAAAGCTGTGTGGCCCAAGGCTACTGAAATGAAGATGGGTGCCACCCTATGCGCCATGACTTTAACTTTATCATAACTTTAACATTATCTATGGCTGCAGTATCTAAATTTTGTCCGCAGGTAACCCAGCTGGATGGGTTTATTTGGGTACAATTAAGGTACCCTTGACCCATACCTTTCAGCTTAGCTGACCCTGAAATAAGTAGATTGCTTGGAATGTCTGGCCACTGTTTCAGTTCCGGCCAGTGTCACTGTTAATACCACACCTCCCTTGTCTCAGCTGACCTCTAAATGGGTTGATAGCTGGGAGTGGTTAGCCACCTTTTTACTCCCAGCCATTGTCGCTTTTGATTCCACAGATCCCTTATTTTACAATCCAAAGTGCTACCTCCCACTGAATGCATGTAGCTTCCTCATTTAAGACATTTCGACTTAAAACAAGACAGCATAACCCAAAACAGCTTTCTTACCCCAAACACGGTACTCTCTCTTTGTTCTATCGTTTCCTGATTTAGACAAAAATAACAAATTGAATTAAAACTCCTTTGGCCTGGTGTCAAGAAACAGATTATGTGCATGTGTGTGTTAGTGTGCAGCCTGTTGTAACGAGTGCATACATGTATCTGGCCAACTGTATGATATCCATTCAGTTTTATCCACAATAATGTTTTACAGCACACCGCTGGCTGAGAACTCCCCACTGAGGTCAGAACTGGTGCCAAGAAGCAAAGAAACCAGCTCAGGAAGGCAAAAACAAAGAGGTACCTATAGCACATGTATATATTAACATTTGTGAATGTATGACAGTCATTGAAAAGTGAAGTTGATTTTGATTAATAATGACCCTGGGGCCTACATGCCCCTTTTCTGTAAGGTGATGGCAAGCCACTTTTGTTTACAGTAATTCATAGGCAAAGACATCTTATTTGTATCGAGATGACCAAATTTTGCCTTATCATAGCAAGAAGGAAGTTTCCTGAATTCAGCGTTAATTGTTATCAGGACCGACATGCAGGCCCTCTTGTGAGGATATAATGAAACCATGAGCCAGCCTGTTCATATCATCATTATCTCAGCTATTTAATTTTTTTTACAGTTTGTTTGAGTTTCCATGCAGAGGGAGCATTGATAGACAGATGAACTAAATAAATCCTTTATGTACATGTTCATCTTGTATTGTATATTTATATGTCTGTGGCCACGATACCAGCCATGCTGCCTAGTGCTCACAGTGTATTGTCTTGTTACAACCTGAATAAAGAAAGAAAGAAGTCCTTTATGGACATCTTACAGTCAATTTCATTGACTTAATTAGAGACAGCCCTGGCAGTGGCCTTTGGTTAAAATAGCTAAGTAGTCCATATGGTCTCTAACTTGTGTAAATGGATTTAACATGTAGGCAATTCAGGTCACTGTCAGGTGCAATTTAGTTCATAGACCAAAGGTAAAGGCAAAAGTCTCTTTTTTGAACCTGAGCATATCCCTCCCCTTCTACCGTATTTCACCTCCCCAACCAAAGTTAGATATCCATTTATACACCTGGTTAGAGTGAGGAAAGTCATATTGTAAAGTGCCTCTCCTAAGGACACAAAGTCCAGCCAGGAATGCAAGAGACCAAAGAAAGCAATACACCCTTTTTCAATACAACTTTGAATTGCTAACTGTAGTCTGTGTAACACAAACTCCGCTGTCCAGGGCTGTAACTGGCCCCTCCCGCGGAGTTTGTGCTCCACTAGCTATAAGCTGAGGGAACTGTTGTGGAATGTTTCAACACCAATGGTAGGCCAGGATTTAGGTCGAGCCCACATTACCGTGGAAACCAGTAAATTAGTATGTCTCCACCACCTAGACGGTGGGCGGGCTAGTTGCCTCTCCTATTGTCCGTGCAGGCTGTGGTTCTCTGTGTGAAGGACCCATGGGAGCAGAGGCATGTTTGTGTTGGGAAAACAACATCTTGTGGGGATTTAATTCAAGAAACTTGAAGGAATCTTGGAGAGCAGACTTTCTTGGAACTATTATTTTGCCTGGTGGTGAGATTTTATGTGGCCAGCAACAAAAGCTTGGCTTAAACGTTTAAGTACATTTCTTTGATCTATATCTTATATATGGTCAGACAACTGCAGAAAAACAGTTGGTTCACAATTTTCACATTCCTTCTTCGGTGTAACGGGACAACTGTTAAAAAAAATACATCATTTTAGTAGAACTTTGTATACATAGTTGGCTTACCATCAGTGCAAGTGGCACAGATCAAGGAGATCAACGACAGATAAGAGGTGTGATGCTGTCAATCACCACATAGCAACCCACCCCAGTCCATAGCAACCAAAAGCCAGGCTCTGGTGGGCTCATGACAATTACATACATTATCCATATATGGAAAACCCAGTTCCCCTGGCTTATGGCCATTCTCCATCAAGCTAATAGAGGGCCGGCGGATGTTTGGCGGGCTGCTATAAGCGAGATTTAATCAGGCTATGCTAACTGTAGACAATTCTATAAAATGAAGTGTTGTTATTGTACAGAATGTACTGAAAATATCAATAGTCAGGCTTCTTCATTCAGTGTATCTTCGTTTGTATAGAAAATCCTGTTTTGCTGGCATTTTTTTTTTTTTGCATTTCATGTGCAGTTCATGCTAGAGTCTTTAGGGGGCGCTTAAATACTGCTAATGTATGCCTTCTTGCTTTGCCATATGCAGGCCATCTGGTAACCAAACCTAAAGGACAAGGGGGAGATCAGCCGCTGACCTTCAAAAGTAAAATAAAGTCCTCAGGCTACACTCAAGCACCAAGGTATCCCAGAACTGATACATGTACAAACATTTCAATTTCTTACAAGATTTTTTTTTGTTTTCGTGCCCTCTGTATTCTTCCTTGAATAAACTGTGTTTCATTTCATTCCCCTTACTCTTTACATTGAGGAATTTTTATCAGTAACATAGACTGTAAAGATGTGTTGTTTGTTTTCAGAAATAGTATATCAAATATTACAAGTTTTTGATCTGGTTTTGCACAGAATGAAGATGTTCAGTCCAAGCACAAGGCCTACAAAAGGCAGCCCGACAAGCAGAGGAAAGTCTACTGGAGGAGACAGGTATGTGTCTCCTCTGTACCATAACTATTATGAGGAGAGATTAACAAATTTACAAGTGAGAGCTTGTGTTACAAGATTATTAAGTTGGTATGTTATCACATAGGTTGGTCAGTGTTTATGTGTTGAACATGATATATGGTACCAGAAATCCCATACATTTTACTGATATCATAATGTTAAGGATGAAAATACATGTAATCAGTTTCAAAGGACCATAAAGTTCCTAAAATGGCAAACTGAGTATTATTGCAGGGAAATTTTACATCACTTTGTGTTTCTGTAGTAACTTATAAGATGATTTGCTAGTTTCATTTAATACCAATTTGTCTCCAATCAAGTTCCCAGCTTGATGTAATTATGGTATGGAGACCCACGGTCAAACACTGTCCTTAACACACTTCCAGGAACAGTTCCTCTGTCCCAACTGATTACAGTTTTTTGTCCAGTGAACTTGTTCTTGTACATTTACACATAGGAGGCTTCATGAAGGACACTGAAAGTAAACTATCCTCACATGGTGTCTCCTCACATCAAAGACATGTCCTAGGCATGGTCAGATGACCTTCTCCTTTCACCTGCATCCTTGAGAAGATCTGGTAGCCTGACCTTCAAGGTGGCTTCCAGGAATTTTCAAGTCTTTACAGAACATGACCAGCTGCAGGTCTCTCCCATGGTGTATTTTTGTAGACACCACTGTGTGATTTGCGGCCAGCAGTGTTTGTAAATTGTAGGAGGCATGGGTGTCCAGCGTGTCCGAAAGGTTCATGGTAAGATTGCGTCACGGGAACTGGGCTCTGTTTGTTTACCTGCCAACTGAACTTGTGACTCTGCTGTGGTTTACAGGCCAGGTGTAAGGGAGTTCCCCATGGAGAGTGGACCTCCCATCACTCTACAAAAGAAACTAGAGGCTGCAGAGAGACCCACACCCATCAACAGCATTACCTTCTCAGGTAAACTATGATTGCACAACATTAAGAATGGAATGTCTCTTTGGTACCACAAGCACCATTTTTGGTGTTACAAGTGGCCCTGCTATGTAGCTAGTGTGATAACATCATCCCGATCATCGAGGAAGAATTTGGTGTGAGTTTCAACCCCACCCACACGACAATTAGGATAGAACTTCTCATTAATCCGAATATACATACTTGGCACACTTGACTTGTCATACCAGAATGTGAACAGGGGAATGAACTGCATATCTTCCTGATCCCTTGTCATCTATGCAATGTCATTCCATGAAATAAACTCTCTGAGGGATAACGATATCTTTACCTCACATCAGAATGTTACTCTGGACAGTGGAATCATTCTAGAAATATTCAAGTCCTAACATTCTGTCTTTGTTTTTACACGGTAAATCTAGAAGTTTAGTTCCAGACTTTGTTATTACCAATAAGTATTGTCTGGGAGTAATGGGATAAAGTCACAAAGGTATTAAAGGAGAAGTTTTGTGTGATGTGATGTCTGTCAAACTTTTAACAATAACATTTATTCTTTGTTAGAGTCAATGGGTGCTATTTCACATTATAATCCTTGTTAAAACCTTTTAGAAATGATATAGTCTAAGTCTGAAATTGGTTTTATCTATAAAACTGTTAGAATGTAGATGTTGAAAAAATATTCTGTGTCGAGGATCACCAGATCACCAGAAAGCTGGCTAGTCTACAGTCAGTGCCGATGAACCCTTTTTGTCACCACAGAAGCATTCCTGACACTGGAGCAAAATTACATTGCACACCATTGCAACTATTTTTGGCAAGTACCATAATGATTCAAAGCACTGCTATAGGCAAGGGGATAAGTTTTCGAAGCCTGACAGTCAAGTGTAGAAAATGCCTAAGAAACTAAATACTAAGTACTTGAAACACCACTTAACGTTGGGTAAGGCAGATCCACTACATTTCTTTCAATGTTTTCAATTAAAACACTGCAACATTTTTTTAGCATTCAATCTAAAAAGGATTTATTCCTTTTAAATCAAAACTAAATCACTCTTTGGAAGACCCATGCATGTAAAGTGCAACCAGTGGCACAGTTTTACTGACAATACAGAGTATCACATGGTTGTGTATCCATGACATAGGAGCATGTTATACCAGTCAAACCAAGGTCCACTGCATGTGTCCATTCACAACTTGTACATTGTGTTTGTATCTGTCCGCAGTAGGTTATGCTAACTCGGTGCTGGACTTCTAGGAATGGCTGTGTGGGACCAACCGTAGGGTATGCTTGGTATGATGAGCTACATACATGTCCCCCACCGGTGTTTGTGGACAGTCTGCCCCCTGCATGCCCCCTCCTATGAACTGATACCCTCAATGTTTATGGTCCAGTCACAGGGTAATCAATGGGTACATGGTCTGCTTGTGGCCTTTGACAGTTTGGTGAAAGCCTTCTGTTTTCAGTGATATCCACTTTGCTACCAATTAGCAGTGCTATCCCCTCAGTCAGCTACGTGTACATGATCAGTATGACAGCCATTTGTCTGATATTGGATATGAAAACAGATTGGATGGTCTATTAGAATTGATCTGTGTGATATTGTTATTGTAAAGTCATCGCCTTCCCTAAGCTTGCATGTGCACTTACAGCATATCATTGTTGTCTTGTTATTTTTGCAGGATATCTATCCATGATGAATCAGTATTTGTTCCCACCTGGTAGGATGTTTCTCAGTCTTATACATGTACCTGTCATATCCTCATGACGTTTTCAAAGGTTTCATCATATTGTCATGTGTTCTTGTCTTTTGAAAGTGATGTTGAGTGAAGTGAGACCATTTTACCAAACATGGTCCGTTGTTAAAGGGTCACCAATTACACCATCTTTAAAGGGTCACCAATAACACCATATTTAATTGCTCTGTCTTGTGTCTTGTGGCCTGCTTGACCTGCTGCAAAGTTTACATGCCACTGAACCATACAGTTGACAAAGAATATAATGGTATTTGTTGAACCACGATTTTCTGCTTATGGTTTCTGTGTGTTCATCAACAATGAAGGCATTGTCAGCTACTTGTGTCCTGAAGTTATCTCAAAATGAAATGTTCCTACCAGCAAGGGTAACATAGGAATAAATGACATGATAGTAAGATGATCTGAGTTCAATAACTGTTGTTATGATATCAATTCTAAAATATTACAATTTACCAGTTTCACAATTCTAAGACAATGGTCTCACATGTGTCTTTTCCATGTGCAGCAGAAGCCTCCCATTAATTGTTTAACACATTGTATTTCTATATATTTGGATTGGTCAGTTCTTCAATAGTGTGGATATTCACTAAAACACTTGATATGCAAATGTATCCTGCTGAAATATGAAAATATTTTTTGAAACATGAAGACATCTAGAGAGAATGATGCAGACTACTATATAGCTAGTGCATGACCACTGGTGCCCTAAAAATAGGAGATCTGGAAGTGTCCTTGGTGCATGATAACCAGATGATATCCACTACCCAATGATCCCTACACCTTTCCTTACCATGAAAGGTCAACATAAAGTGGTCTGTTTGAGGATCTAAAGTTTCATCTGCACACAGTGGTTCTTTGATCACTCAGGTGACTAAGCCCATCACACCTTTTGGTCTCCAGTGGAGGTGAAGACAGGTGGCACACGTCTGGCTTCCTCATGCTGGTCCACTACACAAGTCAGCTGTATCTAACTGTGAAAGGGGGAAATGAAGCATTGCAGGTCATAGTGCAGGGGACAGTAAATGTTTATGCAGAAGATATCCTCTCTGATGTAATGAATAGAATTGTATCACAAGGATATATTTGTATGTAAATCTTCTTAAAAAAATTGAGATAATGTCTTGAGATGCTTCCTTTCAATTTATATTGAATTTCTTTAACAATACAGTAAGTTCAAGTTCAAGTCAATCTCAAGCTACAGAATTATAGTAGTATTACTCATTCACCCAGATAGAAGAATATGATATTATAGTGATTTATCAGTCACTAATGGAGATCTGAATTGGACCAAACCAAACCAAATAATCTTTGCATCATAGTGCACTACCAGAGGTGAATCTGTTTGATTTTTGATCTAGCTTTTCCGTCACTATGGTATAGATTTCATATTAGCAGCCATCAAAGTATTGTGGTAAAGGCTTTAAGTTCGTCAAGTGTTGGCAGCTTGGTCCATTGTGTTCAAGTCATACAATTTTTACATGACTTTTGTGTAACAAATATTATAGATTTCAGTTTTGTTTCTTAAAGATGTCATACTGCAATTAGCATGTATTACTCTTTCCATATCAGATATGGAAATTTTCACACAAACACATGGGTATTGCTATATTGTTGATTGTTGATTGGGTTCTTCCGTAGTCAACATTATCTTTGGGCAATCGTTCAAGTGCTAGAGCCCCCCATCAAGAGGACAGACAGTTTGTTGTTGGTACTATTCTCAAAGGCAAGCTTGTTAAAATGTTAGGTTGGATCATTGCCTTTTTGTCCTTAATGTACTACTAGGTTAAGATAGTACATAGACTGAACAGTTTTGCAGTGTTTACAGTTGTATTAACTTCTGACGGTATAATTATTAAAAGGCAATAGAATATTGATCCTGTGGTTATGTGTAAAAAATGATAGTTGAAAACAAGAGGAAGAACATGACGGGACTAGTAGTAGTATCCACTATTTTATTACCAACTAAGTTATGAAGTTAGATCAAACGTATCTGTTACAGGGTACAGGGTACTATTCTGATAATCTTTATAGTCCATTAACAGATGTCTGCTGTACATGTGAATGTGTCATCACAGATGACAATAATCAATGACATGTTTCTGAACAAAGGGAACTACACACACATATTACATGCATGATCTAGATTGACAAAATAAACCTGATATAAATGTGACATCTTGTGGGCTTCGGGTAACTATTCTTTGCTCTCCTGTCATGAATTCAGTACCATGTCTGCTGTCTGGCTGAAAAAAGGAGAGCACACCATACACAATGTGTATAGCTAATGTTTGTTTGATCACATGGAATAAGATATGTTTTCAGTCTAATCTATCAACAGATATTACGCCTTCCTGTGTCTGTGAATGATGTAGGATAGAGAACTGATACTGGTAATTGTTCATGTCAACAGAAGTATTTGTTGGCCGGGCCTCAATTCTGGACTCTAGTGTCAGCAATTGGGATCATCTGTCTATTTCCTTTTGATGCTGAGGAAAAAAACAGGAAGGACCCCCTGCCAAAACACAGGTGTCACGGAGCAGGTTTAGCCTGCCAGCCTGGTATGTCCATTACTGGTGTAGTTGTGGTTTGGACACATGCCCAGAATAGTCCTCAGTCACTGAAAACACTTGTCTGGTTAGCAGGCCAGTGGTCATCTGGAGAACTTAGTTTGGATGAAAATGAAATTGAATGTGAGTTAAAATGAAATTGAATATGAGTTGAAATATCATGATGACAAAATATAGATACAAATGTATTGTTCATCTCTTGTTTCTGGATCCACTGCAATCTCTTCGAATATACTGCTGTAAAAGCACATGTACAGGTGGAGATTTTATCTTGACATTTTGTTATATTTTTAAAAAATTTAACTTTGCCTTTTCATGATTTGCACGGCATGACAGAAGTTTGTCATGAAAAATGACACTAACTTAACTTTTTAAAAGTTTCAGTGGCCTAGTCTTCTTGGTTGACGGTTACCACTCAACCGTTCTCTTTTCCTTTACCAAGGGGTGTGTTAAAATGTTTACATAGATAGATGACACTTGGCAAGAACAAGCAGAAACCTAAACCGAGCTACCGTAAATTCCCCAATAAACTAGACACTTTTAAAACTTTCCACAGGACTATGATAACAGCAGCTTGCCAATATCAACATCAAAATGTGAACTTTGTTTTACCTCAGTACTAGTACTAGCACCACCATGTTTATGACTGCTTTGTTGTGGTCAATGAGCTGATGACTGATGTTGCCTTATCCTTCATCTCACAACAGTAAAAGTCAATATTGCAGCATACAAAAGGAGGAAAGAGTCACGAAAGGGCATCATCTTCATGTCAATGACCGCTAATTTTGGCAATCTTTTTTGGAAGGATGGTAAAGCCAGTGACATTTACCCATAAGTGCTGCCACCTGCCTGGAGCAGCTTTCTTATTAATACCCTGTGGTCCTCCTTCAAGCCCGAGTTATGGAACACTCTTGGATGTTACAATCTACGTGTGTCTGTGTACTATGACCTGCAGAGACAACAAGGGTCTATTTTGCATCTTGACATCAAGTAGCAATTTTTAAGCAGGTGAACTGTAGCATTTGTGGATAATGTTTGAATGCTCACTTCACTTCATTGAAGTGAAGCAAGTCTGCTTGAATTTAACATATTAGTATGTATATAAGCCGCTGCATTTCTGAATTTAGCATAGAGCATTATGATGATTACCAATGCAGGCACCATCAAAGTTACTTTTAATTTAGATGAGGATAAATTGTTTTCACAAGAGAGACTTGAAGCTGTTGGTCCAGATCATATGGTATCAATATACTTCAGTTTATCATGTCAGTAAAAATCTCTCAACAAATCACTCCAAGGGTTGGTACCATTTGCTTGTACTTGGCTTGATTTTACTTTCTGTTATTGGTCTCCCCTCAGGGCTGTAGTCAGCTCCAGCTAGGGCAGAGGGGGGTGTTCCTCCTGTCTGCAACCATCTTTGTCTGAAGCATTTTGATGGGAAACAAGGGACAAAACTCCCAAGTAATGCCAGGAACCATAAATTTCACACCTCTTTCATTCTACACTTGTGTAGCCTGAGTACCATCCTCTGTAGTGACCACTTTTAGCAAGTAAAAGTACTGAGCCAAAGGTCACTACGGAGGATGGTACTCAGGCTTACACTTGTGAGTACCCTCCTGCCAATTAGAAACATGCAAATACTGTTACAGTAGCATTACATTCCAATACAAGATAAGTACAGACGATAACAAGATACATTAGTAGGATAGACTAAACTTTGCAATGATGAGGGCATCAATTTACTGACCAGTTGTCATCTGAGTTGTTACTTTGAAAGTTTGAAGGAGAATTGTTAAAAACAGACTGTCTTCCCGTGTGGAGACACCTTTCAACCTGCTGGTTTCTGTGGGTGTGGTGGGTAATTTGTATTTCCTGTTTGTCATTTGGACATATGCCTGAGATGTCAAAACCATCCACTGACCTTCACACTTGGGTGCCCATCCAGCCACATACCTTAATAAATTCCAAGATCATAATGGGATGCAGATCCCACAGAAACCCAACTCTGCGTATCCTGAGTAAACTCTCACAAAACAACAGTCGTTATTGTAAATGTTTAATGTAGTGTAACGTCTTCATATCTCCTGAAAATAACCTGGACTTGATAAAAGTGGGGCCAGTTGTCTGGATGATCAATTTGAGAAACATTCCATCTTTGCTATTGAAACAAAAAGATGATTGATAGGAAATCCCCAGTCTAGACCCTTGGTATGTATCTGGTTTGGACACGGACCATTTGAACCTGTACATCACCGCAGTCCAGCTCCTAATCTTGTCAGCTCAAAACAAAACTTAATTTCCCACCTTAGTTTATCAAAGCATGCAATCTTCATTTTTCTTCTGTATGTTGTTGCTTTTAAGAACAGCATACCAACTTATAGGTTACCTGAGGTTCAGGGCACTGGAGACTATGGCTAATTAGAAAGATCAGTGACTGTGACAACTCATAGATATCATTACCAAATACCCAAAGTTTTCTTACATCTAGAGGAAACAGACCATTTCGGCATACACAATGTACCAGCTCTCTTGTAAAAATGTATCTGGCACAAAAGTCTTCATTGTCTACAAATCAAGAGATACGTGTGCCCAAGGAGGTTTTAAAAAAGGACTTGGTGTACCTAAAGCCATGGTGTGTTATTATTAGGATAGGGGGAGCTTTTACACCTATCAGTTCTTGACTTGTTTTTGCCTTCCTGTATAATGTCTATGTACAGTGCATTATTGCCAGTTGGCACCCCATCCACACACTAGTCACATCTGTCCAATTACAGGACAGAACAGCTATTTGTGCAGTCTCCATTGACTACACCTTCAACCTTATGCTATATATCATATTTAGTGCCTTATTCCTAACTTTGACAGTTTGAAATGTACCAGGCAAGGCTCTTTACAGTATATTGACAGAAACAAGACACATTCATGAAAGAAAACATATAGAAATTTGAAGCTGTCAAAGAAATTAACATGAATACTATATGCAGTATCATGGAAGACAAATTTTGCACAACATGATATTTTTGTTGGAATGTACAGCATGCTGAGATGATATAGGAAGAGAAAAACAACAATATTCCAGAAAAATGTAAATCTCTAATTAAAAGATCCATGGCAAGAAAGGTACCTTAAACTTTTTCTATAACAACATGTTAGCATAGATCTTGTGAAAGTGTTGGTCAACTTCAGGTCAAGTTCAACAGTCACCGGGTAGTTCCTACTTGAACCCATTTGCAATGTACCTCCTTTATATCCTCCAGCATAAAGTTGCTTGCTGGCACAGTCACTTATGTCATTCCCAAACAGGGAATGACACCAACATTGCATAAACACTGTCAAAATGATAGAGAACCATATCGGTCTTTGTATCTTTAACTTCATACGGCAGTATAGTAGCTACCGCGCTGGCTGTTTTTGAACTTTGGATACAGCTAATGAGAACCATGTCCCCATCTGGGATTTCTGGGGACAGGTCCAGTAGCTCAACCTGGTGACACCAATCTCCACAACTGTCAGTCAGATTCGGGCATGTCAAGCTGGTATGGCAGTGCAGAACGACCTTCAGCCATGGTACTGTGTAGTGAAAGCCTCTCTCCAACTTGTCCGGTAGCCAGAGCTTCCCAGCTTACTGGCATTCCATAGGACTTTAACAGCTTTCCCCACCAGGGGCTCAAGTTTAATCTAGACACCATTAAAATCACGGGTACCTTGTTTACAAGTACTTCTGTGTGAGGACAAGGTATGCTATACTGGTTACTTAGATAATCAATGTGTGCATCAGCATCTCCGGGTACAGTAAATGTACCGTAGTATGCATTTGTCAGTCCCTTCAGACTATGATAGTGTTACGTATTAATATAATACATGTATATCACTGTTATCTCTCTATCTATCTATCGGGTTCAAATGTTGATATGCTATCAACATCTATCAATTACTTTCAATTACTCTTATTTCTGTTGAGAAGGTACAATAGAAATTGCTTACATGCATGTCTGTATCAGTTTGATAAGGTCGTCCTCTGTAGCAATCTACTCCATCACCTGTTATCTAGTGTTACAATCCTTTTTTCTCCGGAGATAACCCATTTTTCCTGGGGAATCTAGGTGGAATTTCTAGCATGGAATTTCTAGACGGCGGGGAACGGTTACTGTGGAACAGTGACAGGATGTAGGAAGATAGCTGCAGGAGGTGTCTCACCTTTGTTGGGGTGGGAGGAGCCACATCGATTCAGACAGTGTGCGTTTATCAGGGGAGGCAGACAGAACAGGATTCTCATTAAGGTCTGTCTGAAGGACACGAATGTAAGAATGAAGAACAACTGTGTTGGGATGTGTGAAGTATAAACTTTAAGTTGTGTTTGAATTGATTTTTCATACTGGTTCAAGATCATGACTTCACCAGGAAGGAAAGACCGTCTAGTCACCCTAGTTTGAAAGTAGGGCATAAAACATTGACAGGTTATACTCTGAAGGTGTGTGCATTTTGTTTGGTTCATCCTTAATCTGCATTCTGCCTATTCCCAGTAACTTTGAGTCAGTGTCAAACTACCACAGTTAGTATACATGTAGCATAACAGATGTGATTTTGTGTGTCTCATTTTTCTCTTTCAGATTTTATCAGCCATTGTCTCTTGCAACACGAACAGGTAGATCAAAACCTGGTATTCACAGATTATTTTCTTTGTACATCTCTGCATTTAGAGTGCTATAAGCACACTGTAACTGAACCTCCCATCTCCTTGTGGGTGGATCTTTGTTGATGCTCCGATCACTCTAAATGTTAGCCATCTGAATTCCAGAGTCTTCTGTTAATCTACAATGAATGCTGAACTTGGCTCAACAGTTTATGTTAGGTGTCTAGAATTTTGTGTTTCTTTCAACTGATGGAGCCAAGACCTGTCCACCACAAGTATTCCATGTGTATGGATGGGTGGTTCACATTCTTCTGTCTGATGGTAGAGTCAATCTTTTAAACCCACTTCATTGTAGACATTGTTTTGTCTTTCAGATACAAGTAGGTATAACTTGCAGGCTTCCTTTATCTGATTCCCTCAGTTGAAATTGACTTTTCAGGAATTAAAAAAATTCCTCAAGAGACAAAAGTTGATTTTGTGTCCTCTTTGCTACGTTTGTAACCTCATCTCCATAATGGTGCTCTTGCCTCTTCTCATTCACTACTATCAAGGATCCATCTACATCCTCCCCTAATGTGAGTTAAGGCCGCACTTAGTTGTATTGATCCTTTCAGGCCTTTAACAGAGATAGCAGGTCCTTTGTGTGATGCATTTCATGTGTAAGCCATCCTTCTACATAATTATGACATTGTAACTTGCATGTACTATATCTCTTAAAAACGAGTTATGTTAAGTTTAACAGAGGTATTGATGTACAGATGGTATCTTATGACTTCCTTGCTCCTATCTTTGCTGGTCCCTTTCAGTTTAATGGTTCAATCATTGGTATTGATGTCTTTGAGTTGTCACAGTCACAGTCACTGATCTTTCTAATGAGACATAGTCTCCAGTGCCATGAACAAGGCAACCTACTATACAGTATATGTTGGAATTTTGTTTTCAAAGTAACAACGTACAGAAGAAAAATGAAGATCGCATACTTTGATAAAGGTGTGAAATCAACTGTGTTGTGTTTGAATCATCACTATGAGCATTGCTATAGTAAAAAAGACCTTCAAAAATAAAAGAATGTAAGATACAAAAAGTCAATACATATATTTATCATGACAAACCTATCCATAGTTCCAAGGTGAAGTTCCGATCATACGATGGTGGAGTAAACACCGCTTCCATATGGGATGACATGGGTGCAGTACCCATAGTGGAAAGGTGACATCCATCAGTGCATTCACCTTCCCTAGGCCTCATATGGTAGACCCCACATGTCTGTATCAGTTTATGCCTTGTACTTGATGCAGTTACTTGACAGCGCTGGTGGCAACATGTCAGGCCTGCAGCGATGCCAAATATATCACCGTGCTACCTTCACCTTTTACTGGACTCCTAAATTCCATGTGTCAAGAATCTCCATTTTCATTACCATTTGCATACACCCACATTTTACCCTCGCTTTACAAGTTCATGTTAACATACAGATTGTTAACTACAAAGTGATAGGTTACTAATAATGTGATTGATAACTTGATCTATTCTTGAACTGACCAAAACATGTGCCTGAAAAGATAATATTATTTGGTTAAAAGTTGGTCACTTCATGGCTTTGTGCTAATTTTCCCCATATCATCATCATAATGCATTCTTGTTTATGCAATAAGAAATTGTTTTCAAAGAGCATAACTTTTGTCTTAATATTGTGTTCTTCACATTTTGCATTTCCAATATTCAGTTGGATTAATCTGAAATAGTTTACCTACATTAACTATCATTTAATGACATTGTGATACATGATATGCCTAAACATCTTAAAACATCTTCAGAGACGCTGTTCCCACAATCACCTTCGTGCGTAAATACCTCAAAATCAGGCCACGAAACAACTTTTCTTTGATGAGATCTGATGTGCGTAATTATGTTGATCAAAGGATGAAGATCAGATGTGGCATTGAGACGAGGAGCACATGTGAGGTGCATGGCTGACATTCACAGTACACAGTATTCAGTTGGCGCACAAGACCAATGTGGTCATTCTTAGTTCACTTCTTCTGATGACAGACTCTGGGGTTGAATCAAAGGTGAAGGATGAACTGTGAGTGAATGATGACACTAGACTTGGTACAGCAATGTTCTAGTGTACAATACACTATCATGATTGTTTTTCTTTAAAATCTTTCATTATTGTGATGGTGAAGTTGATGATGTTTTGTGTCTCTGCACAGATGATGGGACCTATCTCGCATGTGGACTGGCCAATAAGTCTGCTCTGGTACTAAAGATGCCTGGCCTCACCAAACCTCACAGCATCACAGGTAATTCACCTTGAACCTTATCATTCCGTCATCATTAGAAACACCTGTCGAATGTCAATAAGCCTGATCTTTAAAAGGACGAAACTTTGTTTACAGGTCACAAAATCAGGAGGGATCACCATAAAGAGGCATGGGTCCCATGTGTAGTTAACGAGTCTCTTAATGAGACTTGTCTGGAAACTACACATCCCATGGTCATCATGTGTCTTCCCTCTTAGTGTGATTCATATAGCAGAATGTATGATGTGTGTATAACTTATAAGTTAACCCAAAAGGTATGAATGATCTTGGTCACGGACTGTAACATCTTTAGGTAACAGCATGGCATGCCTGGCTAGTGTTACCTTTAGATGATGTGCGTGATCCATTTCTAACTTTGTGCCTACCTTTTTTGTGTTAGTTAGGCCCACCCATTTTTTCTTTATGAAAGCTGACCAAGTGTGCAAAGGAAATACTTTGACAAAGACAGTCATCATCATGAAGAGACGTGGCAATGGTCACATTGATAAGATATGGAATCAATGTAAAAATAACATGTTAGTCGCTGAATACACCTTATTCATTCAGATATAGATGGTCATTAAGGCGACAAACTTTGACTATCAATATATATTTATGGTAACATGATTATTTGTAATCAAAGGCTGATGATGAAAGCTTTTCTCAGTTATCTAGGAACAGAATGGAAAATACAGCAGTAGTATTATAATTATGTTTGTTTCATATGTTGTGTCTATTATACAACAGGTAATTGGGTTCAGTACATAATGAATGATTTGATCACACTTAGCCAGTACAGTGTGTTAAGATTACTCAGACCACTTCACACCCAGTGGAGGAGACCCCATCAAGGAAGCATTAAAAGGCACAGTGGATGCCAGCAACAGGTACTAGTAAATGTACCTCATTCCCTTATGGGAGGAGGTTGTTTATATCTGAAGCAAATTGCAGGCTGAAAGTCAACCTGGGTCATTTAAGGCAAATGAACCTCTACCACCTCCATACAGTGTTTTAGCCTTGAAAACTAACTGTGATAGCAACGAGGTATACATGGTAAAAAAATCAATCAGCAGGTGGTTAGGAGGGTGATTTATTCTCTGTGTACAAGTCACTAATCACTGATGTAGCAAAGGCTGGTGATTTGTGCAGAGAGAGCAGCTCCCTGGAAAGAATAAGTAAATGTCCTTCCGTCCTTGACCCAAGGTGAGGATACGGAGATGTGAGGTGAGGGGTAGCATCCCCGGAGTGGGGACGTTATTGGCAGGAGATGGCATACAGATTGGCAAACAGATCACTTGGTTACAGTGGACAGTGCGATACAGATCTAAAGATGGTTGCTATGTCTGTGGTATGTCTGCCAATCTCCCTGTTCTGTAACTCAGTGATTTTCCCTAAACAAGATCTTCCCTAGGCAATTTCAGCTTATCTATAGCCCTCAAATGCTGGTGTATGAGCTTGTAATAGATTGTGTACAAGAACCATATCAGATAGGAGATATGGTGGAGTCAAGGGAGGTGCTCTGGGCCAAATAGTCCACAATGTTTGGCATAGTCTACACAATTGAAGCTATGATCTTACTGATAACGTAGTTTTCAGATAGACTGCAAGAATTTACATTGTATTTAAACAATAATTCATTTTTTCATTATAGAAGCTGTATAGGTAGTATGTTGAAAACATGAATGTTATTGAGTACCCGGTAATTGATGAAAGTGACAAAGTACTGTTTTTGAATTGATGAATGCATGCCTTTATTTCTTTCAACCGTAAAAAGAAATTCAATGTTTGTCCTTTATGTCTAATGGACCAAAATATCTCCAAAATATTTTTCACGTCAATTTCTTGAAGAAAAGGGCATGGTTGTCTTGGAGGTAAAAAAATGTGCAAAGTAAGTAGAAAGGGCTACATGTCCTTCCAAGAAGTCTAGAGGATACAATGAGAACCATTCTAGAGACATATAATGTAAAGTGCCCAAAGGTGCACACCTGGGCCTTTATGTGCTGTGACGAAAACAACTCTGGTAATGACTCACTTCTATCCTTAGATTCAAATGACCCTGTAGAAACATCATCTTTACAGTGTTCAGTGATTAACCTGTGAGGTGTGCTAACGAGGGTGTTGTTGAGCAAACCATGATTGGCAGATGTACTTAACAGGGGTTAATTACAGGTCGACCGTTACACATCAGAATGACTGGTTGTCTCAACAGTCTCCTTCTGGCTTCTTGGAACTGTTACTTCTAATTGTTTTACATACCACATGGCTAACAGACCTTACCTGGTATGTCACCTGTGTGATTGACAGAGGCTCCTGTCCATCAGAAACTCACCAGGTGTTTATTAACTGATCCATCTTGAAATAACCCAGCCCCCTTTTTTGTGTTCCAAGGATGAGTTTACCTGGAGATAATGATGGGCACATTTTGTTGACCACTCCAAGGCCAGGGCCTGTTAAAGCTAAACATTGGAAATTATGTGACATAAGCAAGGTCAACTCATCCTAGTATATGCCATGATGCAAGTTCAAAATACTTGTATTTTATCATTGTGTCGTGCACTAGAAGTAGATGTACCACCAGCAATATTGCAAACAATAATATCCCCTTTCTCAGAGAATGTACAGCTACAATATTTTGCTACTCCCCCTTTATTTGTCAAAGGTATAATATGACTAACATTGTGGAAAGGTCCTGTACTATTAAAGATCAGTGGTCTAGAAACAAGAGATGCCAGACTGTGGTAAATCACAGGGAGTTTAGCACCTGAATCATTTCATGTCAAATGTCATACACTCCCTGTCATTGGTGTTTAATGTTTAACAGTAACTGTTATAGCTTACAGGGGAATAGATTTATTTTGATGTTTCCCATGCAGGTCCTCAAAAATATTTTTCAGATCTATATCGGAAATAATAACTGGGAGAAAGAGGATCACTACATTATAGTTGAAACTGGACAAACAGAATCTGATGAACGTGTTAAGTTCAGACACATTGTTGTTGTTGAAAGTTGGGCTCCAATGATAGCTGATGCTCCCACATGTTACCAAATTGAGTTGTAAAGTACAAAATTTACTGCCTATAGGGTAGGGCAGTCACTGCCTTTGTATACAGCAATTCAGTTGTTCACTCAGTTGCCAGCATTGGCCTCAGATGACACCAAACAAATGTCACTCCATAGCTGTGTTTTTGTGGCATCATGATCGAGTAGGTTGAGCCAGATGTCTCACTGAGGTGGTGTATGATCAGTTAGATAAAACAAACAAATACAACTGCTTAAAACCCTAGCCCCTCCCCACATAGTTTTACCTTTTGACAAAATGAAGTTTGTATGTCAGCTAAGGCCACAGCAAGTAAATTTTATGGATGACATCCTCTGCAGACTGCAAAAATAATGAGATAGAGCGAGAAAAAAAACAAGATGGTTAAAAAAAACAAGATGGCAAATTTTCAAAATAGACGTCGTAACAAGACTCGAAGTGACAAAATATGGCATCACAGCCAACAAGGCATTGATTCCTGTATTTAAGAAGTACACCAGTGTAGTTAAAGTGATACTAGTGTGGGAGACTGGTATCACTAACCATGTTGGCAACTACATGTACACTCATAGCTTCCATAGTTGTGCCACTTTTACAACTATCCATCAAGTTGCACCTCTGCAACTACAGTCAATGCTACAGAGTCTGTAGTGTCAATTCTACATTCAGTGATTAGGTTACAACACAACCTTTACCCATTTTCGTCTATCCGGCCTTCTCTGAAGAAGAAAAAATTCTTGTTTTTTTTCTGAAATCAGGCGAAAATCAATGAGCGCGCGGATGTCATCCATAAAATTTACTTGTTGTGGCCTAATGGACTAACTAGATATCCAAGTATGTTTTCATTGTCACTTGTTATCTATCTGTGTGTATCTGTTTGTGTGTGTGTGTGTGCATGTGTGTGTGTGTGTGTGTTTGTGTGTCGGTGGAAAACATAGTTCAAGAAGCTGTGGATGGATGTCGTGGCGCGGGCAATAAATGCCAGCCGTGCGCTGACGGTGGCAACTACCATTCCCGTGTTGTTGTGTACATAGACAGGAAGTGGAGTTCTCTTCGGAGCTTGCGAAGAAGAGAACCTTAGGTATGTGTGGGTCCGGAAAACGAAGGTCAAGTTTGATAATGGGCCCCTAGAGGCTTTCTAAGGTACTGCAGCAGAACTTCCGGTTTTGACAGCTCGTTGCAAATGATTTAGATGTTGTTGAATAACAGAGAGAGCTTAAGTAGATGTCTCTGTGGAGAATTGCTTTCTTAGATAATGATATGCCTGGAATACTTACTGATTAACTGGTAGCTACCTGAACCAATCAGTATCTCTTCAACTGGTGAGTTGCAAGAGTGCAATAACCACAGGTGATAACCCTTTCAACTTCAATTGACCAAGAATTCATCATTGGATTTTGGCCACGTAATGATTGCGTTACATCCTTACTATAGGTAACTGCAGGTCAGTGGCACTGACTGGTGGTCAGGGAATGACCTAGGGCAGACAAGTGGGTGGAAAACACCAGGCAAGAATGTGCATACTGTGAGGTGATTGTACCCTGGTCCTGGTGTATGGTGACCATGGTGACAGATGCTGTGTGGTATAACCTTTAATGGAATAACAAGGAATGCATGCCAAGGTAAAAGTCATTCAGCAACATGCACCGCTGAATGCAAACATCCGAGTAATCCTGAACATCCCAGTAATCCGCTAAATATTGCAATGACAGGTTGGTAGTCTACCAAAAAAGTGTTGGAAGGATATCAAATGGTATACAGAGATCAGGACTGTGGAATCCTGTGGTCACTTATTGGCCTAGAATCGCTTATCTTTGAGTCTTGAATCAACAATACATATAGTTCTCAGATTAAAACTCTCTCACCTCACTTCACCGGTCCCCTAGCCTCACCGGCCGTAAGGGGCAGCACTTCCATCAACATAAGTTTTCCACCTGATGATTGATTTTATTCATCCATTCTCATAATATTGATCTCAATCTCAGTTAGTGAGACACAACCACGTTTGCTTTTAAATTCTCTTTTAATTACTTTTATGCTTTTTGTCATCCTTCAAGGAAGAAGACCTTATTTGGAGAATGGAAACCCAGCCATTTCTTTTGACTTGAAGATATGAATTCCTAGCCTGTGATGTACATGTACACTAATAGATGTACACTACAATAAGGTGCAGAGTCTGACATAAATATAAAGCATTGCCAAAGCAACTTCATTCTTGTTTTGATAAGTGTGGTGGGTTCTTTAACCACACTGCAGAAAGTGTGATTCTCCTGGAATACGGGACCTCTATTTGACATCCTACAATACATACATTTGTATGTATCTGATCATGAGGGACAGCCCTAACCAAAGCTAAGTAGTCATTTCCACCTGAGTTAAGCAAGCAAAGTCATGTTAAGTGCCTTCTCCAAGGCATAACATTGGTGGCATGTAAGAGGATTCCAACCCAGGACCTCTGGGTTCTTTGCAAGATGCCCTTACTATTTACATGTATATAGTATGGCCACTGTTGGAGTTGGGGTTAGGAGTAGGAGATGACAAGCCATTAAGAAGATAGGCATTATTAACTTGGTTATACTCACAATAATGTGGTTAGGAAATGGTAACTGGAGACTTGTTTATCTTCACAGGTAACAGAAAATGTACTATGTATCAGAGATGATGAGACTAGTCAGGTTGGTACATGTACCTGCACATTGATGGGTATCTTAGGGGACTGCGCCAAATTGCACAAGGAAATTGTGCCAGCTTTGCGAATTTGTGCCAATTTTCCCTTGTGGTCACACTGACGTGACACATTCGCCAATGAAGCCCAGATGAGCCAAACAAAATGACTGTGCCCAGAATGTCACATTCTTTTTGGATACAATGTAGATTTATTGGAAAATGCAGTATTGCCACTGAGTTGATGTACAATGATTAAAAATCAATGAAAAAAGACTTGCAGTGCTAAAAGGATGTTAAATGCTTTGTGCCAATTTTCCAATAGCAAATTCTTTCAATTATTAAAAAAAATTGCAATTTCAAACTACAAGTTGTTGTGGTTTGCACCATTTTGAGAATACCTTTTGAAACCTGTTTGAGATACTGTAAATGCAGAAATATTCGTGGTGGATTAATATTCGCGGTTTTCGCGGTGACCACTTCACTGCGAACTTAAATCCACCGCGAACATTTTTCTATTATGGTATTAGATTGCAGTCTATGGTGTTACCGCGAACTTAAATCCACCGCGAAAAGTCATTTTTCGGGCTACCGCGAAATTAAATCCCCGCGAACTTAAATGCATTTACAGTACATGTATGAGGGTAATATCAACATCGATTGTTCCAACATTGTGGCCATGGACAGGCCAGATAGGTCACTCCTACACATCTGAGATTGACTTGGCAATGATGTATGGGGAGGATTAAGAAAGTGACTGTGACAATCTTGCAGGTTGCAATGTTTTTTAAACAAACCATTCCAGTTAGAGAAGTTGTTTATGTGACATGGACCTGATGGTTCAAGAGGTGCACAAGATGCAGGTGAATATCAAAAAACCTCTGATTTTACATGACACCTTTGCTACTTTATGCATTAGAAAGCGTGGGAACTTTCTCATGTTGATGAGAATACTCTTGTGCGATGAGAGATGATGCAATGTTCATGCCACACATGAGCATTAAGTTCATCACCTTTTCCAAGAAGGTTATGTTTTGGAGGCTGTGTGTCTGTCTGTCTGTCTGTCCGTCTGCAAACTGTCTATCCACAGGAAGTTGCGGAAGGATTTGGTATTTGGTACATTAGTAGGTGTTTTCAAAATGAGAATTCAAACTATTAGATTGTTGGCTCCCTGGCAGCTTTCAGTGGTACTGCAGCAGGTTTTTGATATCTTGTTTTCAATAGAATAGCTGTGTTTTCTTCAAAACTACACTGTACATTTGTATTTTTCACTTGGAAGTTACAGTGTGAGGGCATGAAGGGCTAAGATCCAAGTTAGTCTATCTCTCATTAAGGGATAGAACATGGATCAGTCTTGTCTTCCTTTTATATGGCATCAATACACATGATATAGCCTCAAAGGATACGACATGGTATATTCTGTATAACCTCATTAACCAGCTTGAAGGCACGAGGGCTGGTACTGAGGGTGATACAGAAGACACTGTGATGTATATATATATATTGTTTGTGTCATACCCACCCAAGAAGGCACACTTTTCAATGCAACATGTGCCAGAGGTTGAAAAAATTGTAACAACATCAATGCCAACATCCAAAATTAATCCGGTACTTGAATTTTCCAAAGTGGTGTACACTAGGGGTGGGTACCGGTACAGAAAATTCAGGTCCAGGTCCGGTTCAGGTCCAAAGGATCAGGTCCAGGTCCAGACCTGAACCTGGACCTGATTCAGTATGACTCATACCAATGGTCCATTCCACTACAAAGAAATCTGTTTGGTGGAGTATTAGACTTACACTGGCGTTTTAAAATCCAACAACGCTAACTGCACCTGTAGATTGACTGTGAAACTTGGTAGAAATGACTATAAGATCTTCTCTACAATTCACTCTTGTTATTTTCTTCTACATGCAAGCACCAAAACGTGTGAATACCTACTCAAATAATCTGTTAATTTTCTAATAGGTCCAACATCCGGTCCACCTAATTTTTTCAGGTCCGGTTTTTCTGGACCGGTCCAATAAGAAAAAACCGTTTTGTACCGGTACGCTGTACCGATACCCAGCCCTAGTGTACACTATTAGTGCATTTGAATCATTTGATGGAAACCTGTGCAGTACCATATAATATGGACTATGGACCAGTCCAGAACACCTGTAGTGACCATTATCCTGGCCCATGTATGACATACTTGCAAACCAAGGAGGTTAAACACCTCCTTGGGCAAACTGACAGAATTTAAGGACTGTTTTTCTACAATTCCTGTATTGCTTTTCATTTTCAATATATACTCTTACATGCACACTGGGCAAACTGACAAGAGAAATAGTGGTTGCAGTGTACCAACTTTGCTATCGGATTGTTGTGTTTCTGGTTACTGATGTGCTCAAGGGCACATGGGATTTTGATTTAAGGTTGTTGATCCCTAACTAGTCCATTTCTGTGTTGTCCATCATGGATGGTTGTTAGGTTACCATGGAGACTGCATGCAGCAGATCCTGACCCCATCAGGTGCCTGCACTGCTAACCAGGCAGAATGTTGGCACACACCTGAACTTAGGCTGACACACTACAAGCCATGGATTCTTGGGAAATTCATTGCTCTGGGAGCTCTAAAATACTAGTAATCAACAAAATCTGTAGCTTTAGTCATTTGTTCAGGTCAGCACAGAACAACTTATCACCATAGAATCTTGTTTCCAGAATTGGTCATAATTGGAGGAGTAAACATTATACATGTAAGTCACCTAGGGCAAGGAGTTCGAAAGGAGGACTATCTGATTCGTTCAGTATGTATCTCTGCAAGCAGCACACTATGCTTCAAAACAGATGTTCAGGTTATTGCACAAACAGTAGAAGTACCAGATGCTCATGATACAACAAGTCCTGATTGAATATATACCATAATGATGATATTTTCCCAGATTTGCATGCTGGTATCATGTTTGTGACCATTTACCAAGTTGTACCTGATTCTCAAAGCAGGTGTGAAAAGCTCTACTCTGCAAAAGTACACTGTGTTATCAAAACTGCCCAAGAATACTACTCAGAGGACCAATAAAATTTGGTTCCTGTGGACATAAGATGATTAAAGGGACCACTGAAAAGCAGCAACACTGGTCAGGTGATCTTTACGTAGAGGTTGTCACTTGTACAGGTTTGGCTGTATCCTGTCATATTGCCTGAGATGTCTAGTGACCAACTGTCTTATCCTTGCCCAAGTCATGCTAACACATTCAAGTATAACTGGATCTAATCCATTAGAGAGTTAACCTCCATCTGACGAATGAGGAAAACACAAGTCAGAAATGGCCAGGTGTGTCAGCTTCTGACCTTCAGTAGAAGGTTCCAGTGTGAAACAGGAGTCAGTGTGAAGTTTAAACATGATAATTGGACAGACTTCTTGCTGGGTGGCATTTAAACTTTCTAAGCATGAGGTACAAGAATTTTTGGGGAGGTTTAAGGTCGCATGGATGTCTCTGTTGTTCTCACGCACATCTGCCCAAGCATTAATGAGTGAAATATTTCAGCAGCCGTGTATGTGTTTTGATACCTCTGCACTACATTTGTCTAAAGTAAGCAGAGCTACCTGTAGCTATATGAAGCTTTTCTTCCTCTTGCCACAAAGAAACTCATGATAGATGTCATACTGTACCGCTACAATATATGCACTTGTACTTACCAGTAATGTTTGTTACCATATCTTAACACAAGCCTGTTATGTACGGACGTGTGTCACTGGGTCAAAGTGTTAATCTGTATGTACATCATATTCTGTAAACACTTTTTGTACTATGATAAGCTCCAGAGAAACTTAACCTGTTCAGAGGAGACAGATGCCACACACAACAATGCTGTTATCTATAGCCTTGTGTGCGATGAGTCTAAAGCATGGAAAGAGCTGCTTTTATGTGCTGTAAGCCTGTGTACCAAATTCTATCCTCCAACCTTACAATCACTGTTAGAGGTATATCCTTTGAATTACCGTAATAAGGGGTTAGGATTAGTCTTTGTTACACAACCAAGCCAAAGGTTGCATTCCGTTCTGGCATCAAGATCTTCGGCAGACTTTGTCATGTGGTTGTCATTTGTATGAAGGCAGTTCAAATTGTTTTTCAAAATGAAATTCCCATGGGGCAAGGGAGGGTTCAAGGTGGCAGTGATTATGGCACGCAATCCTGAAGGTTTATCAGAGAAATGTCCCTTATGAGAGATAAGGATGAAAATTACAGCCAACAGAGCATGGACTGTTGTGACATGAATCGTGTAGCTCCTGTACACAGTAGCAAAGTGGGTCTGTAACTTACCCCAAGTGTTCAGCACATGAGCTGGTGTTGCTTTGGCCTATTATAATACATGTGTTATTGTGGCTTCATCTCATCAGACACCAACCTTGTTACACCATTGTTCATCATTATTTATAATTGCCAGTTTTGCAAACTCTGCAGTTGGGTATGGGACGTATGGTTACCCCTGAAAGTTGATGAACAAGGTGACTCCAGAGCCCATGTCTGACATCTGAGGTGAACTTGGTCTTCAGTTTACCACTGCAGCAGATTCAATCCTTCCCCAGAGCATCATAGTGTGAAATTGTCCTGAAATGGAAGTTTTCAGCCTTAGCTAATAGCATCGTCTGGCTGTTGAACCTGAACCTGAGGCTCTAGTTCCCAACTGTTTCATGGTACATGTATTACTGACAGCAGCTGCATCCTAATCCCAGGGGCCGGACATCTCTTCAGAAACCTTGCCCTCCCTGGGTGACCACCTGTAGGCGGCAGCCAGGAGCAAAGGCATTGCCAGATCCTATAGGGTCATGATCGGAGGGCCTGAAACTTAAGGAATTCCTGATCCTGAAGATAGGCAAGAAGTGCCAGACAGAGAAGCATTGATAACATGGTGTTTGTGGGCCATCACAGTACAGTTTATAATTTGTTCCATCACATATTTCAAAAATTTGAGATACATATCTCACACTCCGCACGTTGTTTTCGTGCTAACCACATAGCTGGCAGACTATGGTTGAGAGATGCTGTGACCTCTGGGCATGGTGTTGTTGTAACTAAACTTTCATTTAATGCTACAATGAAAAATTTTATGCATATTGACACCACCAATTACCTCTCTCCTTTGACAAACATGGTATCCATTTGCAAGCCCCTAAGTTAGGTCCACATCCCTTGTAATAAACCTGATAAGGAGAGAAATAATTAGACCAGAAACTGCTCCTGATTAGCAGGTGGTGCAGGAAAGCCCTTCAGGCTGGTGATAAGTACTTCCTGTGTTCCAGGTCAATAACTTGACCTACATCCTTGGGGGTATACCCCTCTCTGAAATTGGAATCTGACATACCTCTTCTTGATAGACCGCCAGATTCAGAAGAAAATCTAATATATCATGATGATTGTTATCATTTTCCAATCTTGCATACTATGATACCGGTATGAATGTATCCTCATCAGGAACATATCCATATGTACTCTCTCTAACTGTACCTGTCAGAGTAAGCTTAAGAATCTGTTACTGTAACTATAAATCACTTCTTAACTGGGCTCTGAAGCATTCTGCACACTGCTTACTGAGAAATAATGCTCACCAGGTCTTTAATCCCCAGAGTATCTTTTATTTGTCCCATAATTTTGCTCACATAACATAGATATATTTTTCACTGTCACATTGAAGATTCATCCATATTGTCATGACAAGTTCGGTGATATTTTGTCTTTGTCTAATAAAAGTAAAAAAAAAGATAAATAAAAAGAAGTATTTATCCAAGAAACTAAATTGATATCAATGGCTACTTAAGTGTAACATAACAACTTTAAACAATGTATCTCTTTATTATGCTCGGCATATTTCAAACCTTAACTTGAACTTACTTTTGACTAGAAGTTAGAAGTCAGTCATTTCAAAGTATTGTACCATTAAATACTGGGCAACCCATTGCTGTGGTATCCCAACTTCTAATATTTGCTAGAAAAGGAGGCCAGTAAAATGCAGTTTATCTTTCTGTTCAACAACACACTCTGACTTCTGTAAGGTTCCTTTCTAAACATAAAGGGTGTTGAGCACATGCATGTACCAGGAAACAATCTATAGTGTGAAACTAGTTGTTGACACTTGTTCCAGCCAATGTCACAGCCAGTTGAGGTTGCTGAAGTAAGAAACTGTGCAGGTTTGCTGTTTGTACCAAACTGATCTTTTCCATCTGGTACCAGCAGAGCTTTACTCTGTAACAAAATCCTTGCCAGCAACAACCTATGGAGGCATTGAACTCTGAAGAATTTCCTTTTTCCCAATGTTCCAGCTGAAAATAACACTGTTTTTGGCTGAATCAGAGGTCGCAGTCCTGAACAGCGAGCCTAAATAAAACAGGGCCAAGAATTTGTCAGTCTTCTATTTTGGGAGTCTGTAAAGTTTGGAGGAGTTACATAAAGTTTTTTCTAACAATATTGCTGTGTCCGAAATACTGCTAGTTTTTCTGTATGCTTATCTTCGGTATAATTCTGTACGATCATTTTCTTCATCAGTCTGAACTTCAACAACTTCAGTTATTAAAACTGCCATTTGATTTATTTAGGAATAATTGATGATGTTGTGAAAGACGTGTTTTAGAAATTTATGTGGATTATTGAACAAACTTTGTGAAGGAAATAAGGTCTAAGGTAAATGTTGATACAGAACTTTAAAGTTAAAATGTTGACCTAAAGCAAAACTCAGATTAACATGTCATTCTATCTGTAAATGCTTCTTTAAAAATTGTAAGAAAAATGGCAGATGACTGCAATATTACTCTCTAAAGCACCAGGTTGATAGAAACATGATATGCAAAGTGTTCAATATAGCTTGCAGCAGTGTTTTGCTGAAATAATCAATTTGACACATCCATTAAAAAGGTCAACATGTATATTTGTCTTGATATCTATCCTTAAGTTTGTTGAATGACAGGTATTAAGCCTTGTGATATCATAGTGTGTGTGTGGGGGGGGGGTGGACTGCAGACAGACATGTCACTTGATCTGTTTACTTTTTTCTTATGTATACAAGAAGTTGTGAAGTGATTGCATCTAGTGTTTGATGTTGTTTACACTTGCCTTGTCGGTACATGGTTATTTCAGGTAAGTTATCACCACCTGTGTTTTGGATAACAGTCTAAAAATGTGCTCTCCACCTCTGGACTACTGTAATGATAGTAGGTCAAGTTCACAAAGGGGAAGTCGGGAAGGATGTTGGTCTACCCTCATGTTGTACAGACTGTAGTTTATGAAGGGAAATGGTAACCTGTGATCAAACCATTCCGCACCCAGGTCACAATGCAGCTGTGACGTCTGTCAACTGGAGTAAGGAAGGAAGATGGCTGTTGACAGCCTCTGATGATAAAACAGCCTCTGTCTGGACCACTGGCCAATCAGAACCCATCTTGACCTTCTCTTCAACCAACCACAACTTTGCAGTGGACAAAGATGATGGCAAACTGGCAGCAAAGGTGACAAACTGCCTTGCATACATTTAACTCCCTGCTATTGGACTATTGTGCTTAGTCAAGTTAATGTCATTTCCAAGGACTGATCAGTGGTCCAGTGCAGTACTTCTATTTCAGGCAAACCTTGATCTGGAGGTTATCCAACTCCTGACACATACCTGAATTACAAAAATAAATTGTAGGTTCCTCCCTAGCTGTGTTTAAGCTGGATACTTTCCAACTAGTCCTCCTACTCAAATACATTTCAAGGAAACTAGAGCAATCTTGTTGAAAGGCTTGTGCCAACTAAACATTCTACTTTCAAGTACAGTATATGTATAAGATTTTGTGTCATCATACAGTCAGTGTACGTTGTACATGTAAGTGCCATGCAAAAAGGCCAACATGATATCTAAACGTAGCACTAGTCTAATGTTTCTGAACTTAATGTCATACAAAGTTAGGCAGGAAAGGTATATATCTACAGCTGTGCTTTTATTTCCATATCAATGAAGTTGATGAGGGCATAAGCCTCTTTGAGTTCAAGTGGCAGCTACAGCATGGACTCAGCAGTTTATAGAATCACAGCCAAGGCCTCCAGTGTTTTTCCTTTGAATGGTACCCAAGTCTAATTTTGAAAATGACACTTGATTGATTGATTGATTGTCCTTAAGTGTCAAGGCTGAATAGCTGGATGTCAATTCTGCGTGCATCATACATGGTAGCGTCCTTTGATGATCATGATAAATATGAGCTATGTCATTGGGGTCATCATTTTACGCAGATACCAAGTAGTGAGGAACACTCGTACATGTACATCGCTGTTGGATGTTACCATTACCAACAACTGAATAGAATGTAGAGTATTCAAAAATGATTATACACTCTTTGTAGTATGGTTATACGCAGCAGGAAGACTACCATATGAAAAAGATCATGCTCTTAATTTACAGTCATAAGTCATCATCTTTTGGCATTTGCAGGTCCTGGTAAATAGTATTTGGCGCCAGTGAAGGACAGTGATGATCGAAGCAAAGTTGAGTCAGTGTACCAATATAGGATGATATAGGGTCATCTTAGGTGATGATATTTCTGAAAAACAGCTGTCCCAATTCCTCTGTCTCTTCTTTCTTCGTCTCTGTTTATATAGCGCCAGTATCTGTATCAGTACTGTCCCTGTCAGCCAAAAACTGAGTTAAAAGATGTCCTGAGTTTGCCAATATTTAACCCTCGATCATCCCAAAAGGACAGTTTGAAAGTCATTCAAAGTTTCACTCTGCTGACAGTGTGTGGTTTGTGGGTACTTATGTCATGATCCTCATTTCCATCCCCTATGCTGTCTCATGGCTGCAGACAGTGCAAATCCTTCAGTATGCATTACTTCAAAGAAACCGCTGTCAACTATGCAAGGTCACATGTTCTCAGTCGTACTCTGACATGTTCAAGTTCAATCTATGAATAGATAGCAAGGGTACATGATGATGTGATCAAACTCGATCAACTCTGGACCACAAGCCCTGTCCTGAACTTTCACGGCAATGATCAGTATAATTGTCCTACCACAATTAATCACATCACTCACATTCTTGCAAACGGTTTGTCATAGTATACCTTATTATAGTTTGCTATCATATTTTCAGTACACCTCCTTTCTACAGTGGTTTCCCTTTAACTTTATCCCTGCTACCTAACTCAATAATGCAGATATGGGGGCCAAACAACTACTTCTAGAATGCTAAAGGTTAAATAGTAACTTTCTTGCAAAGTCTAGTGCAGTTGTGCTGAAACAAGAAAATCACAAAAAACACATTATTCTTCAACTACAAAAGCTAAGAATTACACAGGTGTTAAATGTCTGACCGTTTAAAGTCGCTTTGTACATCTTTTTGAACATACATGTAGTGATAGTGTAGTCAATGTGTAAGGTGGTCCTATGGACTTATGTGGGATATTGCCAAATTGCTGTCTTGCCCCTATTTCATTATATCCAGGGAAAAATTGAATAGCATAAACCAGTACAGAGATATAACCAGGGAATATGGGTTGTACCACCAGAGAAAAAAAAACAGTCAAGTGAACAATATCATCATCTTTAACTGAAGAATGAAATGCAATGTTATATTTTAGGAGAACCATGCCTTTCCCCACCCAGTGAGGCATGCCCAGTTCTACTACATGGACAAGTTTATCTTGCTGACCTGTGGCAGTGCCATCTCCATGTTCAAGTACCACCTGGATCCCACAAAAGATGACATCAAAAGGTAGGTACCACCAACTTCAATTTATCAATCAGTCAATAAATCAACCGGCTAGCTGATGGTCTCATCGGTTGTTCTTGATTCTGTGGAATTTTACAAAAATTCCTATAGTAAGTGATGCTCACTATACAGTCTTGTAAGTTTGATATAATTGCAAATTTTACTGAAAATGTTTTGTACAGTTTTGTCAAGCTTCATTCAGGCATCAAACATTGGGTGTTGTATACTGGTAGGTTCAGCTCATTATCCCTGCATTCATGCTCGAAATACTAATATTGGTGACAGGATCATCCAGCTGTGAGAGTCATGTGATTGATCAACACAGTATACCTCATTGCAATTACTGTAGTATGACGAATATCAAATTGTGTGGTCATTTCCTTTGATTGCTATGCGGAACATCAAAAGATTCTTGTGTTTCTTTGATCATCTTCTCCCGCTGACATCTTGGTGGGGATCTTCAGAGACAGGTGCCTTAGGGATCACACAGTGCCTTGTCACATTACATGTGATTGTAGGGTGTGCGATGACATAATTTAGTTGACCGTTTAGAGCCTTAATGACCCAGTAATGAGACACCAACAACACAGACAGTGATGTATCATCAGGATGTAATTATTGCAAAGGTTAATCCTGGGTCATTGTTCTTATTGGACTTTCCCTGGTATGTATGAAAGTATGTAAAGTGGCATACTTTTAATGTACTAGTAGGATGCATCGGATAAAAGAATACCTTGACCTGGTTCTTGTGTTTGTTGTGTTTGGTCATCTCTAAAATTCCGTGCCAGTGAGTTAAAAGAGTATGTTCAACATATTTGCTAGTTGTACATATCTTTGCCTGAATATGCTGATGAACGTTATCTCTAATACCTAGCAACATAACCAGTGCAAATTTGTTGCCAAATGGCTTTGTGATAGGCTGAAAGGTAAGCACACTGAAGCTAACACCAAAAGTTTGGAGACTTTTACTTCGGTCAATCTTATAACCTTCTATTGTTGCATGTATAGGCTTGCATTAACAAATGTTCTTTCGATACATATTCAATGACAATAAAATCATTTTGGTATGATGGCTTCATTGCTGGATTGCAAGGAAACCAGAATGCCCCCCCCCCCCCTCACATGTAGACATCCGAGCTCTAAAATGTAAAGTCCTTGAAATTCTATATGAAGAAATGTGCCAACACATGATAACATAGGACACATATGCAGAACGCTTAAGAGCTTTGGACCAATGTTGCATTATCAGTCACGTAATTCTGACACCAGAGGGAAATAAAATGTCGGACGGAAGCTGTTCATTTGCCAACTATGTATATGGCATGAAGAGTCTTTCTAAGAATACATTTCAAAGATGTTTGAGGATTAAACTGACTGTCATGTGAGATATGATATTTCAGTGAACATTTGTAGTGTCTAACTTCAAAATTAATAGAAATATTGAAGAGCCAACATTTGTAAGAGTCTGTGATCTTCTTGTATATGTGGAACCATGTGTATATGCTAAGCCTGAGGTTAACCTACCTATGTCTGAGATTGGTGAGACTTGGCTAACTCACCTGCAAGAGTAGAAGCCTACACATACATGTAATAACTCCCTCACTCATCCTCGCCGCATGTAATAACTACTGGCAACAGGAAGACTATACTGGTATATGTACTGGTATATGATTTTAGAAGGATTGGATTATTTTTCTCTTAGATACCTAACATGGAGTTTGGGCCACTGTACCAGTCAGATGTTGCACATTATACATTATTCAAATGCGCTTTAAAATTTGTTCAGTGTTCTCAAAGCATATGTTGCTCTCAACATTCCGACAGTTACATGTTCAGAATTTGTATTACTCTTGGAATGTGTGTACATGAGCATTGCTACTGTTAGTTCAGCTTTACTTCCATCAGCTGAAAGTAGTCACAGAGTTATGTTATTGTTCCTGCTTCATTGTTTTCTTACTCTTTAGTTGAACCTCAAAATGGTGCCTAGGAGGTGCAGGTTTTCGATAAGCGGAACCTGATTGGCAACAGTCATTTCATAACATTTGTCTGTACAGAAGTCACAAACATTGTACAGGTACATTTGTACCAGTGTTTACTGACTGAGGTCTTATTGTAGGTTGTGAATGCTGCATACCTTGCATACTTCTGTCAGGCTGCTGAGACATCCTCATATTTATTGTAATAAAAGGTCATTGACCACAAAAGAGATTGGGCCCATGTGTAATCTTGATGCCCCCCAGCAATAATTTGAGGGAGATCTTTGATAAGGGAACAGACATACTTGTGCTGCTGCCAAATCTCTGCTGTTCTTTGAAGTGCAAAAAACAAATTATGAAAGGGCCGACCTGAGCCCCTGTGAGCGTCATTGTTTAAACGTTATGTTAATGATGATAATTTCTGTAGAAAAGATGCGCTTCACTGACACCACTGTCCAAAAGGCTAGGCTAGTGATGATGAAACTGTGTCATCTCAATATGACATGCTCTTGCCAATTTACCTGCTGGGACCTGTGGTGACATTGATGATGTAAACAGGTTGTAAATTAGGGGAATGACAAGTAACTGTCACTCTTGATTTAATGCTTAGGTCATTAGTGCAAATGTCAGGAGAAGTCATGATTTCAGTATTGCACCCAGATCAATCTACCATTCTATAAGCATCATACCATTGTACCAATTCCACAACTTTTACCACACAAGTTTACTGACAGATTTGGTGCTACAGCCTACAGGACACTTCTACATTATTACTGTCAGACCTATAAGGTGCTAGGTATAATCACTTCTGACAGACTCATTACCGCACTAAGAATAATGGATAGATGTGGGATTGAAATCAGTAGAATTAGGAACATCTGCAATATACTGTATTTTCTCATGAGCCAGTGCCAAATCAGCTTAGAGGTGACTTTGGAGGATTATATCAGTCTAAACCTGACCAGTCTAAAATCCCAACTCCAGTAGGCAGCTATATTAGGGTACAGTTGACCAAAGATGACCTCATGAAGCTTACTTGGAACCTGCTGGTGGTGGTGGTGTTGTTGAGGGCAGAAATCCAAGCCCTGACAATGTACTTATATGTTACCTAAGGTGAAACCTGCAGGCATGTCCTTATCTGTTGATCAGTGTTGGATGTAGAGTATGTAACTCAGTATTACCCAGTAGTACACATTACCATCACCTGGATAATCCTCTTGTCCTTGCAAAGATCAAGCATTCAGCACACCTGTCCTTGCCATGCCTTCATCTTGACTCACTGAGCTTTCTCATGACAATATGCCCAGAAGGACATCTAACTAACAAATCAGCAGGGCATATGTGTCAGATAATGGGTTGCTGGTGATGCTACGAAATAGATATCAGCACTCACATGGTTGACTCTTTTCTTCTAGGACAGGGAAAATTGTCCTAAATGGGTCGTTGACATATGTTCAGCTGGTGTCTCACATATTTGGTATTTCACTTGTATCCAAATCGTAAACAAATTGGCAATGATTACCAAACCAGCTGCTCTATGCTATGCACCTGCAAGGGTGTTCTTAGAACCAACAGTCTTTCTGGGATTGCAAGTCTTAAAAAATTCTTTTTGTGCACGTGTGTGTTATTTATGCAAGTCTGAATGTCTATGTGATAATAGTTCAAAATGAAAGGTCATTAGCTCATTAAAAGATCATTAGATCACTTGATAATGATTTAGATATGATTGATAATACATGTATTATCTTAATTTATCTGAAGGAATTCATTGTATTGCAGTGTAACAGTGTCATAATTCAAACTTGTGAAAATATTGACAGACAATCAATATACCTCAGTGCAGCATGCTGATGCAATGCATAATTTTTGTATAGACATAACAAAAACTACATTTTGGATTTTACACTTATACAATCAACATTCAACATTCAAAGCACAAATTGGTATAGAGAGTTGGGAGCATTGAATTGCAATTTCTTCCAGTGACTATACACTGGACGCCTATAGGTACAAATCCATTTGTTCTAAAATATCAGCAGTCTAATTTATCATTTTCAAACTTATTTTCCTCTTTGATGTCTTTTCTTCAGGTATCAAACAAAAAGTCGCTACAAGCTGGTGAAGACATTTACAATGGAGAAGACCCAACAGATAACTGCTTTGTCTGCTGTCAATGGCTTCTACTCCTGTATCCTTTATGCATATGGCCACCAAAAGGAAGACATTTGACATGATGCTACATACAGTGTGTTTTTGATACCATAAGAGACAGTTTACTTTACTTTTTTATCTGTACAAGTTTATAGCTCAGTATTTTTAACACATTTCTTGTTGAGTCTGTATTGTTTGTCATGCTACGGCCGCGTGGCGCATTGGTACACCCGATCCCTCGATCTCGGAAGTTAAGCAACGCGACGGTCCGCTCAGTTCTTGGATGGGAGACCAACCAAGGACGACTGGATTGCTGTAGCCTCACGAAGCTTTCCACGAAATTGTCTTCCGGGAGGGACGTAAAATGGGGGTCCCGTGCTCGAGGAGGTGTCTCGACCACTTTAAACAGACTCATTACTCATACTTTGGGTACCTACTGGCTGGCAAAATACACCTGGTGATTATACAATGTAAGTCATGATATAGAAGTAATGACAGTTTGCATAAGTCCCGAAATATCCAACAGTGGTATAGGAAATCCTTGCTAACCCTTGGGGACTGGTGTTAGGAAATCCGTGAAATTGGCATGGCTGGAAATTGTATCCAATTAGTAATTGTAAACAAAACAGTAACTGCTTTCACAGGAAACTCCACTAATCCTAACCTTGTTGTTATGTAACTGAAGTCCTGATCCCCCCACCCCACTGGCTATCCCAGTTTCATCTCTGTGATAGCCTCAACAGGTGCATTTGACACCCAGATCATCACCATGTGAGATATCCCCATGGTCAGTGTCTGTAGCATCAAACACCAACCAAAAGTACCATGCTGATCTAATGAAAACCTGTATGTAGTCTGCACACTGTAGCGTAGTTCCACAACTGATATCAAGGTGAAGGATACCCACTGCTGAGTGTACATGCTGAGGATATTTTTCGGCAATATTATCATGTACAAAGCACGTACTGCATGCCCCGAGGGTGACAAGCTGCCAGTTAACAGTTTCTTTATTAGCAGACTTTTGAACTTGTTGTCATCTTCTTGTTTTGTCAAGCCAGCTGAATTGACACAACATTTGGTCCCCCCCACGAAGAAGTTAATTTTGGTGTGATCTCTTCATAGATTTTGACTCCGTGCCCAAATACGTGTTTTGCCTTAAAGTTTGCTCCAATATTTGTCTATTAGTGATATGAAATGCATGCACAAAGTACATTTGATATGTGCATGTAGAAGTGTCTTTGAAACTGGGTGAAGAGGCAATATTATGTAGAAATTATTTGGATCATCCTGAGGCAGACAAACTTGACATTTTGATGTGAGATTTATGCAGGCCGCAGACACGTGTTGTGGCCCAGAGATGCTGTTGTAGACAGTCTGTGCCTGGCACTGTCAAAAGCACATCTCAGGACACCTTCTGGTCACTCTCAGGTTTACTTTCACTGGCCAGCCTTCTCTCTCCGTCAGGGCACCTTTGCCATGTTTGCCTTCCGAAGGTTTACCACAACTAGTCCATTCCTTCTAGACAAAAAAGTCTAGGACTCCCAATAACTCTCTTTCATAAAGTTACTGTAAATGCTGAAATATTTGCGGTGATTTTATGTTCGTGGTTTTCGCGTTGGCAATTGACGCAAACTTAAAACCACCGCAAAAATTTTTCTATGGTAGTAAGGGCCAACAGTGCAGGGTGCTACTGCGAACTGAAAACCACCGCGAAATTAAAGGCTTTTACAGTATTATGTCGGATGTATTGGCTGTTGTTTTTTTTTGACAGGTGCCATGTAGCAAGTTTTCTTGATTACGACCATTTTTATATTGTTAATTTTTTAACTGAAATTGCACAAGATACATTTTTTTGCTACAAAAGTTCCTGGTCACATGTCTCTTAGCACTGTAACTTCATGTCTTGGTCCTGATAAGTTGTAACCTTTGAAGTAAGACAGGCTTATTTTTGTCTAAGTCCTGCACAGAAAGTCTCAGTAGCATTGCCAATACCACACACACATCTGCAGTCCAACTGCAAGCATTCAGGACATCAAGACTTAAGTCTACACAGGAGAGTAGATCTTCAAAGGCAAATTAGGATCCTCTGTGGACTACACATTGCTCCCTTTGAAAGAAACCCTTTCTCTTTGATCATGATTCTATCTCCTATTCTTACTGATCCTCCTTTATGTTAACAGCACAATACAAGGTAAAGAAATCTCTTTGATGTGTGTGTAACTAAAAACATTACAAACAGATGTGCTGTACCATGTGAAAAAAGATAAGCTCATAATTACGCTGACATTTAATACCAATCACGAACAAGAAAGGATAGGTTTAACCCACTTCTGGTGAAAGTCACTCCAGATCTGTGACCCGTGTCAATACAACCTTGAAGCTGGCTTCAGGTTTTGTCCCCTTCATCCCATGATATCACATGCCCAGTGAAGATGAAGCAGACTTTATGTTGCAAGAGCCTGTTTGTAATCCTTCCTGAATGAAGGGACTCTGGGACTACCCATGTTGCGCATTTGGTCCAACCTGACCAACCTCACGCACATTCCACAGAAGGATTGCACCATTCATGGTGGAAGACTTCATCTGGAAGAACCCCTTCTGTCAGTTATATCTGACAATCCCCCTCCTTTTCTGTCAGCAAAGCCCCTTCAGTGTTGCAGTGCAGGGTTTTTCTCGCATGACTGTCTATCATGCACACCAGCTACTGGGTTGTTAGGACACCAAAGTTGTACAAGTTGCAACATTAGGGATCAGAGAGAGGGTTGATTTACAGTACCCTCTTTCTCATAAAATTCCTCTTTACCCTCCCCACATATTTAGAACAGAAGAGTCCTCAACAGTTATTAGGAATGAAAATTATGACTTCGTTGGATTCTGAATTAAATGATAAGCACCATGTCATGGTTATGTACATGTAATCTGTGAGTATATACATATATGATGAGCGTACATCCCTTCCTACCAATTTCTTTCTAACAGAAACCTCTTTTGAATGACAAGAACACAGATGGAATGGTCCTTAATCACCTGTTCCCCCAGACATTGTTTTGTATGCAGGGTCAAACAAGAGCATGGAGGTGTTTGACATGAATGTTGCCAGAAGCATCAGGACCATCCCAGATGCACATACCAGGCCAGTCCACGCTATCTGCCAGAACAAAGTGAGTTCTATTCTTTCCTTCCTTGGGGCACAGGGCTATATGAAGAATGGCAGCAATGTAGTTAAAGGCTCTGGCATTCTGCTAATACTAGTGTGTAGAATTCTTTCCCTACTCGCATGGTTTTTCTTGTAACAAGAACTGGGAGTGGCCAACACTGCTCGTAGATTCCCATGGTCAGTAAAAAAAAATGTTTGCTATTTGCCCTTTGCGTGGGACAACAAGATGTGCACATATTTTGTACCTGACCAGGTGCTTTGGGGAGTCCCTCCCTATTACAGTGGCCACTCCTCTTCTCTCTTCATTAGGTGTTAAAGGGCTTGCCAATGGCAACAGGATTATCTCACTTTCCTGTGCAAATAGGTTAAACCTACAGGCTTTTCCCCTCCAGTGAATGGATATTTTATTTATTTGGAAGTCCAGACTGGCAAGATGCTTGTTTTTACTTTCCAAGTAGTATGCCGGGTTTGGTTTTCAACAGTTTCACTGGGCCTTGTTTCCCTTACCACTATGCATCATCTATATATGCATAACAACAATGTACAGATGGAAGCTAAGGTGGTGACTAGTGTGATCTTTCATTCAGTCATAAGGGAATGGGTCAGTTACATTCTCCACCATTAATGCTAGACATGTCTTGGTAACTTATTGCTTTGTAACAGTTCCAAGGTTAGATCCTAGGCTTTTCTTTCAAAGCTGCCAGTGTGGACCCTACAGTGCACCTGCTGACATACACAGTCAGGTGTACACTTCAAAGCTATGGCTGTTTTTTGTAAACTTCCTTCAAGGCTGGAGACAAAGCAAAGCAAAGGAACAAGTTACCATGTACAAACATCCTCAGACAGCTTCATGGCCAGTCTGAGACGTGTCAACATCTTTGCAGTATTTTCTTGCAGTTTGAAAACCGTGTGCATACCCCACCCAACCGAAAAATAGCAAGTAATCATTTTAATGGCCTGTCTGCATGGTCTGGCACGGAAAAGAAAGTTGTTTACAGGATACATACTCCGCATTGGTGTCATTCCTGACCCACAGTCATTCAGCTAACCAAATCCCAAACAGGGCATGTAATAGCTTGAACTTCCGGTTCAACAAATGCTTTTATATCAGCACCTGGGTATAGTGTGGCTGGGGAAGTGCCAAGGCCAGACAGTCTCTTAGTGCTAAACTTTTGCACATTAAGGTTATACTGTTCCAGTCAATGTATTGAAAGTCATTTTTTTCATATTAACAGGTTGCAGCTACGTATCTCACTCACTTACTCACTTACTCACTGTATCTACCCACAGGATTCTTCCATTGAGATAAAAATGGAATGGATCAAGAATACACTTTTAGAGCTAATTTACACATTCAGACATTCTTTTTTATTTGCTTATGATATATTCTTTGTATTGTTCTTAGTACACGTTCCTTTTTTCACTGGGACAACATGAATGAACTTAGCCAGTCTGGTTCTTTTCAGGAATTAGCAGCAAGTACAGGTTTGCCTCGTGTCACCTTTGGAGAAAGATTTCTCACAGTAATTGGACTGAAGTGAAAGAGGTGATCACAGAGAAGCTATCCTATGTCAGGTTGTTTTTGACGTCTGGTAGTTGACATTGCGTGAAACCAACTATTTAGCCACATCTGAGGCTGTATGTGGCCTTTTTGTATATCTACAGCGATTGATGGGGATGGTGTCTGTGTGTGGTAACAGCTCTGGAGCTGCTATAAGATAAGAACCTTTCTGGAAAGATAAAATTTGAAACATGGAGGATCAAGACAGGGCTGTACTTTGGGTTTATTCCGTGTAGGCAGGAGTTAAGTTTAATGAGGACTAGTCAACTATTTTCAAATTCCTTTCTTCCACACATCCTTCCTTCCACATATCCTTCCTTCTGACCTCCTTTCCTCCCTTAGGCCTTCTGTCTTGTCTTTGTCTTCACTATATTGTCATCTTATAAAGGTGGAAGGGAGAAGGATGAAATTGATGGAAGCTAATAGTGAGTAAGATAAGATCAGCTGGGAAGCTAGTCCAGTCTTCCAAGATCTTGACAACGACAGTGACTCAATGTTTGGAATGTTGTGTGTCTGTAAAGTGAGCGAAATGGAATTCTTTTGTCCCGTAAGGTTTCACAGAATCGGCGCGATAGTCAGCTTGTACGTTGTAGTAAGCTGTGAGTCTTAGTTGTCACGCTGATGAAAGATACCTTATCGGAAAGGAGATAAGATCAACGTCAAGTTATTGGCAGACCTTGTTCAGACAATACCGTGACTCAGCTTGGGCAGCGTTGTGTATCCGTTTAGTGAGCGAAAAAGAATGTCGGATTTACTAAGGTGTCACAGAGTTGGAAGAGTGTCCCTGTTTGTGACGATGTTATCCACTCCTGGTTGAGTCAATCTTAAGATACAGCAGCATCACATGTCTTTACGATGAGTAGCGTGGAATGTCTTCCGCGTGGTTTCGCCGAATCGGAGCTACGTTATATATGACTATCATCGGTGTTTTGCTGGCTGAGTTGAGACATTCTGCAGTAACAGATACTTTTAAAAATTGCGATTAGAGCAAAGGTTCTCCAGAATATCAATTACTTTTGGCTGAAGTGTGGAACGTTGTAATCAATGCTGACACATAGCTGCCCATAGCCTTCAAACATGAGAAATAAGATACCAGAAATAAGTGATCGGGACATTTATACAGTATACCAAAGCAGATAGCATGCAAAAGATATGACGCAAGTTTCTGGGTGTCACAATACTGTACCTGTATCTTTCTCAGAACAAGGACTGCATTATGCCAACTGGGTGAATTAAAAGGGACTCGGTCTGGTACTATTGTGTTACCATTCCTGTATGACTAATTAACAGGAAGAATTGGATCTCAATAAAAGTGCAACTCAGTGAAATTTTATTTTGTGATAAATGTGATGACTGATGCTCTGAACTTGAGGATTCAATCATTTATGGCACTCCATGGTAGCAAAGGCATTTGCAATTTAGGAGATATTTCATCGACCAAAAGCAAACACTGTACGGGAGTAGTGAAGTAGTGAGAGTTGATAAAAGAAAAGCAATCCCAGGTGCACATTTACAGCTTACATGGATGTGACATATTACACTGGGGGAGAGGTGTTAATGTAGTTAGCACTAAATCAGTCTCAAGGTTCCTGTAGACTTTGAGCCAATGAAAACTCTTGATGTTTTAAAGTTCAATGCTTTTAAGGGGGCCTGTACCATCAACACTATGCTCAAGTTCAGAAAGGCAGCAGTTATATTGTATTACATTAAATCTGGCAGACTGGTTTCAGGTCTGAATTATACTATACAATATGCACTGGTGATGCTCTATGTTCAATTTCAGCAGTCCAGCTAGTATGAATTACATTCAGAATTAAAATGTCTGACTAAGCTCTACCTAAAACAGCCCTTTATCAAAGTTCATTTCCTTACTAGGATCACATGATTTTGGTCTAAGAAGGAAAAGTCTAAAGGTTGGTAACTGGGGTTGAGATGCCTGAGGAAGTGTTTCCTGTTTCAAGTTTAGTCTGTCCCTGTGCCAGATGGAGGGGATGTACTTGCACTTGCACTTACAGCTAGCTGTGTTCCACAGGTGGGAAACAGGTGTGGGCCAGCCTTACAGCTGTGCAAGGAAACACTGTGACAGCAAGATTACATTGTGTGATGCCAGTGTACATAGCATAGCTTTACAAAACTTGTAATGTAAACGTCTGTCGGTTGCTGGTTAAAAAAAATTTGAAGGACTAAGCAAAGTCTATGGTAACAATTTGACATTGACAAGAGCCCCTGTAAGTATAGTCATTGAGTTTGATGTCATGAGTAATGAACAGTGTAGGCATACTACCTGAACTGACAGTCATAATCTTTACCTGCCTTTTCTTACTTTAAGACAGTGATGGACATACAGACATGTTCGAGGCACAAATCTTCCTATACATGCACACTATTAAACTCAGTTGTCAATAACGTGTTTTTTTTATGATCCTTATGCGGTTTCCTTTCCATTTTCCTTCTTCTGTCCTTTTTCGTCCTTGCAAGGCTTACAAGGAAATTTCTGTCTTCAGTTCCAAGGCACAGTCTGTGATGATGTCACGGCTTCCTGTCGCTGTTGCAAGTGTCAGCCTGTGTAAAAGTGGGGATCTAGCAGGAACCAGAAAAACACAATTGTTGAAATTAGTCACACCCAAAGTTGTAAAATGTCCTTATTTCAATTTCTATATAACTGCTTCAACATTAATGGTTATAGGAGTAAAAGCCCTGGTCGTATAACTAAACAAAAAGAGAACTGAAACTGCCTTTCTTAAAAGTAATATGGTACATTTGTGATGCTAAAGGTATATATACATGTAAAGCAGTCATTCTCAAATGTTGTGCAGAAATAGTGTAATATCACCACTTGAGTAGCATAGAATTTCAAACGTCAAACTTCAAGCATGTAGAGCTGCCCTTTATAAAAATATTCCAAGTATTTTCCGGTGGCATGTGTTAAGCTGTATCTACCTTTCTCTGAGTGCTTTCCCATGACAGTTTAAGTTGTTGTACTACTGACAGGTTGATATAACAGAGTTGGCAGTACAAATAAACCTGCACATCCTAACGTTGCTGCCACGTAATTTGTGGAAGTCAGTGTAACAGAAAAGAAAGGCCCAACATTCTTTTACTCAGTAGTAATGTTAGTTACTGTTTATTGTATTATTAGAGTGGAGGAGTTCAGTCAACATTTCCCAATGGTGAAAAAATGTGGAGATGAGGTCAGTACCTACATGCACTTCCTACAGTCAATTTGTTTTTTTACAACAATGAGGATATGACTTAGAGGAGGGTCTGCATGCCTTTTTCCGTGAGGCGTAGCAAGGTGGTTTAATTCACCATGATTAATCATACATGTAGCTAATCTCACTATAACTCAATGCTAGGCTGTACATCATTTGTTAAGTGTTATTGGTTGCTTTCTTTATCATTTGTTAAGTGTTATTGGTCATATCACTTTTTGTATCCTGAAATAATCTTAAATTATTGCAAAATTCTTCATAATTATTACATAGTCAAATGACAGATTACCCAAAAGACCCAAGGACTTTATCATCCAGTTGTGTCAGTTTTCACAGCCTAGTTTTGTCAGACACCCCATATTAATATCGCAGAACAATCCAATGAACTTGTCCCCCAAAACCTTTGCATGAAAAAGTCAATTTATAGTCTAGCATTGCTATTCCTCCCAAATTAACTATTAAGCATAGCCAGGGTTCCCCCATGTAGCCCTCTGGAATGAGACAGAAAAGCTAATTTTTGTTCCAGCATGTTCAAAATGGAAGTGGTGATGATGTCGTTGATATTTCAACTATAAGCAGGTGCACATTCCCCAAAACTCCCTTAGGCTACTGTGGTCATAAGTGTTCAGCTGATGTCTGATGGCAGTTATTACTGATAACCTGTTAGCAGAGAGATATGGTATAGTACAATAGCCTTACTGTGCAGAAAACCTATCATTGGAGTCTAGACTAGTCTAGTGAAAAAAACATGTTCTTGAACTTGAATTTCAGTGAAATCTCATTGTGTGCAGTAATTTCCCTCACCTGTACATGTAATCAACCAATTGTATGAGAAAAGTTTATAAATGTAAGGAAAGGTCATGTGTTAGGACATCAATCATAAATAGTAAAACCTTTACTGTTAAATCAATGGTTGATTTACAAGAGCATGTGAACAACAATGACATTTGAAGGGGTACACACGCAACTCCACTTGGTACTCTGAACTTTTCAGTAATTTGAAAGGTACAATGTAGAAGAAAGAGAAGCAGGTTCCCAGAGAAAGGTGGTTGTGGCTAGCAGGAAATACGTCCTTATCATGCCCTTCCCATAGCTCTTGCCAAGGATAGCCAAGAGGCGGAAGAGGTAATGATGTGTTAGGAGTAAGTTCAACAGCGAACCTGAATGTTTGACGTGTTCAAATATTTGCCAAAGTAAAGGCTCCCAATCAGGCCCTGCCATTCTAGACGTTGAAAACAAGCCCGAAGTTCAAACAGTCATATCACTAATCGCCACAAGTCACCCATAACATTTACTTGAGGGATGAGCTGCTATCTGAAACATCCTGTATATTTGTTCTGTAGCAGGGGGACTGTTGAGCTGTTGCTATAACACACGTTTTGCAACCAAAAATCACTCGGCGAAGGCCGTGTTTGGGAGAAGTTGTATGTACTGCTTCCTATGACTCTGGCATGTTCAATGTGCAAGGCATAGAAACACACACAAACAGGTGAAGCAGTGTAACAGGGACCAGTTTCCTTGTTGATATGACTCAGACAGTACTGATGAGGTGCACACTTGCTCAATTATCCTGTGGTTGAACATGTTGATATGAACTATAAACTGTCCACTTGATTTAGAATCTTTTCTCAAAAAAAACTTTAACCAACCTACCTACATGTACAAGTTATAGGTCTGACTTGTTTTTTCTGTAGAATAGAAGGTACTCTTTACAACCAAGCTGTAAAAAGAGTTCTTATACAAATATTGTGCCAAACTAGACATCTGTAGAACAGACAGACATTGACAGGCATTGACACTCTTTTTTTAGAACTGCTGATAATAAAAGGATGTTACTGGCAGTGTTGTAATTTTCTTTGGCTATAAAACTATTGACACAGATCACAATGCTCCACATCTACATAATCTACATACAGGACAACCACCTGTTCTTGTCTGGTCCTGAATGTCATTAACCAATGTAGCAAGAGTTTTCAAGTTGATTTGTGCACATCTGGAAGCTGCATGGCATAGTGGAGACACGTGGCCTTTTGCCATCCGGCATTATCCAGCTTAAACTGGTACTAGCTTGAAAACAATTTTTCACTGGCTCGTGCATTGCTGTCTACTGTAAATATATCTACTTTCCTGGTTGTTATGTTTTGTAGTAGGAGGGAAAGTTTTTTTGCAGTGTTTTAAATTTGCCAGTTTGAATTCTGTAGTGCAGTGGTAATGACTTACTGTGTCATGAATTAAGTGTGGAGAGGTCAATATAAAAACCATGAAAGTATTAAGATTTAGACTACCAGGTATTTGAGTTTCTTCATTTTTTCTTCTCAAAACTAAAACATCAGCAAAGACCTTGTGTAGCATGATTGCTTATCAAGACTTGAAGGCTTCTTAATCTTTCACAGTATCCATTGCCACTAGACATGTAGTCAAGGCTAGGATTGAAAGGCCCACATCACGTACCTATTAGAAACATGCAGCATACGTTGAAAGATATTAACATACTTTGATTCTTAAAATTTTGCTCCAGTTTTGTGTTCATGGTTTTTGCGGGGACCCCTTTATTGAGAACTCAAAACCACTAGTGTTTTTATTACTAAACAGTGGGTGACCATAGCGCTATCGCAAAGTTAAGCCATTTGGTCCTTACTGCAAATTAAATCACCACTTACTTGAAGGCGTTTACAGTATTTGACTATGATGACCCATTTCTTTACCTGAGTGACTAACCAAAGCTGACATTTAGTAATCTCAGCAGGGGCACCACAGTATATATACTTACCCAGCAAAATCATACGTCCTTGAGATGTTTAGAGAGGTGTGCCAGGTTTGTCCAAACCACAACAATTTTGATGGTAATGTCCAGATAGGTCGTGCTGTCTGTACAGGAAACAGTATGTCTGGGCTTGATGAATCATGCCCACCCTGCCCACCTGTAGGCAGTTCAGTCATATGATAAAAATCAGGTCACTGACATGTGGTTTGAAAATAACCTCATGTAACCTGGGTGTTTTAATTGCTCTGTCCTAGAATGCGTGATGTATAACTTTGGCAGTGGTTTTATTTTGCGGTTTGAGGGAAACCAAGTTTCTGCGGGTTTTGACGTTTGTATGAAAATGAAAAGATACATACAACGTGTATTAGCAATGTCATCGTAAAAAGGTAAAAATTATTGTGACACCATGAAAATATAACCACATTTTGAGGCTTGAGATTCTTGTGTTGTGAATGTAGTGTCTTTTGTAAGGTTCAATGAAGTTCGAGTCTCCCACTTTTCTACTGGCATTAAACAGAACTAGGGCATAAAGTACTATTGGTGGGTAGGACATGAGCGTATATGAACAATGTACAATGTGCATATTGATGCAAGTAATGTAAGTACATTTGTAACAGTCAGATGGTAGGAGGAAGGATTTGTTGTCCACAGGTATACACGTGTACCAACCAATTCTATTGCTTCAATGGGAGATACCACTATGTATCCTGTAACCCTACATCAGTCAAGTCCATTACACTTGAAGCTTAAACCACACCATTGGAAGCTCCTTGATCTAAGTTGTTGATGATGTATCAGGACAAGTTGTGAAACAAATGATTTGAAATGCTTCTTCTGACAATTGTTTCTGAAAAACACCTCTACTGTATATGTACATGTGGCCCAGCATGTCCCATGTGATATATTCCACTGTTGTGCAGTCATGTGGACTGGAGACTGATAACAAGTTCATTGCCCTCTGCCATACATAACCTTGCATTCCTGTCTCCTTTCAATATTTTTCTCCTTGGCCATCTGAGATGTTGACTTCCAAATGACCTGTCTGGCCTCTGACCAAGTTAGCTGCTGCCCATGCTTGAGATGCTTCTACTTTAAAGGTAGTCAGTTCTGACAGGACTGTCATAGCTGTCACTCACAATTTACTATGTCTAGCTACATGTCAACTTACAAAATTGCACAAAATTAGACAACAATGATATTTGAATAGAATAAACACATGTACGAAAATTTCTCAAGATTCCATTGAAAACATTTAAGTTTGCTCAGTCATTATTGTAGTTGACTGATAAGTCAGTTATATTTATATATCATACGATTGTCACATCACTGTTTATATCAATGAAGATGGCACTATTGCATTCCTGACATAGCTTCCTCTGTGGAATACTTTTTGGATTAATCAAAAGTGAACTGAAAGTCATTCTGAATATCAGCAGTAATAGATTAAGTACATGTACATTAGGGAGTGCCCCAGGTTAAGTTAAGATTTACAAGGCTATAAAGATCTCTATATCAATCTACCTTCTTGTCTTCTGTATTGATCAATTTAGGACCAGAAGCATTGATAAACACAAAGTTGATCTCCATTGAAGAAATAATGTTATTGAGATTCAGTATATCTATTTTTCTTGTTCCTTCAGCAATGTTCCTTCTTAACTTCCAATGACCTTAAATGTGATGAAGTGGACACAGTTCAGTGCATGTCACATAAGCAGCAGGTGTTTTCAGTTTTCCTGTACTTGTTTGAGTGTCTGTTTCTAGGCAACCCGATCCAAGCCCCAATGTCCTAGCTGGGTCTGTGGCATCATGGCTGAGTGGCAACATTTTATACAACTACTCTAATGTTGTGATGTCCTGAATACTTGGCCTCCAAAAAATGCAGACCAAAACAAATCTTAAATCCTTAGGCCTTCGGGAGCTGTAAGATGATGACACGTGAGGACACATACACAGATACTTGGCAGTCCTTGGATTGTTTCTACCAGATGTCAATAAACAAGGAAGTATAAACTGATGTGGGTCCTTTTTTTACAGGGGCTGTACTAGGAAAGAGTTGGTGTTATCTGTGTTGACCAGCCCTGTGACAGCAGTATGTTGACAGAAGTGGTCACTCCTGTAGGGAGATAAATGTTCTGAAACTGCTCTTGCTTATTCTATCCTCCTCAGGGGTCGCCCTTTGTGTCTCACCCCTCCAGCGCCTATGACCTGTTCCTGACAAGTGCGCTAACGGACGGCATCAAACTGTGGGACCTGCGGACAAACAGGTGGGTGTTGTGGTCTCCCACTTCATGAAGCTGTGATATATGGAGGGCTAATATCCCTGGAGAGTATTTAGTACATTAGGTCTGGGCAGGAATGACCTACATGTGTATCTTACTCTCCTGGGATTGAAGAACAGTGTAGATGGAAGGTGATGTGCCTTATTCCACTTTTTATCAACCTTCAACTTGGCATATCAACTTGTTAGTGATTCATGATGTAGACAATGCAATACTGTAGTTTCATCCATCTTGGACATGTCATCATTGATAAACCTTTACTGAAGTCCTTCAAGATAGGCTTATCTTTAGATGCCTTAAAGTTTGTGGAAGTCAAGTATACACAAACAATGTTTAAATCAGACTGCAGCAGCACTGTCAATGCCGTTGAGCTTCTGTGACCCAAAAACATACAAGAAACTTATTCAATTTGTTTCTACTTTAAGCTGTTTCGAGTTGATTAATACAAAGATAAGATGGAACAGCAATATCAATCACTGCAGTTTCTAGTCTTTTTTATGCATCACTGCTAAGTATAACTTAAATGTCGTAAAAAGTTTTCACAGTTGTCACAGTGTACTCTGGCACAGAAAATGTTGGTGGGCCCAGCAGAATATGTTCCTTTTCCTAGGTTCTAACTTAACTGCATGTATCTGGTGCTACAGGTCGTTTACCGGAGTTTGGATGTGTAGTGTTGATCCATGGCGGTCAATCAGTACCAGTGATGTTTATCTAGCTACATGTATTTAGTGATCTGATGGAGCATATCCTCCCCCTTCCCTGCTGTAGGATAACACCTCCAACCTTGACCTTTATTTTCTCAGATTGAGATAAAGCACGGTTGTGAAGAAAAAAATTGCGTAATACATTGTTCTACCTGATTGGGTGCTGTAAACTACAGTTTAGGTACTGAAGGTAATGACGTGTTTGACTCTGAGCCACTGACGCCTCTTGTCACATTCCAGGTGTGTAAGGCGCTATGAAGGGCACCTGAACCGCGCTTACCCCTGCGGTCTGACCATGAGCCCGTGTGCACGCTTCATCGCCACCGGAGCAGAGGACAAATCGGTGGGCATGGTCTCGTATTGAGCGAACAAATAGGCTTGATAAGTGAGATTGCAGTGTACTCTATTGTTCAGGTGTTGGTCATTTATCATCATAAAAAGCTTCCAGACCTAAAAGTTTCCCTTGCTGGCAGACAGCACATGTACATGTACATTGTACCTCCTTGCCTGAATTGGACCCACTGGTATATGTACTGCATTCATTCTAATTCTATAGCTCTAACATGATATGTCTGATATTTGATTTTCATGGTAATGATCATTATAAATTAGCATAACCAACTACACTTTGGCAAAGCAACCATGAAGAGCCAAACACAATACCAAAATGTGAAGGTTCTTCACTGTATTAGCCTTGTTAATGAAGCCAACCTTGACAGTGTGCCAGTCCTAGCCTATTACCTGCGGACAATAACACTGTGTGCCATTGGCCGTCCTGTTGTCAGATTGTGCTGCTACCTGCTTTTAAAAGGCTTTGCGTATCGTCATGTCATTCAAAACCTGTCAACAGACAATGTTATCAGACAAAGACATCTTAGGTGGGCATTAAGGCTGAGTCAGAAATTCATAATGCATGTCAAATCTAAACAAAGAGGTGTCGACTAGAGTGAATCAAGAGCTAGATATGGAATGGTACGTTTGGGTGGAGCTTGATAATAAGAGTGTTTAGGTCACAATGCCCTCTCTTGTTAGAATGGTATTACGGAGCACTTCCTCAATACAAACATCTCCATCTTCTCTTTGTTCGTGTTCTATTTCCAGTTTTTCTATACACCTGTAGAAAATATTCAAGTCAGGTAAAATGCAATTGAATTGTGCATGCAAAATAGAATTTAAAACAGCACTGTCAGCTTAAGTTGAAGAATTGTATGGACATTTCATAATATTTTTATTTTTTTCTTTAACATTGACAGGTAAGACATCTTTTTCTTTGTATCACACATGGCACAGTTTTCGTCACCTATTCTGAATTTGGCAATGGATGTTATCTCGGAATGTTGACAGTGGTACCACCTGTTAATTGATGTGACAAAGAAATATGCAGTACTACACAAGGTGGCCTAGTTCTGGATTTATCATAAAATTATGGTTTCATGAATGAAAGATTTACTTTCTATGGATGTTCAAAGTCATGGATTCGCACATAGGATTTACCTGTATCTAGTAGTACTTATCTGTATTACTAATTTTTCATCCCTATGGATTGCTTTGATGGTCATAACCCACACTTATACTAAATGGTGTCACAACTGAAGAGGTTCCAAAAGATGTAGGTGAGATAAGTCCTTCTTTGGTGGTGATCCAAGTCACCCCCATTAGGACCTGCCAATCTGTCAGCAGGAAGGTGTGGGCAGTTGTTTGTGACAAAACAGGCCGTACCTCCAACATGGATGGAGACATGTGTGAACCCTGGCTCATAGCATTATGGCACAAGCACATCAGAAAAACATAGAAAAACAGAAAACTTTGCATTATCTGTATCAGGTTGGTAAATTACTACTAAATACTGAAGAAATCAAAGAAAAGAAATCAACAGTCAAGTGAAATTGTGTTGTGCCTATGCAAACGTCCAGTTCAAGCAATAATTGCTTGGCTAAACAAAGTCAATAACTTGGGTTTTCAAGTAAACAACAACTGCAGCCTGTAATACGCCCTTAAAATGTCAAAGTAAAAAAAAAGTCTTTATAAGATTTAAGTAAGATACTGATTTGGAAGAGTGATGTCATGGAATGATTCTCACTAGATTTTTGTATCAATTTTCATTGCTAGATAGATATTTATAGGCAAGGAAAGAAATGCAATAACCAACATGTTTGCCATACTACAGTGAAAATCTTCTTTAAAGATGGGGATGCAAAGATGATACCTGTCAAGGCTATAGACCGCACCCCCCCACACCCCAACATGAATCAACACAATGGTTTTGTCTTACCTATATCAGTAAAATTGCAGTTTACACTGAAGACTATACTTTTTGACTCCATTTGATAGACGAATTTGATGATTTGTTAAATTCCTGTTTAACATCTTCGCTATAACACAAAGGCTATAAAGGTATGTTCACCTTACCAACTGCAAATCAGAAGGCTCTGTTTCACTTAGGTATTCAATAAAACAGGTTTGCTGGTATGTTTTGAGTCTTGAGTTGAGAAATTGTATCTTTTCTTGCATTGGACCTGTACTTGACCAAAGTATTGTGTAGCAGGAGTGGAGACTCCTGCCTGACAAATGATTTAAAGCATACTGTCAAAGGCTTGGACATGTCTTAGATTGGAGGGATGTATTTCTTCAGTTAAGTTGTAATAAGTTGAATCATCTTTAAAGGTCATTGATGCCATACTGACAGTGCCTTACCGTCCAGAGGCTCATCACATGCCTGGTTAGGTTTCCCACCTTTTTTCTTCAGACAAGGACACAGGATAGGGCCGTTAATAAGTGGTAATAAAACAGTGTGAATCTTTCAGCCTAATCACTGCTGTTTAAAGGTGGTTTATGTTTTGGGATCTTTGTTTCTCCCCCATCCACTTATGGGTTGTCAATTATAGCCCCCTTCTATTACTTAACATCCATTAGGGTAATATATCTTATATCCTTGACAGCTGGTGTAAGTTTTATGTTGTAGTCTTTTGTGGCGTGACAAAAAAGGCCAACATCTTTGGCTATCAGCACAGTCATCTGTGTCTGCACAGACAGATAATAGCCAGCACAATCAACAGGAAATCAGACATGTCATTGGACAGACTGAGAACCTTACCTGTGGCATCTCAGCTACCTGACTGGGCCTGAGGGACATTTTTTGTCTGGCTTGGGTGTGACTGAGGTATGCTGGCTGACACTAAGCACACCTGACATCAGCCTTCCCTTCATCTTTTAATCCTATTTGGCAATGATATATAACCAATGGCACTTACAGGGTAGGTGACAATGGTATTTGAGGTATGTGAAGATTCGCTCAATCGAGTCTTCTGTCACATGGAAAATCCTCAACATGACCTTTCCCTTTGTCCGCTTCAATTCCAGAATGCCTTTTGCAATTCTAGAGTTGTTTATTGGTACAAAACCTTAATCCAAGGCTTATGTTATTGACAAGTTGCAAAGGTACTGGCCTCTACATGTAGTTGTTTACTTGTTAAAGAAAAGTGCTAAACATTCAGTCAGTGGCATGTTGTTGGAGTTCTAGAATTTGGCAATGGATTATTCAAGTGCAATTTTAAACTTTATTTTATTGCTGTAGGGAAATACATGTAGTAGTAACTCAGGCTCACTCTGATGGGGTTGGCTTGTAATTGTAATGTATCCATCTACTAGAATTCTTTTAAGGGTAACCACTTCTCTGGTACAATATATTGAAAAAAATTGTACACAGTGTACTTTATCTAGATGGTGGGGCTATATGTTGTATAAAACCTATAGGTTTTTAGGAGAACAGTGCCTAAGACATCAGACCCTGGCACTTTGAAAAAACACAGCACACAAAGTCTTCACTCCATAACCAATGGTAAATCAGCCTGAGTGAGGAGTCTGCACAAGGCTTGGGCCTGTATCTGTTGTGAGGCTTGCTCCTCTAGCCTAGGGAAGGCTCCCTCTGGTTGTGTAGTGGTGTCTAGCATTTAGGTTAGGTCTGTATAATCCTGTGGCTATCCATCTACCATCTGGTGACTTCCTACAAACATAATAAATAAAATAGACATTGGCAAACAACACATCTTCTGGTTGAGTTCTCTGGACCTTGAGTTTTTAATGTACTGTGTCTTATTGATTAGCCAGAGTTGCATAAAAAACAAATGCTACCCATGTAGCCAGAGGCTATTGCAAAGTGCTAGTTCTGGTGACAAGCACCCAAAACAAATAAGAACTAGAGTTCGGGGACCTCATACCTCCATGAAATATTTATTGCTTTTTGTGGATGTTATGTATGTTGATGGTCGGTTGTATTTGAGAGTAATGGACATTACTGTTATGGGAGAGAACTGGTTTTTCATTCAAAGACAAATGTCCATCTGATTAGGAAATATAAATATGTGACACTTGAAGTTTAATAGATCGACGCCATATGGTAGCGTGGTGTTCTTGAAATATCCTTCAACCAATACCTACATGTAGGATACGGGGATAAGTTGATGCCAGATATATATTATAGCCACGCATAGATTCATAACGCCACGCGGAGCACAAAATCTAACAGCGCAAACGAAGTATAACACACCAGGTCAAAAAGCTCGGGGTTCCCCAACCAGCTGTCATACACCTCACTATCTGCTTGAAGCTAAGCCCATTAACAAAGGCTTAAAGCACGATGCCTGTTCCAATATATCGCAGATATAGGGGTGATTTCTGATATTATTACATCGATTATAACGACAGATACGGCCCCCAAAATCTCAACGATTTGAGCTTTCATCATACCCCACCAACACAACAAGTATGAAACCAATCCATCTAGCCATTCTTGAGTAATCTTGTACACAGATCCAAACAGCTGTCGTAGAAATCATCTCACTATCTGAGATGAGCTAAGCCCATTAACAAAGGCTTAAAGCATGATGCCTGTTCCAATATATCGCAGATATAGGGGTGATTTCTGATATTATTACATCGATTATAACGACAGATACGGCCCCCAAAATCTCAACGATTTGAGCTTTCATCATACCCCACCAACACAACAAGTATGAAACCAATCCATTTAGCCATTCTTGAGTAATCTTGTACACAGATCCAAACAGCTGTCGTAGAAATCACCTCACTATCTGAGATGAGCTAAGCCCATTAACAAAGGCTTAAAGCATGATGCCTGTTCCAATATATCGCAGATATAGGGGTGATTTCTGATATTATTACATCGATTATAACGACAGATACGGCCCCCAAAATCTCATCGATTCGAGCTTTCATCATACCCCACCAACACAACAAGTATGAAACCAATCCATCCAGCCATTCTTGAGTAATCTTGTACACAGATCCAAACAGCTGTCGTAGAAATCACCTCACTATCTGAGATGAGCTAAGCCCATTAACAAAGGCTTAAAGCATGATGCCTGTTCCAATATATCGCAGATATAGGGGTGATTTCTGATATTATTACATCGATTATAACGACAGATACGGCGCCCAAAATCTCATCGATTCGAGCTTTCATCACACCCCACCAACACAACAAGTATGAAACCAATCCATCCAGCCGTTCTTGAGTAATCATCTACACAGACAGAGACACATAACAGAAAATATAACCTCCATTCCATGACATTTCATGGAGGTAATTATACCAGAGGGCATTGAACTCAAAGTTTCTAACATCAGGTCAGGCGTCCTATTAGGTTTTAACTTAGGGGAAGTTTTTTTTCTACATATTCATACTCTCCCCAATCTCCAAGAAGATTTTGCAGTGGCATAAGATGGTGTCATAAGCTTGGGAAGGAGTTTAGCCTGCAGAGGAGCTTCATTGGCCACCACAAATAATTCCCAAGCTTATGATGCTATATTATGCCACCGCAAGTTCTGCTTGGAGATTAACTCTTGGTTGATCTGTGTCTTGTCTGTTTTGAGCATTACGTGACTTACGTGTGTTACGTGCCTTCCCATCCTCCTGTCCTCACCACTAACCACTACTCCTGCTGGAACATCAGGCAGTCTTCCTGCCTCTATCATTGCCTTTGTTGCTTCTTACAGTCTTGTTTACATGTGACTACAACCATCAGAATGAGCAGGTGGTCAGCTCTTGTCTCCTTTGTCTGGCACAGACAACAAAGAAGAGCAAAAGACACTATAATTAGAACTTTGTAAGGTTGAAGGCTTCAGATACTAGTATGTGGTGTCAGTCAGGATTATGTGTCAGAAAGTGATGGCTTTATCAATCTTAAATGAGATGTGTCAAGTGAGAACACAGTGCACAGTTGAGTGGCCTCATTGAGAACTCACCTTTTCTGTGTAAGAGTGAGGATTGAACCTTGTCCTTTAACCCTGTGATCAACCCTTCACTTATTTCCTACTTTCAAGTAAACCATTCAATAAAACTATATTTCTTTCTTACCAATTCAAAGTCTTAGACAAAATAAAGCTTTTGCTATTGTGGCTACAAAGCTGAAGGTCTTTTGAATAACAATGTTCTTTGTACACAACCATTGAGTGTTAAAAACACCTGTTTGTATACAAAAGACTTTATCATCTAGTGACTGATCAACCTGATTTAACTATTCATGCCAGAAGGTATTTTGTTTGTTATCCCATTCCTGATGTCCTTGTAAGGCCACAAGGGAGCTTGTACATTAAGTTAGATGTAATTGCATGATATAAACTTAGAGGGAACTGACTGGGATCACTGTTTTCCTCCCTCAGGCATACATCTATGATGTAAGAGAGAGCGGTCCACTGCACAAGCTGACAGGTCACACTGACGTGGTGTCAGATGTAGCCTTCCACCCCCACACACCTCAGGTAGGTCTAGCGATGATGTACAAAGCAAGACATCATTACTTTTTCTTTGATATTCCTATTTTCCAGCTGAAGAAAATCATGATGGAAAAATGCAACCTTCTTGATGAAGGGAATAAGTGTTCAACCTCATTTCTGTGACATTGTCTTGTGTTTACACCTGTATTTTCCATAGGGCTGGATATTGGCACAACTTTCTATTTTTGTCCACTTGACTGCCTTGTTTACAACATGTGAGAGTATCACTGTGCTACCTTTTAAAGAGATAAATGGCAATTCCCTATTACCGCATGCTGTTTCCCTTTAAAATCGCAGCTATTTAAACCTCCAACAAGCTGCAGCCACCCCACACTGTGCTGCATTACAATCTCCCAACCTGAGGATGAAAAGTTTCCCCAGTCTGCAGCCCTGGGGGAGCTCTGCTGGGGAGGATGTGTTGTTGTGCCCACTGAGTTTTAGAAATTAGATTATATCACATTACCCACAGTCAGGCTTACAATGTGCAATGCTGGATTTTTTTATGAAGTCAGGCATTACTGAGAATTGATGTCACACCCCAGATACTCAGTGAAAATGGTCTCTTTGTGCAAGTAAGCAACTTTTAGTGTCAGCATTTCATTTTATGATGGCAAGTCTTGGAGCTAACAAAGGTGGTGGAAGAGTAGACATGCAATGTTCTGTCCTTTGGTCCTTCAGCAGGGTAGCATAATCAAGCATGAAATTGTTGTCTGGACTGTTTGAATGTTGTCTAGTTTGATCACAGTGTAGGAGGGAACACTGGACTTTAGACAGTGTAGAGGAAGGCATATTTAGTAACTCAAGATTAGTTCTGGTAACTAGAAGTCTGGTTTTAGGTACACACTAGGCTGATTCCTTGGCAGATGGCCAAATCAGTGTATTTACTTATGAAAACTTAATTCTATTGTTATTCTGACATATTGTTTGATAGATTTGTTTGTTCGAACTTTTCTCTCACATTTGACTTGGTGAAATACTATTGCCTCCCAACTTATGTTAGGTAAGTGCTGACCTTGTGTCCATACAGGGGCCAAATGGAGACTATGAGCTGTCAACATTTACTGGGTATTCATGAATTTTTCATCACAGGAAAAAATACTATTGGTTGTCCTATGTTGACACTACCTTTAGGTGGGTTGTCCCAGACCTTAACCTACTTCCATGACAATCATAGCCATAATTTAATAGCAAAGGCAGCTAATTCCCATAGGGAGTCTTATCACAGATTAACCAGTAATCCCCTTTGGATCATGTGTAATCCATCAGGTGGTTGTTAGGAGGGACAGGACAACCCCAGATTGTACAACTACAAGACAACCCTGTTCTTACAACAGGACATCTTGAATGCCAGTAACTATGATTGAACTTAAGTTTTCCTCTGGCTTCTCCTTTCTCTGAGGAGTCAACTTTGTATGCAGACAACGTTTGAATCTCCGGTGGAGCTGCAAGCAACATAGAAGCTCCACAGGCGAGCTTGCTAAGTATACACCTCCTGGTTTCCTTTCTGCCAGGCATGGGGTTAGACTATCCCAAACTCACCGCCTCTTGTGATAACCAGTAACTTTGAGAAACAAAACAGGCCCTGCGTTTTGAAAGCCTCCTATTCGTGCAAAGCCATAATGATGTCTTTGTTGGAAAATGCTTGTCCAAGCTAAAGCTGCACTTGTCAGACATCACTATTATTGTCTGGCTACCTACTGTGCAACTGAAAGGCTGACTGAAGTTCCTGGTAGTTTTCCTTATTCAGAATGTTCAGTGGTATTACTCCTTCAAATGATAGCTGGGGACAAGGTCAATGATTGATAGGTGTTTCCCCTCCTCAGATGCAGTGTGACCCCAAACTAAGGACAAACATCTCTACACAGACTCCCTTCTACATTTTGAAAGGTATCATTCAGGAGTCTGTCTGACCTGGATGAGAACTTTTCATACAGATTTTGATAACAACATTACATATGGATTTGTATCAACCATGACCTTTGTAATAACTGATTTCTATCAATTTGCAAGACAGCTAATTTTTGTCACATTGTGCCAAGGCAACACAGTGGTGACTGGGTCAGTATGCCAAGCAGAAAATGTGATCAATATAACACAGCCATAGTTCACTACCCATTGATAGAAAATAAAACATGATAAAAATATGTATTTATGTAGATCATGACTGCCTTGAAACTGCATCAGTACAGAGCTTTCTTTCTTTTTCTGCTGGCCTTAAAACCTTAAGCCCCCTTTATTCATTTAGTTTAAACTATCCTATACTATCAAGCTCACTGGAGTGTGAGCCATGTATGCAAAAGGGCAATTAAGGTGTATAAATAAGTGAATAAAAAGAACAATTCTCTATTGCCTGAGGCTTGGATACAATGTTTTGTACTGTCATGGATGATTGCACATGGATGATTGCTTCATCCTGCTCTTCTAAGAACTGATAATCTTGTCACTGTCCTCATGCCTGAAAGAAGAAGATGCTCACAGGGAGCCAAGTACTGTCAAATGTCAACCAGATACGGATTACATGCAGCCCTAACAGGATATGGTGGGAGGGTTCCCTACCAGAGGCAGTTACAGTACCAAAGTACTCCATCAAAATGCAATTAGCATTCCTAAGATTCCTTGGTCATTCACTTTCCCTGCCTTTCTTCCACCTAGCTTTGTAATAGAACTTGAGTAGCAGCACTGAGCCCTGGACTGGATCACACCTCATGTGTAAAGTTTGACCATTATAAAGTTCATGATGATAAAGTTCATAAGCTTCTTATTGCTCAGACCTTTTTTTAAAGCTCATCTATGGTCCCATATCTGCATTGGGTACATTAGAAGTAAGAATGTTATAAAAATGACCTTGTTAATACTCAATGAATGGTAACAAGACCAACTAGCTGATGCCCTGAAATATGATGCAGCCAATTGTACATTATCCATTTATAGTCTTGCATCAGGCAGATTCTTAGATTTGTATTACACTTAAACTATTACGTTGTACATGTATAGTTAAAGCATTGCCTATGCATATGACAGTGTTCAATAACATTTGTATTACACTTGTCTAAAGACTTAAATACTAGTTAAAGCACTGCCTATGCATATTGCACAGTGTTCACTACTTTAAAAGTTTTGTGGAAAGGGGAATGGGAACAGACAAGGTATAAACAAACTGTTGGATGGGCAGTGTTAGTGAGGTAATGTCTGAAAATATGTTGTCACAGGAAGAAAAGGGGTCTCTTTTCACTTTGCACCAACACAGACATAGCTGGAGTTTTTTGTGTGTTGACAATGGTGTGAAAAAAAGAGCAGTATCAACTAAATCCTCCACTTTCCACGACAGCATTGTCCTCATGCTGTCTGCTCTCTTTTCAGCTGGTGACATCATCAGTGGATGGAAAACTACATTCTTATGTGGAGAATAGATGACCGTGGTCAGGTGGCACAAGTGGTAAGTACAAAGTCCACCAATCTGCAACTGATTTTGTACTTTCTTGATGTGTGTGCTGATTCCATCACTTCAAAAGTGCTGGCCAGCACCAGCCTCCCTGTAACATAATAAGTGTGGGTTGATGACCTGACAGTAGCCAATTCTCCTCCTGCTGGTGTGGATGTGATCTATAAAGGTCAGGCTTTGAGGGGGCACTGATAATCTTGCTAGGATTTGTTTGATCACTTAGAATAATCCTATACAGGATAAGCACATCACCCTTTGTGCCCTTCTAGCCGTCTTGATAAGAAAACGGTAGAGGAAGAGATAAACTATGAAGACATTTCAACAGGGTTGTAGGCAGCCAGAAATCGTTTTCTGTCCCCTTGATTTTGGATGGCTCAGGCACAGCGTTCCTAGGGGGATCTGGGAGCATACTCCCAAGGAAAATTTTGAAATCTAGACCTACTGAAATGCTATTTCCTACATATTGCTCACAGAGGACGGAGTGCGCAAATTTTTTTTCAGTCCCCAGCTGCAAAATTCTGTCAATGGACGGAAGGACGGGTGCTGGCTACAACCCTGCATTTCAACGTACTCATTAAGAAGTTACCCTAGACAACATGTACATATGTCTTAATCTTACTCGGGAATCTTTTAGCCAATAAAAGGAGTTTGTATATGTTAGGTGTTCACAGGCAGATAAATCCACCGGAGTTCCACTTGTCTTGTTCAATCAGTGTCCTTGTACAGAATTTTCTTAGTCAGAGGATCTTAATCCTATGGATGCTGGATGCCTCTGGGGGAAAGGTGTGTGTATCCTGGTGATGTCATGATGCAGCGCACACTAAATCATCTGGAATGCTTGCTATTTTGCCCTTCATTATCATGTGAGGGGCATTTGTATGTGTGCTTTAATGACTACGTTTAGTCTTACATTGATATGGTTGCATTTAGGCTTTTAAAAATTAGCCCTTCTAATTCATAAAAAAGTAAAGATGTAAAGTCCTCTCCTTAATAGGAAACTTTAGAACAGAAATGAGAGTCTTTATGAGAAAGTTGGCTCTCAATCTTTTTACAGATATCCACCATCTACCTTACCTTAAATAATTACAGCCTGTCACCAATGATACAAAACTTTTACTTGTTGTCAGGAAGACTTTTGCATACTTTAAAAGGTTTGTCAGCATTGCCATTTGTGCCTTTAAGGTTAATGACGGGATGTTAGCATGTCTCTTAAGGGACTGAACAACTCTCAGGGTTCAAGAATCCATCCCACAATTTGTTGTGTGGAATCCAATACTTCCTCCTGGTAATGAGGAACACTTTTATTAGTGGTGCCCTCAAGCACAGTCGGCATATATGGAAGTGGGGAAAAGGGTTTCCTTAAAGGTAGAATTCTGTGACTCTTCTCATTTGAGATAAAGACTGACACCCTTCTGCTCCAAGTCAGGAATGCCATCTTGTATCATTACCATTGAAAAGTGATGTTTGATCCATAATTCCTCAACATTGTTCATTGTTCTGTGTCTTTGACAAAACACATATGTAGGGCATGACAAAGCTCTAGGCTGTCGCAAGTATTAGTGTACTGCCAATGGTGAAAATCTTACTTCCTGACCCATATTTCCGGAAGTGATAAATTTGTGACTGAAGTGTTGGAATCTGCTGCTGGGAGGTATTTTGGACCGTGAGTTGAATCTCTTCAGATCAGTACCATGTGTGCGGCCAGGGAGGATCCTGGCAGGAATAGGGGTGACTGGATGTTCCTCTCTCCCACCCACACAGCCACCTGGGGGTCAGCATTGCACAGGGATTGGGGAGGAGACTGGTGTCCTTGGGTTGTCCTGCTCTCCACTGAACTTTCCTGTGGTGAAAGGGAAGGAAGCGGGCTGAATACGATCCATCAGCCACTGCTGTGTCATAAACCAATTTTATGTGTTGAAGGGGTGGTGAATAACTGGGCAAGGTGAAGGCTGCCAACATTAGCAAGGCATGTGTTTTGTGCCCGTGCCCAAGTTCTTGTCTTAAAAAAACACCCATTAGTTTACTCAATGTGACAAGTTTTTACATTGTGAGGAAAAAACAAGCTAACTCTTCTGATGTAATAAATCATTTCTATCAAATCTTCCCCTTTCGGTATTAGTAGCTCTATCCTTTTTGTTGGTTTTCAGATTTTTAACAACTTACAATTGAAGTAGTAATGACTTGAAAATGAATTTGAAATAAGAATGTCTCAAAACAGAATGAAGTTTATGCCCATTCCTTAGTTCATATTTCCTTGTAAACAATGATTGTGAACCATAATGTACCTATAATGGTAAACTTTCCAGTTGTTTCCATCTGAAAGTGCTGGCCTGGGGAACCTATGCTTACCTTATGGGGACTGCCCTGTTGATTGTTGGCTGTATGTTGCACTTCAACAAGATAAGTTATCGGAGAGAAGCCTTTCTGCCTGGAGGAACACCCACCAACAAGGTTATCAAAGTCAGGTTGTGAAAACAAAGTGTCAGGCAACACTCTATGGGAGGGTGGAGCAGACAGGTAAGACGTTAAGTTCTGCAGTCCCCCTGAAATACTTCAAGTGTGCTGTTTATAACTGGGAATCAGGCTCAAGGTCAATTCTGATGTTTTTTCCAGCAAAATAGGTCCCTCAAAATGCTATCTAAGTATGTATCTAGAACAAATTTAAACTCAGGATAGAAATAGACGTGAGTGCTCATAAGGTCATGATCGGCATGCCTTTTGTGCTACTTTTCCTTTATCTCTTCATCTTGAATGCCAGTTCCATCAAGATTGTTACCTGGCAGTGGTCAGGAAAACAACTGGCACCAGTGTACATACATGTTTGTCTGTATTTCATTTTAAGTTCTGTCTAAGAATACCTTTTATGTGTGCATCCATGACTGTTTTTGCTCGGTTTTAGAGGCAGATTCAATATGTCAAGCCATAAAAGTCTCATCCTTGCCATGTTAGGTCACTCGGAGCACATTTTTCTAAATGTGGACCTACCTGCTGTGACTTTGGACCCATTAATTCTTTACACTGTTATGTTTTGATCCTCTTCTAGTTCTACCGTCCTCTTTTAAATGCCACACGATAAAATGGACTGAAATCAGGGAAAGATCTAGTTGCATGGCAACGTTTCAATGTATCTATTTATAGAGTCACACTGTCTTTCTTGCCACCTCCAGAATTAGAAAGACTTAACTTAGTCTATATACTGCTTCTACTTGACATCAGTTTACTTAGAGGAAAATGTCAAACAGTCATGAAGAGGCTTAGGTTTAACAAATGCAAAGCTCATCGTGACACTCACAAATAGCCAAGCCCAACAGATTCTTTAAACATGTTTCTTCCTTTTAGTCATTGAAGTCAAGTGCTAAGTACGTAACGAGAAGAAGTCATAATGAATTTGTCTTGTGATTGGATGCCAAACAGCAAGATGTCTCCTTGTCAGGAGTCTTGGGATGGATTGAGAATGCTTGGCATGTTGGAGAATGTCATAAAGGGTTAGGTCAGGCACTCGGTGTTGGCACTAACAGTACATTAAGGCAGTGGTCGCGTGAGATGTTTTGTGTGGCCATGGCTTGAACTCATACTGTACCATGTAGACACGTTGAATTTTCACCCAGGTGAGGATTTTTCAGGGAGACGACGTCGTATGGATGCAAACAACATGTGTCTGTCTGTGTTCACAGTCATAGCAGGTCACAAGTGAAAAACGTCACTGCATTGTTTTCATACCATAGGTGGATGTGTTAAGATTAGCAGCATCCTTTGCCCCAGTGTCTTTCAAGTTTTACTTGAGTTTTTATGTTCTACAGGGGTTTGGGACTGGGAGCTCAGATTATTATAACCATGAAACAAACTAGAAAGCCAACACTTGTGCGAAAATGCAGAATGTTTTCGTAATGCACGCAATACTATACCATTAGGCACGCCCTATAGTACTGTGTGTGAGAGAAAAATTGTTCATAGTTGCAACTGTTACAACAACTAGCATCTTATCTTAGCTCTGATTGACTTCTGGTTGAAGAACAAAGAAAAAGAGCCTGTAGGGAAAACGTGAATATACCAGTTACATATAATCACTGCAGGTTAGAGTGGACAGATGCCAGCCCAAGTACATGTATATTGGTGTGCCCTGCAGCCATTCTTGCATCACGGACACCTCTATTGGCATCATCAATAGGAGCGTCCTCTTCAGGGGGTTCTGGAATGAAGAGCACATCGATCAGCGGCCAGATGTCCATGATCACACCTGACCCCCTGGTAGCACTTCCTGCCCAGCGGCCATGGCTGCCAACCTGATGGAAGGTGCCTGCCTCTAATTTTCAAGAATGCCAGATCTTATCTTGTTACGCATCAGTCATGATTCACCTAGGAGTCACACGTGATGTCACTGATGATGTCACAGGCTTCTTACGATGGGTAAAAGGGCTTTCCTGCTCTGCGTGTTTACCTCGATTCTAGGAAACGGAAGTTTGGTTCGGTAACTGGCTCGAGGCAGTTTTCTCCGCGTGACTGTGACGTTAGTGATATCTAACATGCCCTTCTTGCAAAATGCAAGTTTATGTACATCTTAGAAGGCCAACGGCCCAAGTTTTGTCATCTCCATGGCAGAGCAAATATGCCGTGCAAGATTCCTAGCTATTTTGCCAAATAACATACAGCTTAAACATTTCGTACTTCAAGTTCAAACATTCAATTGTCCAGTTTCCTGTTTTGTCCAGCTTACAGGTTAAACATTTCGTACTTCATGCTCAAACAGTTTCAATTGTCCAGTTTCCTGTTTTGTCCGGCTTGCGCCGGTTTTGTCTTCCAGTCCTTGTCTGTGCTGTATTCTCAGTGTCTTATATATAGCGCACGAAACTGCTCTTTGCAGAATAAATCAATTGTAGGCAAATAGTCGTCTGTCTTCCCACTTGAACTTTGTACTTGAGCACTAGAGATAAATGTGTTCCCCCAAAGAGGACATGTCTCAGAAGACTCAGGACAAGAAATTATGTGTTATGTGTTACTTTTCAAGGACACAACCCAGAAATAGTTTTGCTTGCTATGTCTTGATATATGCTTAATGAATGTCAAGGTTCTAAAGACTGACCTGAGGCACAAGACAAGGAGTCTGGGAGTCTGAAAAGACTGCATGTTATTGAGAGAATCAACCTTGGTGGAGACATTCTCGAAGGAATTAGCATCTTAGTAAGGCAGTGAGAAATAGCGGTGTCCTTCTCCCTTTGGGTTAGTCAAACAAGGAGGAGCCTTGCAGTCTAATATTAGCCACAGGGTAGGAACAACACGTGCTGAAGAACACTAGCCATTAGAAAACAGCACTGTCTACTTTTCTCACTGTCATACATTGGCAGATCTTTGTTTCATCATAGGTAGTCACTCATTACATTTGTACCTAAACCTAAATCATATACACGGAACTTTGGACATTTTGAAGAGTTTCACCTGCAACTAGAGAATAGAAATGATACATGCTAGAATTTGCAATAGGAAAGTAATTTTGGTTGAAATGTCAGACAAAACACTTACTGGAAGCTAGTGTCACAACAAGCAATTTTATTCCTGCACGAGGTCAGTTTGGATCAGTCGAAAATGCTGTTTTTCTGGAGAAGACTTATTATATAAGGTTTAAGGGGGTTGAGTAAATGTTGTGCTTGGAACACTTGCCTTGGCGTACAGATATCATACAAGTCAACATGATGATTTAAATAGTTAGTGGTATGCACAGTATTCATTTACTGGCTAATACAAAGGGATGGACCAAATGCTGGCCAAAAGGTCTGCTGCTCTTCCAAATACCTCCCTGATTCCTGGCATAAGTGCCATGCTGTCATGGAGATCTTGTATACGTCTTTAACAAAACTGTAACCAGGACAAAGGCAGTCCTGAACAGTGTACAAGTGGAGCACTCCAAGCAAAATGTCACGGGATAGCCGCTTGTCCCTCACAATACAGGATCTCTTGATCAGTGAAAATGTTGACCCTTACTTCACAAATGTTAAAGGTTGCAAAACAACAACATTAGTCAGTGTTCCATTCCCACACTGACGCAGGAATCCACTCTTGAACTGAGCAAACAGGGCTGAAACAGTAGCTGATATTTTCCTTCCTTCACAGCCAAAAAATAGCTTTCACAGGTAAATGTCAGGACTCGTGACATGCCATCAACAAGCTTGTTGACCCCATCAGTTGATATCGGAGAGTGACGCCAGGAACATCGCTTTTGTCACATGAACATCTTCTGAGTAAGAGATGTCCCAACTTTCTCTGTCATTTAGCGATGAGCTAATCATGGCAGCAGGGCTAACTGGTAGAATAACACGGGAAAGTCTTTGATTCTACATTCATGTAGTTATTCTGTCTCCATCATGCTCTGACACTGAAGTGGGCAGCATTTTAGCAAGTACCTTCTAATGAAATTGCCTGTCAGAGTGTGAGGTATAACTTCACGAAATGAAAGCTGTCATGTTTGCTTTGGAGTCTTACTCCTCTTTCGCTTCCACCATTATGTATCCTGCAGACTATTTTTTGTGGATCACATCATACTGATGAGGTTGTTTATGTCCACTTCTTATGCAGAAAGTGCTTCAAATGTATGCGAACCATGTCATCAATGACAAAGTTGGCTTGAGAGCATGACATGAGATTCCTACCACCCCCCTGGCATTTGTGCACACTTACACCTCTATTTTGGCCGTCCTAGCCTGAAAATGGTTAGCTGTTGCATAAGAGGTCACGGACGACTTGATATGTCGTGTGCAATACCCTAAAGCAATGTATGGACTCTAAAATAGACATGTGAAGCATGAGCCACCAGCGACATACTTTAATACGAAGATAGTGCATGAGATTAAGATTACCTAAGTATGCATGTTTGTCTTTTGTCATCTTCAATAAACCAAGCTAATGCTACCAGTAAGCTGTAGAAAATTGGCCCAACTACCTAATGAAATAGGTATGTTTGTATGAAGGGGGAGTTACTACTCTCTCACCCCCTCCCCCTTCCTTGTATATCCAACTATGCAAGCTATCTACTGGCACAGAAACAATGTCATTTGATAAAGGTCAGTGTATTCCATGTGGCCCAAACGCCTTCTATTTTTCACTCAATTCATCAAAAACACATTGATTTAAGCATGTATACAGTGTACAGAACTCCCAGAACTTCTCCTCTGCTTGTAGTCTTCTTCCAGAAGCCATATAATCAGCATTGATGACAGAAACCAATTTCTTTGTTCACAACTGCAATTATGTTACCTTTTAACATATAACTACTTTTTTGCACACATTCTTTCAGAATTGGTAAGAAGTCCAGTTTGCAGCTGAAGAAGTGCATGGTGCACCCCACCTACGTGATTCCAGAGAGGAAATCCCAGACTGTTGGCACTGACCTGCAGTAGTGATTGCCATCTTCTCAAGCTCTCAGTGCACTGTGAACATGTTTCTCAAATAGGTAATTGCCTCAATGTCAAGCTGTTGACAGGCACTATTATTGTCTCCGTCCAGATTGCTAGTTCCTTTACTTTTCCCTGGTACTTTTATACCCTGCAGTTTGCTTTCAAGGTGAAATCATGGTTGTTACGTTGTACTTCATTGTATAGGTAACATGTACAAACTTTGCTGCTATTGATTATACCCATGTCTCTACATAAAAAAATAGTTTCTTTCATACAGATACAGATACTTGAAAAGTATCTTCTAAATGTTTACAACACTTCAATGTATTTTTGTATAGATTTGAAGTACACTTGCTAGGAAAGCTTTTGTGCAACAGTAGTTGTAGTAGTAGTAGGAGGAGTAGTTCTGCATTACTCATGAGTGTGACACTGTTGTACATTTTTTGCAATTTCATTGAAATTTCTACTGCAAAGTTACTATTGTTTGATAAGGCCACACCAAATTAATTTCTTGGTTCACGGATTCGCTCGCTCCTATTTTTTGGAAAAAAAAATAAAAATAAAAATTACCAGTCAGCAAATTTTCACCATTAATGAAACCATTCACCAGCTTTCTGGTGTAGCAAATTGGCTTTTATATTATACGCTCCTTAAAGTGTGGGTACAGGTGCTGTTACTGTACAATAATAGTGTTTTTGTACTTTTTTCAAGCCGAAAACTTCAAGCCGAAAACTTCTTTTCTATGTTTTGGATTAGCCGTTACCTTTACCCCAACCATTTTACAATTTTTATTTTTATTTTTATTTCGCCCTCTCGCTCCATATTTTTTATGAAAAAATCCGTGAACCAAGAAATTAAATTGGTGTGGCCTAACATTAAAATACAAAGGCAAAATGGAACTTATGAGTGAAAGCGTCATTCTTCTCCAGTCTTCCTGCACCAATTACCAATGACCCTTTGTCCGCTGACATTGATGTTGGCTTACAGACACATGACGATGGGCCCAACTGCAAATATGACCATCATTGTGTCCATGAAGTCAGTACAGTCCCAGTTAGTACAGGGATGACAGAGGTAGCATAGTGCAAGCCCTGGGTGTCCATTCCCTGTCTAAACTGTCAGTGTTTGATGCTGCCCCACAGACAGCAGATGTCAGTGGTGAAGTCTCCCTGCCCCGGGACACACCAGGATGGTACAGGTTGACATGACACTTATCTACAGGAACTCCTTGGGACAGGACACTGCCCAGCTGGTAGTGGACACATCTGTCCATCTGTTACAGTCCTAGAGGACCTGTCATTGTACATACCCTCACTGTCCTCCAGAGGGCATCACCCTGTCATTTTGCTTTCTTAGGGTATGCTTTGGTATTTGCTAACAATATTTGTAATCAAGTATTGACAGGATTCCTTTAGTGCCACATGCCATGGCTGGTCAGATAACAAGTGTGCAGTGTCCGACTTTATTCAGAGCCCATACAAATTATTCAGAATGAAGATTGCACTTATTTTTATTATGATCATGATAATTTAAGTATGATAATTTGAATTACAGATACCAGTAGGTGTTTTTCCAGAACTCAAATTCCAAAACACTGACATACTAGTAGTATGAGACGTCACTTTCTCCCAGGATTTGACATCTTACCATGTACGAGTCTTCATATGACATGTCGATCGTCACAGCTACCAGCCGCTGCCATCTCCAAGTGGTGGGTCAATATTTGGGGATGTCAGAAGTTTTTTCCAAACTGTCGTAAACAGCAGGCAGCAGCATTCTGATGCACGTCTTCCCATATTGGGAAGTGTGCCAGCATCCCAGCATACCTTCCCAGTACAAGTGCCTGGTGCTCTCACCCGGTCAACAAGCAGGCCTGTCTCCAATACAGCTTCCTAGGGTAGAAAAGGGAGGCTGAATAAATCTAATTATAGCTGCAGGAAAATTATCCTATCATCAGGTATGCAATAAGACCCCCTTTTAACTAGTAGAGCTATGTGACTGTCAGACGACCAAAATTGAATTTGCGCAGCCCTTCATTTTATAATAGGAATATGATGCACCATGAATAAGTGTAATTTGAAAAGAAACAATGAATGAAAGACCTTTATTGTACATATATGCTCCAACAAGCTAAGTACAGGTCGTAAGCGATATGGCACAATACACACACAATGTAAAAAGAATTGTTCTCTATCTAAGTTGTCGCTAAGCAGTTAACCATTACTAGTAAAACCCTGTATGTCGACCAACCACTAAATACTAGTATTAGCCAAGTGAGGTATGGTGAGGTGACAAGTAATCTCTGTAGGACCACCAACATTTTCCACTTACAGAAAAAATACAGGCAACATCCTACCGCCATTGTAGAGTTCTGACATGTCAAATAGGAAAAATAAGGTAGATACCCTACCAGGCCACCTAACAATATCAGCACATGTCTGGGCACACTGTTACATTCTGCCTACACATGTTTGGTTAATAGTTAGCAATGTCTTCCCCAAACAGGTACTCAAGCATGAGAACATGATTGGCCAGTTGTGAGAGGGATTGCAGAGGGATTGCCATAACCATATGTTGTCAACACGCTAAGTTTACTCATCACATGCAGGTGCATGGAATCAGACACCCCTACTAATATTTCACCATAAAAATGTCCTACTGTGTAACAGTCTGGGTTTGGAGCAATCAGCACCCACAGGTCCCAAAATACAGTGAGTGGGGAAGTCCTGAGACAGCAGGGCCCGTGCCACTGACCTGTAGTTTTAAGGGCTTTAAAGTGAAGAAGACACCTCAACACAAGGCTAGGATTTCTGACTGAGGACAGCCTTCAGGGAGAAAAGTAAGGAGACCCCAAGGCTTCAGGTGAGTACTTTAGATGTTCCTCTTAAGTTTATCCTGTTCTCTTTCAGTTGCATACTTTTTACGTATATCCCTCTTTCAGTTCACATTTTTACAACTCCGTCCATTAGCGTGCCGACAACAATGCTTACATACTAGTATATATAACAGAAATCTTTCGGCTGACCGCAGTCGAGTGTTTATTCTAGACTGGTATTGATCCGTGCTCAGAACTACCGGCTTTAGCCACAAACAGTGGCACTGCGGAAACGCCTGCACCAGAGATAGCCAATTGTCCACTTTGCCGTCCTTCCTAGCCATGATCGCTGCCAAAAAGCGGTCTCACTTTCCGGAAGTGGCCCGTGTAGTGGTCCCCTCCTGCTTAATTCAGAGTTTCCTTTCACTAAACTACTCCCCAGGCGACGCAGAGTGTTTCCATTATCCCCGTGCTACCGGAGTTTACTCAGAAGAAGCCGGACCCAGCGGGTGTCCCCGTCTACTGAATTACGTGTTTATCTTATCGTGCGTCTCAATGGGACCTCCTTGTCACCTCAGTAACTTGACACCATGGTGTGAGAGATAATACAGGATCATTTCGAGATCATTCTCACACCTTTAGGTGTCAAAAAGACTTCATTAATGAACTTACATGGATTAGAACACGTCTGTGAAAACAATGGCAAATTGGGCATGATTTCTGTTGAAAGAAACGCTGTGATGTTTTTGAATGGTTTAATCAGCACAGCGCCAGCTACTTTGTCCATGTTTCTCTGTTATACTTTTATGACGCGTCTTCATGGTTAACGATCCATCTGGCGTTTCTGAGAACTTTGCTTTTATTGTCATTGGTGAATTCTTTTAGTCGTTTCTCAGCTACGACTGTTTGTGTACCTTCTGGGGTGGAGCAAAATACACCGACGATTTTGCCGAATTCGCCTTTGCTGAGATCTCCGATCATCAGATTTCTGAAAGTCAGCAGACCGGTGCGAGATTACAGAGTTGCAGTTTTATCCGCAGCTTTAGTCTCGCATGATTTTAGGTGGAACCATTTGTCCAAACACTACCATTCGCTCATGTTGTGGTTCTAGAGGGCATTTATTTGCTACTGAACAAGTAGGTAAGGGGCATGTTTCGTTCAGGTCACGTGTCAAAAGGGGTAGATTCGTGCTTGTGCACGGGCTGTGATTCCTAGTGAACTTGTCCAGGTTGACGTTGGGGAAATGTTTATATGCATAAGACATATGATGCCACATTGAAGGTGGGTTACAGTCGGTCATGCTAAGTGGTTCACCCCCCTAACTGCCGCTTTTATATACTAGTAGTTTTGAGGCCAACCTTTAAATTACACATATGATATGCCAACTAGTTTAGATTATTGTAAAATTTCAACAAAATATTCAAGATCGTACAACGCTCAACGACAGTCCTAATTCAAAGATGCTAACATTCTCTGTTCAGTAACTTAACGTTACATGTTCAGAAAATATGAATCTCAAGGCGGTTTTTCTGTCATCCAGCATCAAAATAGACCAAGCTAGACGGACGCCTGTTGTCTGCCCGTGACTTTGTGCGGGGGACAGTTGTGCGGACTGTGAGAGTTGTTTTCTGTACCCACTGACCGGCCCAGGTATAGAAACGTGGTGCACATCTGCATCTACTTGATGACATCACTATGCTCGCTGTGCCAGACAGTCCCAGAACAGCAGGCCTTGAGTCTAGATCTAGTCTGTGACGTAGTAACCTGCATGATACTAGCGATACGGCGAAACAAACACGACAAGTACATTTCATAGGAAATTTCCGGTCATTTAAAGATTTATCCTTCAATATACTGGCATTTTATCATACTACTAGTACATTATCATGTAATGATACAGTACTTTCCGATGAATGAAAACAGGTGCCGAAAATTCACTTTGAAATATTTCGTTGCCAGACAAACATGTAAGAATTAAGATAAGATGTGTAATGAACACGAACAAACGGATGATAGACAATTCGGTGTTCAGGACGAGAATAACTGAAACTTCCATATACAATGTATGTAGTATGTCTGTTTGGTCGAATGTCTGCTACCTGCAGGGTTGGAGTTCCCATGGCATTGGCAGCAGGTTGAATTGTTAACCAGTCACTGAAATGGAGCCAGCGACAGATCAACTGTTACCAGCATGAGAATAAAGGAAGCCTTTGAGAACGTGTATGTGTGAGACACATTGATGGTGTGCGAGCGAGACAGCGTAAAGTGTTTGTAAGTCTGTTTCGTTCACTTGTGTCATCTGGAGTTCCCTGTACACTGAGAAGACAGAGAGAAGAAGCGATGACTGCGCTTGCGGAAACGGGCGGTGCCTTCACGTGCGCGGTACATCGCACAGATACGTAAAGGCACCCTGCGTGCCAGTCATACCTCAAGTCACCTTGTCAGGCATCTTTGCTTTGTACCGCTGCTTCCAACTGGGCAACGGAGGCAAAACAAACCCTCATGATGGGAAACATGTTTTGCTAGTACTCTGTTGCGTCACGCTGCCAAATGGCTACTTTCTGGGTTACGTTACGTGAAGAGCTATGCTATCGTTGCGTGGCGGGAAACCCCGGCCAATATCTACAAGAGAATGTGTTATGAGCACGAACAAACTGTTGATAGTGAGATAGACATTGCCAGGTCTTGTCAGGCACTGTTTCCGCCCTCACGCGGGACGTCGCCTATCTCCGGTTCACAACAGTGAATACTGCACGGATTTATATAAATCTTAAGGTGTGAGTAAACCAAAGTTGAGGCATATCTTGAAAATGATTTTATTGCATCAGAAGTGGTGTTTCTTTAGGCCTAATTTGATGATTTTTGTCACCCCAATTACACAATTTGACCTCTAGATTGAAGAGAAAATCATTCTTTTTCGCCCAAAAATAGTCAGGGTCACTTAGACGCATCTGATGCTCTTCCTTGTTACCGATACCGCTCGACTGAGTCGCTGTATCCCTGTGTTTCCCTTTGTCTTGTCTCCGTTCTACTATACACAAAGGTACCCCCAACACTGTTTATATTTAGAGGAACTGACATGCACACACGTCAGTCAAACTAGGGCATGTTGAGGTCGGGTTCGCCTGCGTGTGTAACTTCCAACTCAAGGAACACGGCTGATCTTTTGAATATTCTTCAACAATATCTCTACTTTTCTAAGTGTTTCTTATACTCTGTTGACTTAAGATGGCCCAGGGCATATGAGCACTACTTTAAAAGTCCTGTAGGAAAATTGTCATAACTCCGTCATAGAAGCTTGAAAATGCCTCAAATTTGGTGTATACGGAAAACACAACTATGGAAATGCAAACATGAGTCATTTATGAAGTTACATACTCTGAATTTTTAGATATTACAATTTATAATGATGTATAATTTTTCCAACAAAATGTAGTCTAGAAAACCATTCCCAACGCCCAAATTACATGAAATTTTTTTAGTACATACTGACATATGTTCCCTTTCAGAACTAGTGAGATTTATTGAGAAACATGTTCCTGCTCTGTGAAAAATATTGATTTTTTTCACATTTATGCATATAATTTTAGGTTACCCTTTTCTATAATCACCTTATAACTCAAAACAAAGACCATATACAATATATTCAACTACACCTGAGTGTAGAACAGGACATTTCCAACGATTTAATTTCCTTTTCAATCATTTTAAGTCATTGCTACCGTTTTCTACAAAGGTTTGAAGTTTGTACCATCAATTTTTACCCTGTAAGCCATGTTTTAGTAAATCTGCCCATCACTCAACGTGACAGGTCGTAATTAGCACCTCCATGGGAAGGAATTAGCTGTAATTTGCACTTGTGCCATGACAAAAGAACCAAGGTTTATTGTTATGCGTAGACTAGTCTGTTGGTATAAACCTCCTTGGTATAAACAGTTGTTTTGTAGCAAGATTGTTATTATGCATGTTATTATGCTCATAGAACGAGAAAAGTTTTAGTCAATGTTAGAGAATAAGTCTCTCTATTTACATTGAAGATGGATTCTACAAGACGCACATCCAGAAAGCCGTACAAAATGTAAAAGTAGGGTTCAAGCGCAACCAACTGGGCCGGGCATTTTGGCCCCGCAGCGCGGCTTCGAATCCCTGGTGTCAAGAGACTGTACTATTCGGCAAAAACTCAGCAAAATTCGCTCAAAACAAGTCCGACTTGGCCTCTGTTGCAGTCTTCGAACGGGGCTGGTTTTTATTGGGGATGGGGGGGGGGGGCGTTGGTTCGCGATTTTCAACGTTTAGCTACGTTTTCATGCGCCGGGAAAGGGGTTTTGCCCAAGGAGCTTGGTTTGCCGAGGAAGGGAGTTTGCCGTGGCATAAGATAGCATCATTAGCTTGGGAAGGAAGGCGGAGGCTAATGAAACTCCTCACTAATACTATCTTATGCTACCGCAAGTTCTGCTTGGAGATAAGTTTTATAGCTCAGATATTAACCTCCTTGACTCAATACTGCCAAACTGGGGTATGAAATGACGCGATTTTGGTCCAACATTTTTTTCGAACGCACCAGAATAGAACAGAAAGCCAAATTGTGTGTTTTGAGAAGTAAAACATAATACGGGTTGCTATAGTTCGCATGAAATAGTGTATAAAACTGACCATGAGAACAACAAATCATTAGAGAATACTATGCAATCTACAGCCATAATAATTCTGTTCTGTCGCCATGTTTGTTATCATTACTGATTAGAATGTTTGTTTAGGGCTGTCAGAGTAAAATTGCCCATAATGAAAAGAATTTGAAATCCACCCAAATGCATGTACAGTATACTTCGATGTGTAAACTTTTGTAGAAAAACGTGAAAAAAGTGACATTGGTCTCCTCCTTGTATATTTCCACCAAGACAATTGTACAAAAGTTGTGTTATTTGGAGGTTGGTCCAGGCAGACAACCATACATATGGATGATATGATCTAGGCCGACAAAGGAAAATAACCACACTAAATTGACTAATTCAACTCGTTTGTTCTTTTCTTTTTATAGCTTAGAATGCTGTGCTTCCCTTATCAGAAACACCCATGTTGGTGAAATGCCCTTTCCCCGGCCGTTATATTGGGCAAAAAAGTCTGGTCATTTAGGGCAAGGAGTTTATATAGAAATATATAGGGTGTCTTCTATTTAATGTGTTTATGTTGTGCTGTTTACTTTTGCAGTTTACAATGAAGCACTTCAAGTATGATGCATAACATTTTTGATAAATGTTTATAGAGCAGCGGGAGTGGTTAAAACTTTCAGAAGCATGTCAAATACTTCAAACATCTATCTGAGTATGAGACTGTGATTTTTCCCCATCTTTTGTATGGGTTAGATTGTAGTTCTCCCTGGTTGTGAAGAAGGTACTTTTTTTTGTCGTTCACACCCAGACAGAGACAAAAGACCAGACTACACAATGGTGATGCGCCGTGGCAAATACAACTTTTACAATGGCTGCCCTGCTGAAATTTAGGATTGAACAAAGGAGCTTCCATTTTGCTCAGCTGTGATTAACAAACTCAAAAGTGTCATATTTAAGTGTCAAATTTATGGTTAAAGAAAATGAATCAATAAGAATAAAGAAATGACGATTAGAAAATAGATTGAAAGTTAATCAAAGCGTGTGCATTCCCATCTCCCTATTCAGCGTTTCACAGATGTGTATTGTTTCTTGTTTTGCCGAAATCATTAGTGGCCATGAACTAGTATTCTGTACGTATAAACACACAACTGTCTTGTCCTTCCCTTTGCACTTCCTCAGATTTTAGAAATTGAGTGGAGCAATTACCTCACCAGGACAGATTAGTGCCTGATTGGGATGCAAAGTGAAGGCGGGACACTGGGCGGCAATTATCACTCAAACTACTGCATATTTACAAGCTATATGCTGGCACTTGGCTCATTTCAATATCCAAGTACCTAATAATCATATTTAAATGAGATATCTGGCAAGGCAGGCCTGGGCAATCTTAAGTGAATGGAGTATCTTCTAGATCTTCGAAGTTTAAAAAAATTGCAATATCGCTACATATATCTTTAATAATCCCCTAAAATCATCTTTGAGGTCAACGCTGTGTAACTGGCTGCCAAACGTTTTGGCATGGCTGTCAGCGACTTGTACATTCGATCAGAAGGACACAGTAGAAAGTTTCCTAAAGCTTTACTCAGTCACGTGTGTAGTTATTAACCCTATCGTGATTGAAGAAAACATCCACAATGCGTTTATATGTGGAACACCTAAAAACTGGGTCACCCTGGATCGATGATTAGTGTCGTCATTAGAACCCCCAAGATAACTCTTCCTTCAAGACTGCGAGGTCAGACTACCATGGTCCATGTAACGTCGCTGGGTCAGCGGACAATCCTCCATTGTTGCTCTAACAAAAGTCACCTATATCTCCACAAGAGGGATTGCTTGTTCAGTATAGGTCGTCGGCAAGATTTACCGCATAGAGCGCCTTGTCTCGGGATGAAAACCCGATCCCGTGGAAACACGCCTGACTGTTTTGGTCAGGACGTTAACCCCTCGCTCTGTTGCCTCAACACAACCGTCACGTTATCTGCCGAAGGGCATCGTGTCCATTTTGGTCAGCGATGAAACGGACACGCCTAATCTCTGCGCCCTTCCCAAGACGTGGCCTCAAGCTATGTCCAGTGGGTAACGCAATAACAAGGCCGGACCCTCACGTGGCCGGCCGCGTCTCACGTGGCCCCATCTTACGTTCAGACCTGTCCTCGCAGCGTGAGGATGGGAGGGACGAACAGTCCGTGAACTGCATGTGAGGACAGCAATATGTACAAGGTGGATGGCCTCGGCGGATGACAGCGTGTGAGCAGCGTTTGTGGATTGAGATAAATCGAGATTTTTTCCACCCACTTACTCTGACGTTTGTAATCAGATGTAAGCCATTTAACAGCCAATTACAACTGTGCAGGACGCATGACGATGTCCCGAGTGACGGAAAACGATGAGTTTAAATGTCACATTCGCTTTATTTGTTCCTGTTTATCTTATTTAAAAAATGTTATCAACAAAAAAAGGAAATATCGATGTCAATACGTAAGGTTTGGAATTTTAATGATTTAATGTAAGGTTTCCGATTGAAAGTCTTGACGTATGCTGGTCTCGTCGCGCGTCCGGCCGCCGACAGAGTAGACCAGACTACTTACACCCCTGAGCGTTCTTTAATTACTCTCCGAAGACAGAATGTGTACTATGTGCAAAAACGTCTCCGTCACTTTCTTCTCCTTGTCTAGACACTTGTTACCATGCGGACTAGCCCGGGGCCTGGTACGTCTTGGTAATCCCCGACGTGTAGAACCACAGGATTTGGTTTAGACTTTCCGGCAGCCCACGCCCTTTTTCTTCGGAATTCCAAAACAAGCGTTGTCAGCTCACGCACATGGGGCGCACAGATGAACTCTCTGATGGCGCAGATAAAGTGCTCTCCCAGGGCGCGGGGTTGGATGGGGAGAAGTGTCAGCAGGACAAGAAGAACATGTCACGAGTACAGAAACACCGAAACATTGAAATTTCAGACTTCTCAACGCACGCCAGGCAGCGCTCCTGTCGCCCTCCCCCGCAATGTTTTCACTACCTCCCCACAGCTCTACTTCTCAACACCGTGTATATGTTTACAACTACTACTGTTGTAGCAACGTGTGTGTCGTGTAATCAACTGGAAGCAAACCGTCCTCTAACACAGATCTGGTCCAGAAGATCAGGAAGAGTGAATCACTTCCCACCTACTGGGGCTCTACCTGAATGTCTTGCATACCATGACCACAAGGGTTAAAGATACACTAGTGTCATCCCGTCCCACTGTGTGAGGTGCACATCTGCCCTGCCATGACTATGTGATTGTGTCCGATCCAGGTCTGAACCGGTAGCAGTACGTCAAGCTGTCATCACCAGTGTCCTATCTTCACTGGTGAAAGTAAACTTTGGTAACCTGACGAGAAGATGAAGAGTTTGGCCCAGTTCCAACACACATTTACTGCTAGGCAACTACAACAATTAGACCCTTGTTTTATCGGAAAAAAGAAAATCGTTATATCAGTGGAGTGAGAAGAGAACGTCTTTGTGGTAAACAGGGCTGGTTTGTTGAGGTACATTAGCATGCAGTAGCGGCAGCGCCGTGGAGCCAGCTTGTCCGTACATTTCTGACCCCACCGCGTTTTTACGCGCATGGTTTCTGCCCAGGAATTTTATAAGAAACAATTTCTGTGCAAATCGCCAGGGTGTTAGAAATCCAGCGGGATTGTTAATGAAAGTCAGGCACACGACCATGGGGATATACCCGCCCAGACTATGACCTCATGTTTGCACAACAAATACTGCCGATTTTGGGCAGCGTCGCACGCGACCATGCCTGCCATTGGATGATAACATCTAGCGGCACCGCCCCCAGCCCAAGGCCGTGCCTGCCATTGCGCCCATTCACAACGAAAACGCGTCCATTCGTTCCCAACTTCTGGATACAATTATCTACGGTGACCGGCCTGAAGATATCATCAGAAGGCACTTATTCCAAATTTGGTCTTCCCGCGGCCCGCGTCATTGGAAGATTTTCCCAGAAACCGAGCAGGTAGTGACGAATCAACTCACGTTACGGGATACCGCCCACTTCATGTTAATCACAGGAAGAGTCCTCCTCCTTGCGGCATGATTGACACATGGGTTTCAGCGCCGACTTGTGGATATAAAAAGCCTCTCTTCTTGCCAGTGGTATTAGTTCTTGTCTAGCTGGTAGACCCGACGTTATTGTCAGTCAGCACCGCCGTTTGCACTTATCCACGAGGTTGTTGCGAACTTATCTGGGATTTTATCGGAGAGAACCCGAGGCTGCGCCCGTCCGACCAGGTAGGACCCCCGAGCGTCTCCGGCACAAGTTACGTTGTGGAGGCCCGAGGATATATTTTGCTTTTATTAAGTTTTTCAATCGACGATCGCAATCTTTTTCGTCTTTTCAACTACAAATATTCTTTGGTAACTTTTGCCGTGTACAGGGAACTTTGACAAGTGAGAGAAAAGCAGAAGGGGAAGGCTTCAACCATGTGGCGAGAGAGAGTTGCGAGATTAGCGCTGTGTGTGCTGTACGTATTGGCCGTAACCGAGCTGGTAACCGCACAGGAGAAAGGTGGGAGCTCGTCTGTTCTGTCATTGTTTTCTTCTTTCTACGTACACTAGCACTTCGCATGTGGTAATCTCTGGTTACGCTGATTAAGCCTCTGTGAAACATTTTTTGTCGGGATTTAGACCTTTTTGTTGTCCTTTTGTTGTCGTGTCTTCGCTTTTGCTTTCAAGTTGCCCTATCTCAGCGTTGTCCGTGACGCCTTTTCTCCCCAATACTTTCCAGTGCGGGTAAAAAGAGCGATGTATGACCTGTTTGAATCGACGAGTCTCGGGGCTAGCACACAGGGAGTGAAGAAAGTGCGGGGGCTCGATCAGTATTCACCGGCCTACAAGTTCCACAACCGTCCCGACGTCGACTTGCCCGCCAGCCCCCAGGCGCAGGCCAGGATCGTCGACGCGATGATGTCGAACCATGGCTTTGTGTTCGTCGCGGCCCTTCGGCAGGACCGGCGGAACCGTGGCACGCTCGTGTCCGTCGACTCGCCCGACGGCAGGACCAGATACTTCGGCATCCAGAGTGACGGCCAGACGCCCTCCGTGGACGTCGTGTATATGCATGAAGGCAAGGAAGTCGCGGCCTCGTTCGACGGCGTGAACTTCGCCACGCGGGAATGGCGCAACTTGACGTTGGTGGTGCAGGGAGACCTGATCGCGCTGTTCGACGGATGTACCAAGGTTGGCGAGCAGGGGCTGATGGGGAACATCTTCCAGACCGTTCTCCAGCCCGGACAGAGCGAGCTCCGTCTGGGGAAGGGCCTGCCCGGCAGGGAAGCCTTCGAGGATTACAGGGTTCGTTTTTTATTTCTTTTCATCTCCTTTTTACAACCAATCTTTAGTTTTGACTATTTATCGAAAGGGCATCCGCCACATTGACGACATCGTAGACGGTATCAGAGTCGCCATGGTAACGTAATTGTGTTATGACATTCGCTTCATGATGATGTGCGTAATACGTGGAGCAGAGATTTGGTGGCTGTTTATGCTTGAAGCTAAACGATGACCCGGTGTGCCGATTTATGACCTGCCTTGCGAGGCGCGCCGACACGCTGCGCCGATGCATGTCAAGTCCACGCGCTGGGTAGCAGCGCATACTCCGTCATCTGACACCTGTAACCGATACTTCCCCTGCCCGCCCAGCTGGCGTCAACCCAAACAACACCACCACGTGTCCTCATCAACAGCCAGAGATGGGGTTGCGCGGGTGCCAGTGATACCCATCCCCTGCAGAAGAGTTTCCTTTCTCTTGACCTGTCCTTCCTTGGTGGATAGGATATCTCTACTGGCACTAGGCCAACTTTAACTGTTTACTGTATAAATCCGATTTACTGATGCCGGAATTTTTGGATTGTTTATCAACAGGGTGTGATGCAGAGTGTGAAGTTCATCTTTGGAATCCCGGTGTCCAACATCCTCCACCTGCAGGGCTGTGCTCCCGACACAGGTAAGAACACGCGCGGCCCTTTTGATCCCGTACCCCCAAACAATCGACCCACCTCAGCTCACCTTTGACAAGTGGAATGTTTTTATCCCACTGTTGTGCCCTGGGGTCCACTGACGTGGTAGACATTGTGCACTTACCTGCGTCACAATGGCTTTTCGTGCCGACATGTATGCAAGACATTGATGCCCCCTGGGGATATCGTCATTGGCTCGCAAACGCATTGTCCCAGGATTGGTTCCAAAGTCTAGCGAATGTCACCTCAGTGATCTCAGAACAGACGGCTTGGAAACGTATCGTAAGACGATTGTGGAAGACAAATTTTAAAGAAGTTTTTGAAAACCTTTTTGGCGTATGAGGGGAGATCCCCTGTAGGGAACCTCGGTACACGCCGTAACCAGTAGCTGAAAATGTTGGTGTTGTGCTACAAATCACGTACGTTGACAAGGGCCCCACCCCGATAACAAGTGCTCCAGAGGGCGTTTATACATGGCATGCCTAATCATAATTAAGACAACATGTCTCAAAGATGGGCCATTCCTTGATTAGTGTATTATTTGTCACTTTGATCCAATTAGGGGACACAACTTTTTAATTACAGACTCGATGATGGTTGATTTAGGCCCCCGTCGTTTCCACTTAAATCGCTGAAGTATGTTTTTCATATGCCGAATTGACCAAAGCTTTAATAGCAAAGCCACATGTGTGCGGCGTCGCGTTACAAATGGTCCCCGCAGACGAGAGGCTGTGCTCATATTCAGGTGAAGTCTACATCGCTGTAGTTCTTACTTCCCAGGGCACTTTCGCTTCTCGCTTATGTCAACTGAAAGCGGTTTTCCCGGTGGGAAATGACTTTCCCCACTGGTGGTGATTTGCTGCGGTTTGAGTCAGGCTTTTAACACCGCTCTCCGACCAAGGTTCAGCATTACTCACCACAGAGAGCAGGATGTGCTGGTCTGCGGTTGGCACGGCCAGGCTTACACCTGTGTCTTACCCCCGGTACGCTGCAAGTCGGAATGTGTGCCACATCCTCATGCTTCCATCTACTAAAACATATCGCCCACTTCCGTCGTGGTCTATCACTTGTCACGCCTGTTCTTTAATAACAAACTTCCTGTGCATGATCTACAGACTGAGCCAAACCCTCCTAACACTGACGAACGCAAATATTTGAGGTTCCTCTTCTCCTCGACATTTCCTTGTACAAGGCTGTCACGAATCCGACTACAAAACTCCCACCCCAAGTCCGCAGACTATTGTGCATTGTGTAAAAGTGAGCCAACAAAAAATCCCCCTGTTTGGATAAAACATTGACGACTTGAGTTGAAGGGTACAGCTGAACTGCAGAAGCAGGCAGCACACAGACTCGCATCTCTGTGTCATTTACAATTGCGCATTGTGGAAACTGTGGTCGGTTGTAGAGGTCTTAGGATCTCTCGTGTTTTCCAGCCCCGGAAGTGGCCTGAGTCGAGTGCAGTGCGGTCGCACGTGCAACAGGGCTCCCTTGTTTCTCAATAAAAGTTCGATTGAACTATCAAGGGTTTGTTTCGTCAGCGGTCGGTCAATAAGTACCTCTTCACCTTTACCGCAGTTCTTTGGTACAGGATTCAATTGTCCCCAAATTGGCATGTTCGTCTCTGTAATGAGGCCTCCTTTGTGTAAACCTCTTTGGTGTTTGTGATCTCTATTTTTTTTTAGTGAAAAGAACAGTCTGGTGAGCACATGTACCTTGGTTACATCGTTTACGTGAGACCGAAGAATGTGAGAAATTCCGGAGGTTGAGATAGGGCACATAGACAGTATTGTTGGTCTCCCGCCTTAGGGATTCGGCCCTTCCCCGTAACTCACATGGCATCACATAGACAATTTCCTTCGAGAAAATATTCACTAGTTCCTCGGGCTATATGGTTTTCTCTGCTGTCGATGCACTCAACAGTGACGCTATTTGCATTTTCTGTCGTGTTTTTTGGCTCTTTCCCAATCGCTACGTCATAGCTTAGTATTTTAAATCCTATTCCAGCAGCGCAATTATCAACCGTTATTAGTGAGGTTAGGGGGCGGGACGACTGCATACGGCCCATTACACACATTCACACCAGACGGGGATAAGAACACGCAAATCCAGAAAAAACAAATCCCCTAAACCTGAGATAAACATAGCCGTGCACGTTTTATTACCGATAACTAATTAACGAACGAGGAGAAGACGTGAGCCAGTGCAAACTACCAAAAGGCCATGACGTGACAAGTAACAAAGATGCCTCTGACGTCCTTAAACTGTACTTTGTGCTGTAATACCGTATTACTTCTACATGGGAAGTCCCATCCAACGCATAAGCTCCGAATATTAAAGTATTTACCATTGGGTAAAAGGCTTACCATGTGCAAGACGTTAAGCCACTGCTGGGTGTGAGAAAGGTCTGCTTTGAACTAAAAAGGCACACCGTATCGGGCAAGGTCAGGTGCGTTTTGGAGAATTAGCCAGCGCAAGTACCCTAATGACCCGTACCCAATCTGTACCACTTAAAAACAGTGTAGGCGCCAGACTGGCTTGTGGGCACATTGTTTGTTGTATGGAGGATGAAGAAAGCGACTGCCCTTGCATTGCTGACGATATGGCACGTCAGTTTGATTAAGTCTCAGTCTGAAGAATTCATCTGACGTTGATGAAAAGATTACTCTCCTGTGTTTTGTGACACAAGTGTGACCTTTGGCTGGTTGGGGACACTGACACCCTGCGTTTCATATACACCATTAAGCATTGTGCTCTGCCCAAGGCTGTTCTGTTGGTTTTTTTCAGACACTTCAAATTTTGATTTCACTGGCGATAAATACTGAAGTTTTTAATGTAATTCCATGATTTGGCTCACTTAGAAAAGAATGTGTCTTTGTGCTTCAGGGTCAGAATACAACACGGGTAACATCACCCAGACTGCTGCTGCGGTGAGCAGTGTCCTGACGAGGAAGTTCAAGCTCATCCCCCAGCCTTCAGACGAGTGTGAGGTTGCCTGCGAGGACCTGGACGACTTGAAGAAACAGATCAAGGACCTGAGGATCCACCTGAACAATGTGGAAGATGGCCTGCAGAAAATGGTGAGTCTTTAATTTCACGTTCAGACTTAACAAGAGTAGTAGGTAGTCACTTCAAAAATTGGTCCAAGTACTTGAAATGCTGTAACGTTATAAAGATGTTACCAAACATTGTCAGTCTTAATGCTAAAGGAAAACAGTTCCCTTATAACTCTAGTTTTGTCGCCTTGTTTTTCCCAGTGGGAAGAGAACAACATCCTGAGGAAACAGATCGGTGCTCCTCCGCATGGTGGATGCTGGGCAGAAGGACGTTACTATGGCAACAATGTACATTGGGTGGAGAACCGCTGTACCAAGTGTCACTGTCAGGTAAGGAGTCTGGTCATTTGTATCGTCCTACCAAATCCCTGTCTGTTCTGTCGCCAGAGTTGCTTTTCAAAATGGGGGGCCTAGCCAGTCTATACAGGAACAAAAAATTATACGGTATACAACAAAAAGTGTGCTCATGATTACTTTTTTCCTGGCTGGGCATAGGTTTGGAATTGTTACCCTGACATCAGTTGGGTGTTTGTTCTCAAGGAATGTTATTCCTGTATTCTAAAGTATTTGCTGGGAATGTGAAAAGTCTGTTGACCTGATACGGGAAGACAGAAAAGTCACATAAGGACACAGTTCAGAAACACCCATGTCATAATGGCCTGCAGGAGTCTGTGAACAGACAGACAGAAATAAGAAATGAGTTACAGCACTTAGGCAAGTGAAAGATTTGTGAGATTTTTGCCTGTAGAACCTTAACATACAGATCTGAATTACAATAGAACCTTAACATACAGATCTGAATTACAATATTGCGCAATAACTGTCCATGAAAGGTGCGCTAGTTGGGGAATTTCGTCAGCAACTACTGCTCTGAATGATTGAGCTGAAAAGTGGGTTTCATTAAAATTTTTGTGTCAAATTAGTACATGTTTTGTCTGATGAACCAATTCAAGCTTGGCATGTCTTGCGGTCAGGTCACATACTTGGCATTCCTTTGCATTGCTCGAATGTTTCTACTAATTTCCACCTGAAATGATTGTACGCCTGGAGCACCTTGATAATATCGGAGGGATCTTTTTTAGACAGATATGACATGTCTTTTTTTCAGTCGCAGTATAGGAGTATCTCAATGTCTCTCTGAGAAAAAAATGGCCATTGTTCTGTTGTTTAGATATCTGTAGCGATAGGTGTAATTGTTTTGTCATGCGACTGATACGGGTCCGACGGGTCAGACAATGACGTAGGTGCAGCCACCTTTATTAGATATAGCAATGACTAATCGAATTTCAACTGTTCTGAATATAAATTGATTACAGGAGTGAGATAGTATAAGATTTGCATAATATTGTGTCTCATGTTAATATCAATATCAATTATTGTGCGATATTCTTTGATAGATTTTCAGTAATAGTTCAAATAGTTCAGACCGTGAGCCACCAAGGTGCCTTGCACATTTCCACCAGAGGTATTTACCTTCCTCACCATGTTGACTGCAGAATAGCTTTCCAAACACCTCATCTCGCTGTTTGTGTTCAGCACACAAGTTTTTGCTGTTGCCCGACTGTGAAATATTTCTTCTTTCCCAGGATTCCAGAACTACATGTCAGAAGATCGAGTGCCGTGCGGTCCAATGTGTCAACCCAGTTTTCGACAGTGAGACTGACTGTTGCCCATACTGCCCTCTCAGTGAGTAACCCCTTGAACGTGACTTTCAAACTATAATAGCCTGGATTCCGATCTGTTTAGGTCTACGTCCGCTCTAATAGACCATCAGAATAGATGTAAACCTAACCAGGATGGAATGTATCCTAGTGTGTTTTGACTGACATCAAGAAGTTCCCATGAAAACTGGACTATTGCAGCATTGGTGCAACCTTGTCATTCCTGAGTATGTATGTTTAACAGGAGGGTCAGCCCGAGGGCACCCAAATGAAAAGGCGTACTCATGATTGTTACCATATTTTAATATTTTGAAGAATTTCAAAGTAAGATGTAGGGTCTTCTAACACTTAGTAACACTTGCCCTATTCTGGTAGAGTATGTGTGTACAGAGAGATGTTTGTGGAGATGTAGACTGGTGGTGCATGTTGTAGGAGTGGTCGGGTAGTGTGTACATTCCATGCCATCCAGGCGCCAGCATCAGGTCCGTACATGTGATGATAATATGCCGATCCCTTCCAGGTGGAGACGACGCGGAGGTCGGATGGAGCCTGTGGTCTGACTGGACACCGTGCAGCGCTTCTTGCGGACCTGGCACCCAGCAGCGAGGCCGATCATGTGACCGTGTCAACTACCCCTGTGACGGCCCCAGTGTAGAGACCAAAGTGTGCCTGCAGGACGACTGTGACAACAGAAGTGAGTTGACATCCTCTAGTACAAGAGAGAATCTCATGTTTTTTCTTTAACTGATATGGTAAGGCTTGTTTACTTGGAGGCATGATCTTTGCTTACTGATCCCTCACCTCCACACCAAGTACACCTGGACTTCAGGCGGAGTATGGAGACCAAATACAGCATGGGAAAGGGCATGACCTGGAATGTGCTGTAAATAAGTAGCCTTCTTTCCCTCACAATGGTAGCCTCCGAAGTATAACAGGGATGGGTGAGAATGTTTTCCCACAGAAAGGCTGAGTGTATTTTCATAATGCAGAAAGGAGACATGTTTGTCTGTCTTAGATTTGTAAAAAAAGCTACAATCTTTTTGCATAACAGGGACCTGCACACATAACATTAATTCGTGTGAAGGGCATAACAAATGGACAAATGCCAGTTTGCATAACATTACAACCACCTTCTATTTATCCCCCAGCCTTGGAGATTGAAATGCTCACTTGCCCTAGAGGTGTTTGTAAATCTCTGGCTAGAATTTATTTGTATTGGTATCTCATCACGTGTGAAATCGCTTGACGTGTCTTTGGAAGACTACTTGAGTGTTGAAAATGTCCCTTTACTCGTGCAATTAAACCTGCATGATCTAGAATATTCTGGAAATGACTGGAAAATATCACATAGCTAAGGTGCAGCTACTATATCTCAGATGATGCTTGTATGACAGTATTGCACAATGAACAAGACTAGTTGGTGACTAGCCCACCAGTACACTGCAAACATACATAACAGATCTAATGCTTAGTCAGTGTATGATTGGCAACGGCTTGATGTCCTACTTCACTGCCTGCCAACAAAGATTACCTGGGCAGCTGTCACTTATCTGGTGACAGACTAGCCATGGGGACATCTTAAATCCTTGTCAACACATGCAATGCTCAGTCACTACATGTGTATGTCAAAGGCTATGGAAACTGTAGTACTGAATATGACTATTCAGATTGTGTACCAAGCTTCTTCATGTTAATGATGCCGATATATAACATGCTACATGTAGTAATGTGGATCCTCCTCTTGTTCCCCAGTTCCCATGAATGGAGGCTGGAGCTTGTGGACTCCATGGACCTGCTCTGTGTCCTGTGGGGAGGGCATCACCACTCGCATCAGGACCTGCAATGCACCCACTCCACAGCTAGGTGGCGAGAACTGTCTTGGAGATGGACGAGAGAACAACATTTGCGAGAGGGAGGCATGCCCTGGTAAGACAGTTTTGTCCCAATGCAATATTATCAGTATGTAGTGTATTGTGCAACCGGTTTCTCTCAGAAAGTGTAGAATTGAAGGACTAAATTATATGTTGCTATAGAAAGCTGTTTGTAACTGGACAAACTTCGACAAAGACACCCTTGTGCCAGCATAAAGCCTTGAAGGACGTCTTACTAATTTTAGCCTCTAATTGCTCCTAAACAGTTCACGGCCAGTGGGGTCAGTGGTCACTGTGGGGCCCGTGCTCGCGCACCTGTGATGGAGGCACCAGGGTCCGCCGCCGCCTCTGCGACAGTCCCGCACCAGCGTACGGAGGGGACAAGTGCCAGGGCCAGCCTGCTGACGTGGACCACTGCAACACCGAGCCTTGCCCCATTGGTCAGTACATGTGTCTGGTCACGTAGTGTTAACTTCTGTATGATTGGCTACTTCTCTATCCTCTGTCATCAGTGTTGACTTGTGCTGAAAGCAATGCAAATTTAGTGTATGGATAGATAAAGTCACAGCAGAAGGTGTTAGTCTACCAGCTAAGTAAAAGCAATACTCTCATTGCACTAGGGTTAAGGTAAAGATTGAGAAAGAAAATAAGTTGAAATTACCGGAATAGCGCCAGGAATGTGCAGTTAAGTGGCACCGCCAATTTCATGGAAGCAGAGCTCCTACCAAACAGTTTACAGACCTTTGGACTGGAATTCCTGGTTTCCAAGTTTCCACATGACCTAAGTAACACTGTCGTCTCTCAGGACCACCAACAGCCACCATAATCCTTCAAGTACACATTCCCCTTCAACTACTCAGTTTGGAAAAACACTTGAACGTTTACAGATGATAATCAGGTTAAACAGGGACACCCACTTCACTGTAAGAAGAATGACAGGGATTCAGCTCAAAAGGCCCAGCTAAATTCCCAGTTGAATTCCCTTCATTATATTGTTAGAGAACTGCTGTCTTTAAGACTGTGCATGTCTGTTTAGTAATGTAAGACTTTACCTTTAACTTGACAGATGGTTGCTTATCCAACCCCTGCTTTGCCGGAGTGGAATGTTCCAGTACCAAGGATGGCAAGTACACGTGTGGTCCCTGTCCCGCTGGCTTCGAGGGTGACGGATCTTCTTGCACTGACATTGATGAGGTGAGTTTAAATACAAGTATAAGCAACCTTGATTGATTAAAAAGTGAAAGTGCTTGTTGATTTGCATACCCGCCTTGACCTGCCCTGGGGTTGGACCCCTCAGTAAATAATCCTGTCCGTCGACTGGTGCGCCACAGAAGAAGACTGACAGGTCTGTCAGCTGCTGCATCTCATTAGTGTCACAACTACACTGCAAAATAACGTTGTCATTTGTGCCACTTGGCTGCAGCTAGGGAAACGCGCACGTAACAAAGCAGACTGCCTGTCGTTTTTGTGTTCCAGCCTAGTGGTGGCGACATTAATCATGAAAGCTCGGATATTGCTTTGTAAACAAGCCACAGGGCATTTACACAAGATGATCATGAACATTGTTTGAACATAGGCCAGGTAGGGGTGCACCCCCACACCCCATCCCATTATCACCTATACTAAGTGCTGCTATCCTTGACATTTGGGTTGTTTATTGTTAGCCCATAGCAGGCTTCCAAACGACAGTGTTAAAGACGTACATGTCATTACCTTTAGAAAAGAAGGTCAAATATTTGTCATTGCAAAAAGCTTTGTTACAAGTATTTACTACGGGTCATGAAGAGGCATTGGTAACAATTCAGTTGGAGAAAGGGATTCCTTAGCAAATGACAATAGCTGTGAGCAAATGTCAGCAGGCTGCTTTGTCATTCCTGTCAAATGGCAACAATCTCAGCAGCTTCAGGCCATGGCAATTTTGGCCAGATGCTTGCAAGTTTCGTAATAACCTTCATAGGCTGCATCAACAGCCTGTATTCTAGTGGTCAATGCCCGCTGCTAATTAAACTTTAACCGCTCTTTCTCATGTTAATGCAAGGCCGTACAATTCATTTAGCCATATGTCCGTGTTAAATCCCTTTAGAGTAAATTGCTTGTGTAAAGGCCAAACTACTATTTGTATTTAACGGGCCTTAATCTGCTTGTTCACGATAGTGCTCTTTGACACCATAAAGGGAATAAACAGTGCAAGATAGTCTCGGACTGTGGGAAGGAAGTGGATGTACATGTATAGACCCAGAAAGTTTGTGGAAAAGGAGAATACTTTGCTTCAGTGTGATGCACTAAAAAGAATCATTGCAAATATATTTACTTATGCTGATTATGACAGCTTGGCTGAATTCCTTCTTCCCTGTCATTCCAGTGTGCACTGGTTCCTGACACCTGTTACATCCACAACGGTGTGTCCCTGTGTAAGAACCTGGGGCCAGGCTACAGGTGCCAGAGGTGTCCTCCCGGCTACACAGGAAACCAGCCCGGCGGAGTGGGCATCTTCATGGCAGAGAGCAACAAACAGGTGAGACCTAGCAGTCAAGGTTAAGGTGTCAACATCAAAAATATTGTCATTGTTAGAGATTGCTCTTTGGAGAAGATAAGTTTCATTCAGATCTGTTCTTGTACCCAAATGTTCCCAAGGACCTTCACCCTTCTCCTTTTAGAGTTCAATGACTGGGTTGACCCTGTGTGCTTACAAAAATTAATCACATTATCCACTTGACTGATTGACAAACATGTTTGAAGATAGGTGTCAACTGACACCTGTGTCATCTTACATCATTTCCCACTCACTCATTTATGATTGACAAAATTTTGGAACTAATGTACAAATGAAGCTACTATCTGGGTCTCATTTTTAGCTTACCATAGAAGAAAGCAGATGGATAGAACAGAGCTATTCTTGCTCAAACTGAAGAATGCACAGAGAGCAATGCCATGTATATTTGTTAACGTTTTGAACAACTACTGATTGATATTCTAATGTTCATTTTCCTAGACCTGCCTGCCTGCCAACCCCTGCAGAGACGGTACTGACCAGTGCCACTTCAACGCTGAGTGCAAGTTCCTGGGACCGTTCATAGATCCCCTGTACGAATGCCAGGTAAGGCAAACACTGTAGTCAATACTAGCTCCGCACACAAAGTGATCCATACATGTGCTGCATACTCTCATTAAAGCTTCGCTCACAGACTACACTTCTACATGGTAGGTGGGAATGAACACGAGCTGGAAGCTTGGCTGACCTCACCCTTAATCACTGACAAGCATTTCTCAGTATGGTATGGTAATGTTGTTTGACGGATAATGTGTAACAAAAGTATCAAAGGCAGATGAGTAGCTCTAGGTCAGGAGAATCAGACCAAGCTTATGTAAGAACAGATGGGAGATGAAGGGACACTTTGAACTTGGTCATTACACAGCTGTTGTAAGGCTGTTTGCCTCAGTACCACACGAGCCGCTCCTACTGCAGCTGCTCTGCTGGGCTCAGTTGTCTGGCAGGGGATGGAAAATGCTGCAACTTTGTGTGTTGGCACACTTAAAGCAAATAATCTAGTCACATCTGCTCTACCATGTGAGATGTAGATTTCAATTGCACTGCTCGAAAATTTATCTGACCTAGAAATAATCTGAAAGAAGTTTCGCCGCAAAAAAATTCACTGTAACAGAATTCACTGCAGGTAACATCAGGAAAGTGTTTCTTGTGGTCAGTACTAGCTTAAGTGCACATAAGTAAAAACAGTGCTGCAATGCATTCCTACTGTGCTAGGTTGATGAACTTGCACCTCATTTTGACTTTGTGTAAATCTCTAGTGAAACTGGTTGTTTATATGTCACCTGCACTGTTGGGCCGTCGTGTCAATTATCTGTAAATTGTCCAATTTCTCTCACAGAAAAAGAAATCAGCAGTACCTTGGCGGTTACACTTGTTTTGTAATCCTTCAATATGACACTATAGCCTTTGTCAAGGGCTGCTGTGCGGGTAAATCACTTGCCCTACTTTAACCCCCTAGCTCTGGCACGTATATTGTACGAGTCAATCTAATCAAATTGACGAATCCATTGTTTGCCTCTCCTGTAGTGCAAGGTTGGATATGCTGGGAACGGCATCCACTGTGGTGAGGACATCGACTTGGACGGTTATCCTGATGAGGATCTGCCCTGTTTGATCGGAAACACAACACACTGCAAAAAGGTATGGCCCACTGTACATACCTCGGGTGGTACTGTAGTTATTTCATCCCTCGTGGACTCCAAACCGCAGAAGGTCACCTTTTGATCCTTCTCAAGGCGTGTGAAGAAAAATAAATGGGAAGGCTGCGATGTGACATTTCCTTACACTGAAGTTAACAACCAGAAAGTTTGGATAAGATAGCAACGGAAGCAGGAAAAACAACATACTTCAGAAGTCTGTTTTTGTAGAGTCTTAAACAATTGATGCAACAGTAGCAGTGTTTGCTATGGTAGAAGAGGAAACAGCTTGAAGACAAGCACTTTACATAAGGGGAACCCCTGGATTGAGATGGCAAAGCAAATTCGGATATGGGGTAGGGGGTCTTACATGGGCTGGCAGTTGATATTAGGTCACCTGACTAAGGTTCACTGAAGGTGGCCAAGTCTAATGGAAAAGTCACAAGCCACAAGCTGCAGAATGTGAATTTAACACTGGAGTCTATTGAGCCCTGTGGGTCACACTGTGTTGAGTTGGATGCACGGATGACGCCAAGTTCTAAATGTGTTTGCAATGACTTTGTAAGGGATACCTACACAGATTACAAGTGGTCACTAATCTGTGGTCTGAGACCAAATCACCGCAAGGAATGATTTTGGCCCTCTATGCGACCCCTAGTGACATCAAAGCGTTCTGATGAAAGGGTTTTTGAATGGAAAATTCCTTAACATAGAAATGTATACAATATATACACTGCCTAAGGCATGCTGAGAGGAACAAATTACAGTGTTTGTGATAGACTTCAAGAATCTGGTATCTTTAATTTTATGAATAATCTAAATGGTGAAAATGCCCAGGTATTTTCCACAATTACTTAAATTTCTTCTCTCTCCTACGTCTAGGACAACTGCCCATTCCTACCCAACAGTGGTCAGGAGGACTTTGACAAGGATGGGAAGGGTGATGCTTGTGACAGAGATGATGATAATGACGGCATCCCTGATGTTAGGGTAAGTACGCTGGTCTACGTGTGTCAGATCACTTGTACAGCCTTGGCTTTTCTAGCACTAACATTTTTGACTTTGTCTGGAACAAATCACATACTTTTGGCAACGTAATTGACGATGCATATAACTAAGCCAGACGGATGGCTGCTGGTTGGAATGTGGAAGGGACCTGTGACCAAACAACATGCAGAAGTACATTTACCACTAACATAAATAAAGCGTTCTCCTTGGAGGTTGCCTCAGACATTACAGGAAACTGACAAGTGTGACACTGGCACCTCACTTGTCAGACTGTTTGGTAACGCAACACAAATGTCCGTGTTTCCAGGACAACTGCCCGATGGCGTTCAATGCCAGACAGGACGACTACGACCGTGATGGGTGGGGAGACCTGTGTGACAACTGCCCGTACGACCAGAACTTCTACCAGAAGGACACGGATGGCAATGGAGAGGGAGATGCCTGCTCTGTGGACATAGATGGTGATGGTAAGTCATCATAAAATCAATCTCTGCTAATGTTTCAAGGCCAAATACAAACATGTATATCAAGACCAATAGATTTATTCCTACAACTGAACACATGTACTACACAGAGCCTGAGGTGTAAACCATTATGTTTGCCCTTCCCTCAGGACTGAGGAATGAAGCTGACAACTGCCCCCTGCATGCCAACATCAGACAGGAGGATGCTGATGGTGACGGTGTTGGAGACCAGTGCGACAACTGCCCTGTCATCGCAAACCCCAAACAAGAGGACTCTGACTCCGACCTGTGGGGCGATGCCTGCGACAACAATATTGATGTCGACGACGACGGTCTGGAGAATATCCGTGACAACTGCCCAAGCATCCCCAACAGTAATCAGATCAACCATGATGGCGACAATTTTGGTGATGCGTGTGATGAGGATGATGACAATGATGGTATTCTGGACCATTTGGACAACTGCAGACTCCGTGCAAACCCAGACCAAATAGACAGCAACGGTGAGTTTTTCTGCTGATGTTCAAGCTTCACAGTGGCAATGTACCATATCGTACTTTCAAAAGTGCCTTTTGGGCAAAAAACATGCATCAACAGACAGAGAACTGTACTGGCAACAATGATCTAAAGTACACATACTTTGTTTCAAAATAAGTAGTGTCTAGACAGCTAAGTCACTTCAAAGTCACAGAGAAAATGGAAAGAAAAGCATCTGAGATGAAATAATAACTGTTGATCCAAGTCAGCCACTGAGTTGTAGGAAATCCAGTTTCCTAATATGGGTCCCTTGTTGCACTTGTCAATGATTAGTCTTTAGAGGGTCCATGAAAAGGAGACAACTACACATTGAGTTTGACTCCATATTGATGTTAAGTATGTCTCTATAGTCTACAGGAAGTTAAAGTCTGCAATCTGCAGAAATCCTGAACCTGAACAGTAAACTGTCTGCCCAGAGACTGCACGGCTTGTTGTGAAACTCCGCTGGGAAGCAGGTTTGTCTGACTTGAAATGTCCTTTTGTTCCAGGTGACGGGCGTGGAGACGTCTGCCAGGAAGACTTTGACGGTGACGGTGTCAAGGACAAGGATGATGTGTGCCCAGAGAATGCGCAAATCTCCAGGGTAGACTTCCGTGACTTCCAGATGGTTGCACTGGATCCAAAGGGAACATCCCAGATTGACCCCAACTGGGTCATCAGGAACCAAGGGAAGGAGCTGGTACAGACAGTCAACAGTGATCCAGGCATGGCAATAGGTCAGCAACCTGTCATTATCTCCATGCTTTCATTAGTCTACACAATTCTGGGGTTCCAAAAATCAAGATAGGACAATTTTATCCACCTCTATTACTACGACACCTTCATGTTTTATCTCTTTTGTTACAGGAATTGACAAGTTCAACGAAGTGGACTTTGACGGCACCTTTTATGTGAACACGCAAAAGGATGATGACTACGCAGGCTTTGTATTCGGCTACCAGTCCAGCCATCGGTTCTACGTGGTGATGTGGAAACAGGTCCACCAGACGTACTGGCTGTCCAAACCTTCCATGGCCCACGGCTCAGCAGGAGTCCAAGTCAAGGTATGCTGCTTCACCTTGGTCAAAGTTGCATCATCTTAGAATAAAACGCCTGAGGGCTTTCCTTCATTCCTGCCATTCCTAAGATCCCATTTATTTCTGCCAGTCCATCAAAAGCAAGTCAAGTTGGCAGTATTGGCATGAAATCACAGGGCGAGAGGGCTTTGGCAGATTAATGGGTTTTCAAATGATCTGTTCTTCATTTTTGTACACAAGCTTGCAAATTGTCAGAGAGGGTAGAAAAGAAAACAGCAGCCAGCACTAGTGGTGAACTCGTGGACTCCAGAAGACAAATGAAAGCAGTAAGACAGTGAGATGTTTTTCTTGGGGAGGAAAATAGATGGGATGTTGTTCTGCAAATGGGCTGACCTTGTAGGTCACAAAACAGATGATCTTGCACAGCATGGATTGTTGTTTGCGAGTCAGTCCTACTGACATTGTTTCCATGGTTGGACTTCAAGGGTCTTTATCATCATGCAAAATTTTAATAAACCAGAGTCTTTTTTTTAACTCGTGGCCCTCCCTTTTATTTTGCTCCAGAGATTGCTGTCAGACAAATCTCTGAGCTTTTGTCAAGTCGAGCACATAACATTACTGTACTTATTTCTGTCTTTTGCCTCTTTGTTAGGGCCCAAATAACCGTTATTATTTTTGTTCAAAGTATCATTTATGTTCCAACAGCATTTCATAGACACTCCGTGCATACAAATGAAGTCCCAAGCATGGCCCAAAGAGGCCCTTTGTGCAGATGCTGCAGTTCTGTACCTTTTGTCTGAAATTGGCAAGAGGCCTTTCACAAGAGATAAATCTCACTTCATTTAGTGCATCTAACTAGAGGTCAAATTTTTCAGCAAACACCAAGGTCTAGAGTGACCCCTGGCTGCACCCTGGACGGGGATAATGGACTGTGGTTTCCTACCCCCTCCCTCTGGCACTTTCTCACAGATCCAAAACAACATTGTTTCAGGCTCTATCAGTTGAACTAGGCACAAACCTAAATAAACCAATGTGACAAATAGGATGTCAATGGGGACTCCTTGAGTTTTCGTCCCCTGGAGATGGCAAAAATGCCAAGTCGGGGGCCGAATCAAAGGGATGCTTGCACGAACACTTGCCAACACCAAGCACTGCTCAGGCGTGGGCGCTAAGTCCACTCACAACGGAGAGAAAGAACACAATTGTTGTATGTTATAATAAATACAAAATTAAGCCCCCAGCAAGGCTAGAAGACTTGAGTACAATGGTGTATCTGTTTTGTTAGGAATCCTGCTGCCATCATGTTTACATGGTTTGATTGTTTTGATTCTTCCAGGTGGTAAACTCGGAGACAGGACCAGGTGAGGCCCTGAGGAATGCCCTGTGGCACACTGGAGACACTCCCGGACAGGTAAGCCCGCAGTCTCACTACAACACTTGTAAACAACTTGTTCTCTGGCACAAACATTCACACTTGGATAGTCCTCTTGCAAAATAGGCTGGTGTGTGCCAGAAACAATATGTAACAGTCCCTTCTGAAGCCAGCATGTAATTTGATATGGTAATAGTTTAGTTGAATTGAAACCTGTCAAAATTGGATTTTCTCATATGTAGAATTCTTTTGAAGTTCAATTTGAGGAAGGATATGAAAGTGTAGGAAAGTGCTGGAGATCAAAAACAAGTGCATTGGTGGGTTAGAATTAGCTTGGGGATATATATGGCTTGCAGCCAAATAGGATTGTGATCCTTGACATTGGGCCCAGTGGGGGGACCTTAATGGTAGTTTAGAACCCAGGATGTTTCTCCTAAAGCACAGATATGGAGGGTTCCTGTAGAGGTTAGACCAAAACAAACTTTAAGGTTGAAATAGTGGTAACTTGTCCTTTGACACTGTCTTTGAAACCAACTGTTTTGGGTCCATGTGCATAACTCATTGTATTGTGTATGAGGCTGTGCTGTCACCAGATGCCTCACATGTTGTTATGAGAAGTGCCCTGTGGACGTGAGTGAATGCCACAGTAGTGTGCAAGTTCTTAGGGGAGGCTGACGATCATGACATGAAAATTGGTAACCGCTTGAATGGCATTGGTTATGACCTGAGTAACCCGTCTTTATAGCAAGATGCCAAATCACGTCTGATACAGACTAGACAAGTCGAGGTTTAAAATTGTTAAGTTTCAAAGTTGTTGTAACTCAAGACCAGAATATGCCTTTCTTGGCTCTGATTGGCTTAAGACACACAACAATGAAAGATAAAATAAGTGATAGAAAAGTCATAATTCAGACTCAATCTCCCATAGGTCTTAGTTTGATTAGGCAGTTAAGTCGACATGTACTAAGCATGGCTTTGTTGTACTTGCAGGTGAGGCTGCTGTGGCACGACAAGAACACCACTGGGTGGAAAGACATGACCGCCTACAGATGGAAGCTGAAGCACAGACCAGACTCTGGACTAATAAGGTAAGAACAGAACCTGCTTCCCCACTGTTGAACATGGGCACCTCCATAAATCAAACCTTTTGGAGTTAATGACCCGTGAGAAGCTGTACTATTAAATATAAATCTCAGCAACCTCACTGGGTACATAGTTCTTTTTACTCACTAGGAATGCAAAGTTTCCGGGGAGGAATCTTCCTTCATGCCCCTACTTCATGATCAGGTTCACATTCTTATCAGTTCAGCAGTTCTATATTAATCCAATCTTCCATCCATTGCCCTGGTCCCCATAATTATAGCAAAGGTCATAGAGCTCAGGGAACAACTGTTGTTTTACTGTGATCTCCACTACCACCTATCTTACATACACTATAAACCATTCTATCATGTTGGCATGCTACTGTGTGACACAGTTTCTTATACATGTATGTCATTTCAGGGTGACATTCTATGAAGGCAGTAAAGTTATGGCTGACTCTGGGGATCTATTCGACACAACATTAAAGGGAGGTCGCCTAGGACTTTTCGTCTTTTCACAAGAGATGGTCTTCTTCTCGGATCTGAAGTACAACTGTGGTCAGTCAGGTAAGAGATCAGCTTAATATGTACATTTTTATTTACTGTCAAGATGCCATTAAAGGTTGGAATGCAAAAACTTCTTTCACCAAACTCCTTCTACATGAATGCACCAGCTTCATAAAGATGTGAATGTCTAAAGTGGCAAAGCCTCATCCTGAAAACAACACTAGGAAGCTTCTTCCAAAGTCTGAAGGAAAAATCCTGACCTGTTTATTGCCAATGACAGACAAAGTGGATTCTTAGATTCGGTCTTGTCAACTTTGGGCATTCTACACTAGAAGGCCAGTTTGGTCACATCAAAGACAACTGAAGAAAACAAAAGTAGCAGGTTCGCATTCTTCTTATCTGGATTGATGGAACTCTCCTCTGATCCCTTACCCCTCACAGTGTCGGGACGATTAGAACTAGGGTTTAAAATTGGCCTATGACACTGGGAGGGGTTAGCTGTATAATGATTTTCAGAAGAAATCCGACGTTTGGGAAAGTATGCTGTAGTAATAGGGTACTTTATTTCCCCTCAGGCTCCAACTCAGAATGTTCTTTGATGTAAAATGTGTATCGTGGACTCGAGCCAAGGGGAATTACTCTTCTTATGTTTTCTTTTTTGTTTTTGTAGCCTTGGGGGAAATGAAAGGAAGTGAAAGTCCTTAAGAACTTATTACTTCACCCTCAGCCTAGAATTTATTTTGTGCCAGACAGATTAAAAACTAATTTTGAACAGACTTGCTATTCCGGCAAGCTGTACCCTTAACCGACTCACCTTGTGACCATGTGAACTTGGGCAGGCTTGTTTTCAATTTGAGTCTGTGCTGCAGTAATGTCTCCACTTTGGAGGAGCACGCAGAGCTGAGCTGTTTTATTGGCTAGAGTTTCAACAGTTGAACCTGTTTGTGTCGTCAAGGATGTGATTTAAGCCTGTTTTCTTCCTGTGTAGCTGTTTGAAATTCCTGTGGTTGAGCTTGGCGGTGGTTACTTGGTTACTGGTAGAGTGGATTTTGTAGCCACATGAATGTCTAACGTCCCTTTCCCCTGCCCCATGCAGACGCCGCTGCCTTGAATTGATGACGGTTGAGCGGAGGAAAACCCATCGGGTGCTGGGCAGCTGCTGACCGACCTTCTGAATGACCACACCCCGCCACCTGGTGCCATGTCCACCCAACACTACAAGAATCCACTGTTTTGTTATCTCCCACATGATATCTTAAGTATGTAAGGTTCTTGTCAGATTCTCCCTCCTTCTGTTTTGTCAATGTTCTTCCGACTTTGAACTATCTTTCTGCATTGTATTATTTATTTGAAGAACTATATTATTGTGTAAAGAAAGCTATTGGTATTTTATTTGAAAGCCTTTAAGAGCCAGATACTTTTATTTACTTTTATAATGTTCCTTGATGTAACCAGAGGTGTAGATAGAAGATAGGAAAACCTATGACAAATTCCTCAAAGAGCTAACAGTAAAATGTACATCGTGTATGAAAATTCTCTTCTAATGTTTTACATGAAATAATTGAATTGATTCGTTCACTTCAAGCTATGGCTTGGAAAGTCACTGCTTTGAACCAAAGTCCTGCTGAAAAGGAAACTACTGTGCTTTTACAATTGTTTTCTGAAACGATGAGCATTTGAAGTGTATTTTGAAGAGAATTCTCAGACTTCAATCCAAGGAAATGAATGAAGAAAGTTTGCAAGAGTAGTTTGGTAGTTAATCACAGCAGTTTTTACCTTAACAGAGCCAGTCATATGAAATACTGTACAATGAGGAAATGCTATTTCAATCGTAACAGGGGTGACGCATAGTAGTTTGAGGTAGATCTATAACGATTTGCTTTCCAAGACAACTTTTCCAAGTTGCACATTGGAAAAGGAATGAGGGCTACTAGCCATAGATTTAAACTACATTTTTCCTGGTGTTGGCCACAACTCTGGAAAGATGCCTGATGTCAATCATGTATGTAATGGATAGCAGCAAGCAATGTGTAAATATGCTGTTGACATCTCAGCTGTGTCAGGATAGGACTCACTTATGCAACAAGCTGGTATTTTTGCTGCCCCTGATACATTCCATAGTCTGAAGTCAGTAAGGCATTAAAAGCTGGGATTCTTTTTACCTTCATGGAAAATGCTTGTGATGTTGACGAGTGTTTGCAACTTGAGATGACAGGGTACTATTTATGTCCTAGCCATAGGTCTTATTGTGATGTTTTGTATTTATTGAACAGTAGTATGAGATTGCTACTGCTTTGTAAAAGCAGCAATAGAGATGCGTTCAAATAGTTTTGATATGTACAGATATACCCATTCTGCTTTACCTGTTAGATATAGCATCGAACAAAGGTGTAAAGGTAAGACTTCTTTTGTATGGAAAATGACTGAGTATGTAAAGATCGATATTCCCTGAACTATTTGTATATTTAATTCTGATTGAAAGACTTCAACCTCAAGCTGAATGGGCCATTTGTAGATATTTATTTTTGGAAGTTGTCTGTGATTTTGTAATATTATGGTACAAGTTGAGTGTCAGCACTTAAAACTGTCTGTGCTAGATCTAATCCTAATAAACTAAGTTACAGCTGAAACGTGGAGTTGAGTTGTTGCTGTGTATTAAAGGTGTCTGGTATATATCCATCACACAATAGTTAGTAAGGTCCCACCTGTTTGCCTATTAGTGTTTCATCAGAGGGAGGAAAGGAAACAGACCAAGCACAAGTTGGTATGGAAGTGACTCCATACCGGTGTTTGTTGATGGTGTGGCGGTATGTACATGTATACGTGACCCTATAGTTTCCAAAAGATAAAAAGAAGAAAAAAGCTTACAACTTGGGAAAACTACAGACACGGCCTCTAAAATGTCAATACAAATTGGGGTCAAGTCTCCCAATCCACTGTGGAGAAAGTTGATGGCTGAAACAGACATGTATATACAGTGTCCCCTGTGAAATAGCTTAAGATGGATTAGTCCAGAGAGCATGCCCCTGCTTATGGAAAGGCTGGAAAATGGGCCAATGTAAAGTTCATTCACAGGTCAAGCAAAGAGCAAGAACATTGTGTGATAAACTCAGCAATTGACCTAGATTCCAGAGTTAACTGGGTCAAGACACTTACACGGTAAAAACATTATCAGCTACAACCAATGTTACAGACCCTGAGATCTGTCTCCTGATTTGTCACTTTGACATTGATATTGAATCGGACAGAAAAGCGAACATGCTGGAAACAACCTGGGGCATGCCCTTCAATTGCCCAATTTCCCAAATGTAACAACTTTATTGTGGTATGGAGTGAGGACTGCTCCATGCATGTAGAAGGTACCTCCTGAAGTTTTGGCACAAGGTAGAACATTCAAGGCAACTCGCAAGTGTTTTCAATTCAGTGGTCTCCAGGTTGTATAAATCACTACAAAGTTCTCAACACATGGTCTTACGTGTTCCTGCAAGATTGTACACTCATCTTAGCCGTGTATAGTGTGAGTAAGCTAGTTTTAGCATGCAAAAGAGAAAAGTACTGTGTACAAACAACATATGAATGTTGAATGTAAGAACCACAGAACTATCTTTAAATGGCACCCAGTACTAAATTTGCATTCTCCAGAAATAGTTACTTCTCAAGACAAGGAAATTAATGGCTCAGGGCAGGGTCCAAAACACTGTGGAACTTGCCGCCCTGGCAAGCGAGCCAGGAATGCAGACATGTCTTCATTGGGCCACTATAAAACTGTCTACTGTGTCAGATACCAAAGGCTAGGTCAGGGGTGAGGAGCCAAGCATGGCTATACTGATCACCTTCTTTAAATAACAGAGCTATAAGAAATACAAGAATCTCCAGGCCATGGAAAGGAGTCCGTGTACAAATATTCTACAAACTTATAGAAATAGAGCGAGAGACACATCAAACAGACTAACAGATGCCATCTGCAACTGTTTTACACTGTCAGTCCTGCAAGCCAGCACCGATAAATAACTGTCCTCCACAACAGTGTTGCTGTGGGAAACTGATTGTGAAACAAAAACAAATCTTTTAAGTGGATAAAAAACTATTATCCTAAGGATGGTGAGGGCTCCTCAGTGACCACACACCACATATACAGATAATTAAACTACTCAGGATATATTACCAGGAAGGTGTGGACAAGGTTCTTTATTAATAGCTAATCATGCCTCCACATTTCCTCTGAGCCACTCTGGCTGCTACAATAGTCTGTTCTCAGCCCTAAGGGAAGTGATAAGCCATACTGATCAAAGGTGCAGATAACCATCCAACTGATCCTTTGATACACACAAGAAAAGCCATTTAATCCTTTAATACATGAGAAAGCACCATTTCATCCTTTAATACATTTGAAAGCCAATAAAGCAGTTTACCATTCCGTCAGCCCAGTATACTGTGGGTATTTGACTTGGACTCAGCACTACAACATGCCTGTTTACTGAAGATTATCCAACAGTTGAGGAACATCTGTACTGTGATGGGTATGTTTGCTACGTTATACAATGCAATTTTCTTTACAATGTAAAAAGGTGTGGACAAACTGTTATGATACTGAGTGATAAGTCTTTATGCAGGTATCTTACTGGGCCACAACCTGTTGGCGACTGGCATTCTCCAACTGGTTGATAATGGATGCTAATTTGTCACCTGAAATATATATAATACAGAGAGAGAGAGAGAGAGAGAGAGAGAGAGAGTACTGAAAGGAACATTTTCTATATAAGAATTCTAAGCAACAATGGAGGAAGGGAGGGGGGAAATTTTGCCATGCTCCGGAAATTTCAGTTTAACAGACCAGTCTGGACCAACTTTTTCATCAGTTCCCCCAGTATGTCCCATCGGATGTACACCTGTGCGCTCATAATTTAGCTGTGGAACAAACACCAGTCTGATTTATACTGATGCCCATGTTCAAAGGCACTAATCAACTCCCATCTGAACCTGATACATTTCTCTGTCATTTCTTAGAGATCCAGTAATATCAAATTAAGTATATCACCTCAAGGTTGTACCAGGATAACGTGTTATCTGAAGGCGGGATGGTTCCTGACCTGTCTTGTTTTTGGAGACTACCTCACAAGGTCAGGTCCTGTAACTGGTCCATCCGACACCACACAAATAGACATAAGGACAAGTCTGCTTCTATAACTTATTAAGTGTGAAGCAGACAAAGTCACGAGTGTCCAGCATAGAGTCTGCCTTGTGGCAAAGGTTGCTACGAACCAAACAAACAGCATGTTGAACCTTGTCCCTTATCCCATAACTGTATACTGACCAGTGGGTTAGTCCTGTTCTACAATCACACTGCTGATGACTTTACCAAGCTCAGTTTGCTTGCATTGCTGAGCCACCCACTCCATCCTGAGTTAGCCCATGGCTACTTCCCCTCAGCCAATGAGGAGCCCCCATTTTCTGTTGATATATCCACATAGTATGGTGCTACGAAAAAAAGTGTGCTGCTATTTCATGCAAATGAGGAAAAAAACTGTGGTGATATCAAGGAAACTGTGGTGATATCAGCTTGAAAAGTGTAGGTGCTATAGGCATGTGACCTGTTCTGACCAACCCTAGCTTACCTTTGAGCCCATCTTCTGGGACTACAATTGTGTCATGTGATAACTGACCAATCCCACTCTTCACTTCTAATTGCCCAGAGGAATATCACCAGACTTTCTGTCTCTCCGGGTACCTTGGCCGGGGAGGTCTTGACAAGATTAATGACCGTGTGTTGTTACAGCCTGACAGTCTGTCACAGCTTTTCAAGCAATAACAAGGAAGATTGTGGACTTTTAGGACAAAATAAAGTAACATTTTGTAAAGCTGATGAACTAGAAAAGCTTCGGGGAAGTATGCCATGGGCTAAGTTAGTTACCCCATGGCCTTGGGCTCGTTTTCTGTGAATATCACCAGGCCCGCCACCTCGGAGATTTCTAGTCTCCCTCGGGCTTCGCCCTCGGGGAGACTAGAAACCCCTCGGTGGGCGGGCCTGGTGATATTCACAGAAACCTCGCCCCGCCCATGGGGTAACTATTACATAAAGTTTGCAATCAGAAACTCCTTTCCTGTGTGTCTTCTGTGCAGTCTGGGGAAATGGGGGAGGAGGTCTGGTCATTTCAGGAATGATGTCTTTTCTGGGGGAGTGTCGGAAGGACAGACTGGGGGTTTAATAGCCTCAAGTTCAGAGTGCCACCGAAGAAATATGGTGCTAGTTGTAGGCCACCACAGGGGGTCTAGTGCAAGGTCAATAGCACAACACCACAGATATTCTGTCTCTCCCAAAGGTTTCATCTCTCTGTCTTTCCTGGCTTAGGCTTACATCACATTTCCAAACCGGACACCAAACTACACAAGACGCAAAGAGAAAGTCGTGGGCATTATCTGTGTATATTTTTTTTTACATATACATTTCTATTTTCGTTTCAGACCCCAGTGGAAATGTGACGTTAGCCCAACACCCTACAGGACACTTGAACTCGCTGGTATCCATCATGCTGCCCCCCAGCCCACACACCCAGCAGGAGCACAGGTTACCATAGCAACACGGGACAGACCTACAACCTGTGTCATCATAACAAATCAAACAAACCCATTCAGATGTCTCAGGTGACACTTTATTACACTGACTACTATTTACAGTACAATCCGGGATGACAGTGTCATTGGGAGCGTGCCAGCTTAGATAAACAGCAGAATGAAGTATCGTTTCTGCCAGAGCAGCAAATATATTTTCACAAAGTACAAGTGCAAGGTAAGTATGTACAGCTTAACAACACAATGGCTTGTTTTTCAACACAATGTTCACAGAATTTTTACACCTATTAATATAAAATGTACATGCTTTTGGTGGACATTAGGTATCAAACAGGCTATTTTGCAGTAATAGCAGCTCTGACTATCAGCAGTGACGACCATCTTCCCTGCAGCAGTATAACTGCTAACCTTGGCAGTGGGCACCCTGCCAGCATCCCGTGCTGACCTGTGTCCCCCTCAGTACACCTGCTTAACAAATTCCCCATGAGATTAATCAACGAATTAATCAGCTCCAATGCAGGGGACAGAGTTTTGGGCCAGGGGTGGCAGAGTGGACACTGCGTCATGCCGTGATGTCTGGGACACCAAGGACAGATGATCGCAGGACAGGAAATTACCGGACAACCCTGGAAGACTTAATCCTGCCCCGGCTCACCATGCATTAAATCTGTCTCACGTGTCCCACCTCCGCTGCCCTGCTCCAGCGAGATGCCCACTTGTGGGGGGCCCTCCTGCGGGGCTGCGGCAGGCCTACGCGGAGACACGGCCGACTCCGCGGACCCCCTGGGGGTTCTGGGACTGCTGCAGCTGGACGGGGGTCGGGAGCTCCGACAGGACGACTGCGATGTTGCGCGTGGATTCTGCAGTAGTTCCTGTATGGTGTCCTCCGACACTGATTCAACTAGTATGTCTGTGGGATTAAAATGAACATGGTACAGCTAACATACATGTATGATTGAAAATAACTACCTTATTCAAACATATAGGGTAAAGACAGGGATGCTCCAACTGAAGTTTGGAAGACCAAATTGAATTATCTAGAGCCTAGTACATGTAGGAGGTTAGTCTTATTGATGACCTGGCACACTATCAAAGTATCAATTAACTTTACCATGTAGCGACAACAACTAGTCTATCTACTGCATTATGAGCACTATGTAAAAATGTTAGCTGCAAATTAAATCAATCAAACAATTAAGCAATCAAACTCTATTGTATAACAATTGAAACTAGTGACAGAAAAATGGATTGATGGATAAACAAGATATGATTCAATGAAGGACAAAATAGCAACAAAGTTGCAACTTATCGAACTGAAAAATTTACCCAGTTATCTATTTCCAATCCAGGACATTTGAAGATGGGACACAAACAATAGGACGATAACAAATGTCTACATTGTAAGTTGAAGTGACAAGAACACAACTATCCAACTGGAGACACACCCAGCAAGTGTCATTGACTGATATTTAGGAATGCTAAATATCAGGTGGCTGATTATCATGGCATATTGGTCAGTCAGTGTTAACAGAAGTGGCGTCAGAATGAGAATCGGTCAATAGACATTCAAGTGTGCACATTATGGTCACTGTCACTAATGCCTGGTCAATGGACAGGACCACTTACACTGTATAAGATAAAGAAACATAACACGGTCTGGCACCTGGGCCTGACCCCTATTTGTTGTCGAGAACAGCTCAAAATCACTTTATTGTGCTGGTTGTAATAGATCTACTTCATATTCACGGCTGATTTCCACTCTTCTTTGGTTTATTTGTCCTGCCCAAATATTTGCATTGTGCACGTCTTATTAGCTGGAGCAAATTCAAATTTACAACTGAAGGTTTGCGATAAAATCTGTCTCACAGGTGTGCGGTTCCACACATTTGGACAAAGGGGTGGGGAGGAGAACAATGGGCCGTGCTGTCATACACCTGTTCCAGCCACTGACCTTCGTCTAATGAGGACAGGAAACAATTAGTTTCAGGTCATAAGTTTCAACACTGGCTTGACACTGATGAGGTAGATAAAAAGTAACTATCCAACTACGACAAGCTCGCACAGATAGAAGGGCTGGGAGAATAGTCCTGAAACTATATCATACATCATTTTATATGACATGTCAATTATATGAAATTTTACAAGAACTCTTGGTTGTCTCCAGGAAGTGACATGTGATGATAAACAAGAGTTGCTGAACCAAATGGTCTGTTATTGATAATGGAGCCAACCGGCAGCCTTGGTCTGTCGCTAAGGTGGTTGAACTTCTACATCCATCATACCTGCCAGGCCGGATTAGGCAATCATGTTACCACTTGACAGGTAAAGAATAAAGGCCCACCTTGTTTCCTGGCAGCCAGCATGGCCTGCGCCCGGGCTAGGTAGGAGGAGTCGTCCCCTTCAGGCTGGGAGGAGGCATCTTCACCTGGCCTGTCCACATCCCCATTCACATCTAACACTGGGGGACAAAAGCAACTCTGGTAAAAATCACAAGCATTTCATCTGGCTCAAAGATGAGATGAAGCTGGTGTGTTATGCCGAACGGCGGTTATACCGGCTATATAGATACAGATACACGAACAGAAGCTTTCCTTTCACCCATAAACATCACTGCAGAATCTGGCTCAGTCTATCATTTCTGTATTATTTGATTAAAGAGGAAATGTCTACATAGTTGTTGTCTACCAAGTGTGTGTGTATGTACATGATTATGCACTTATTGAAAATCCTGTGAAAAATAGAGCTTGAATTTGAAATCTTTCTACATAAAAAATGAAATAATTGAAACTTGATAATACAACTTGAAAGTCAAGCTTCTACCAAACGACTCCCCTAAGCATGATGGGATACAGTTCTTAAAGTTCATCCAGGTGTGTAATGGGTATACAGTTTCAAACAGCCTCCGGTAAGGATAGAAATGGAGCACTGATACAGACCTGGCAAAATGGGGATTTTAAAGAGTCACAAATGGCCAAGAAAACCACTCAGGGAACTAATAAAAGTGGATAGGTGGTCAATGTAGACAGTATTCTTAATGCTTGAGTCAATGGGATAAATTATTTGAGGGACCACTAAAAGTGGTCACATAGGCCAGGTGGTCTACGTACATGTAGAGGCCTTTGCTTGTACAGGTTTGACTGTATGTAGAGAAACATACATTATACACTCCTGGACCTGAAAATGTCCCACTGTTAGAGTATGATGGTGTAGAGACAGAAATAGAACTGCTTTCTGGGCAGCAGTTGGTTCTGATCAGGTAGAGCCCACCTGCTAGCTATGTGATTGCCCTGCAAAATGCCACCGAAGGGAAGGAGAATTCGAGTCGGGATTACAAGGAATGTTTACCCCAACATAAAAGAACTGTTCATTTCTCCATGTACCTTGGACAAGACATGGTTTAACTGCCTGACCTGCCTCTTCAAACAAACAGAAATAATTGGAAACCTGGACAAGATTTTCTGAGCCTGGAGTCTACTCTAAAGCAGTAGACTAAGACAGGACTGTTACAATAGGTCAGGAAGAGGCTGACAATGAACAAAGTCAGTCATTGTGTTCCAGATACAAGTGTGAAAAGAAAGTCTTTAATCCAGGAGTGCTGATTGTTGATGGCAGGAAGTCGGCAACATTTAAGTCAAGAGGCTTGCCTGCAGGGATACAACTGCCTCTTAAAATTTCAACTGATGACTCTTTTGAATTGTCTTGACTTCTAGGCGGCAATTGACCAAGAAAAAAGAGGCCATTCATTGATTCAAGCTAATTATGAGGTAAGGGCCACAGGATGAATCTTTACAATGCAGAATTGGTTCCAACTACGTTTACATCTTCATCACACACCATATAGTCAACAACTGACAACAGCAGGTGAAAGGAAGGCTAGGGAACACGCTAGTTGGCACGTACATGGCACCTTGTTCCTTTAAGGACCAGCGGCACTGGTAATGGGGAGTCCCTGGACTTGACCCTGACATGGATCAGGTCTTGTCCAGTCATGTGATGACAGCAAACTTTGTACAGGTGGACCCCTGATCCCTGTTTGTTTGTGTGTGTCTGGCGCTGATCGCTGTAACAAACACTTGAATTCCTGAGAGTCTCTAAGGCACTTTTACATCACCGAACTTCAAGGTGCTGCTGAGACACTGTTGGGCATTGTTACGGTAAGAGTAAGACATGTACTGATTCTGATAGCTACGTACCAGCCAGTCTCCTGCCTAGTGCTCCCTCTGCCATCTCCATGTAGGAAGGTTGGCCTTGCTCCTCAGACTCAGACTCTTCATGTCTCACTCGTACAGACTTGCTGGCTTCATCCAGCAGCTTCCTGAGGGTATCCTCGGGCAGCCTGGGTGTTTCTACAGAAGCCATGGTAAGGCGGGAGGATCTGGAGGAGGCCTGGGACCTGGGGGACAGGGACTCCTGCAGGGACTGGGACCTGGGGGACAGGGACTCCTGCAGGGACTGGGACCTGGGGGACAGGGACTCCTGTAGGGACTGGGACCTGGGGGACAGGGACTCCTGCAGGGACTGGGTCTCCGAGGTGGCTCGGGAGGACACCTGGGCACACTGGTCCAGCAGGGCCTGTAACTGGTACTCTGACAGGCTGGGAGACTCCATCTGGACAAAGAGAAAGAAAATGTCAATCTATTTATCAGTATCTATCTAATACCTTACTCTCTACAAAATTGTCCAGGGTGAGAACAAAGTTTGACCAAAGTGGTCAGGAAGGTGGAACTAATGACTTAACACTTTGGCTATTGTATAGCCAAAAAAACACATTTTTCTTAACTTTTGTTTGTTACTTTTTCTTATTTGACTCTGGAAGACTTCTTCTATCCGTTTTACAACATTTCTTTGCAATTTATGGCATACATTTGCTCACATTGTCAGCTCTTTTGTATGATTTACAGTATGATCGTGAACTTTTGAAACAAACAAAAAAGTTGATGTCATATAAATACATTCAAGTCCGTGAAGCCTTACAGTAATAAGGTAGATTCAACTTATGGTGTAGAAAAATGACCAAAAATATTTACTTTGTTTTAATGCTTTGATCAGTCAGGTACAGGGGACCTACTCAGTGTACTCTTTTTCTTCGATCAGAATTTAAGTCATGGAAATATTTGGCACTACAGTTGTATGATAGACACTATAAATTACAGTTGTGCCCTGCAGGTTGTCAGTAGGATGAGGATGACCGTACCTCCTGTTCCACCTGTGTCTGCAGCTCCTCCAGCTCCCGCTCGATGTCCTGCAGTCTGTGCTGCTGGTCGCGGACCTGCCGTGTGTCCCGCAGCACGCGCTCGCCAAGCTGCATCACGTCCAGCGAGGACCTCAGGTCCGTCATCTGGAACAGCTGGGGGAGGAAGAACCAGGATTACACCAGGATCGCTGATGACAGGACACGAGGATGGAACCACACCACTGAGCTGGTCCATGTGTGGTATACTACTACTGGTATAGATACAGCATCACTGCTTGGTTGGGCAGTCACAAATGTTTCAAGACATCATTGGATACACCACACTGGCACATCACTTTCACTTTGAGAACAGATGGATACCAGTAATGTAAAAAGTTTGAATTTTTCAGAACGTAGTACATGTATGATTAAAATTCTTTCTCTCTTTCTCTCTCACACACACACACACATACACACACACATACATACACACAGAAAATCCAAACGAACTTGACGTAAGGTAGCTACATTATGTTATATTCACCTACAGTTTTTTCACCTCTCTGGTAAGGTGAGGTAAGAGTTTTTTGCTATCTTATCTTGAGATACATGTGTACATGTATCAGTTTAAATCGCATAAAATGAGTGACTTAAACAATCAGCTTTATCAATGTGTTAGCCATTTCCGGTATACAATATAGTAAGTACTCCATGCTGGTCTGCGTTTAGATAACATCTTGTCTGAAGGACACAGGACAGTCAGACAGATCCACACCAGTGGGCTGATAACTATTTTATAGCCATAAGATATCCTTACCAAGGTCCTTCCAGGTCACCCTATTTTTAAATGCCTAAATAGCTGCCAAGGGGACTGGATGTCCCTGCCAGTGGGGCTGCCCAGCATGGCGGCACATCCGACCACAGTTAGCCAATAGCGAATGCGCTAGAACGGTGGGAGTGGAGGTCTTTTCAGGACGCTAAGTCCTTCAGGATTTTACAATACTAGGGACAGGACCAAGTTTGGAACAAGGCAAACATAACTGTATTCAAGACCAAAAGGGAAACCTCAGAAGTGTAAATCAGGTGACAGGAAGTCATGCTCACTAACAATCACTGAGCAAAGTACCGCCTATAGTGCAGCACACAGAGCCACACCAGATGCTGCGGGGGACAAACTAATTCAACAAATCAGCTGCCTCTTGCTTCCAATTTACTCCCACGAGTTACCTCAGCCTTGTGAACTGGAACTAAACGTCAAAGCACGTGCCGATAAGTTTATCCGTACTGATAAACGTGCTGTAGAAACATTAATGACATACACCTGTTCTATATCTAACATCATTAGAGATCCCATGGAGATACCCAGCCTCTCATCTCCTACATAGGTACAATATAACTCAAGATTTACAAGTTAATGACAATTTCACCGTACAAGTTGGTGACTGCTTGAACAAACATAGAAGAAACTATAATACTGTATATAGAAGTACATGCATATTAGGTTAGACACATTTCCATTATAAATGTTTATTGTAAACTAATCTACATGATAAAAATTTAAGCCATGGTGAGGCGGGACGATCTGGAGGAGGCCTGGGACCTGGGGGACAGGGACTCCTGCAGGGACTGGGACCTGGGGGACAGGGACTCCTGCAGGGACTGGGTCTCCGAGGTGGCTCTACATGATAAAAATTTAAAAGATGCAATGGGTACCTGAATATTGTCCCACCATGACTAACATATAACAATGATTGCTTTATGATATATAACCTTCTAGCTACTACCAAATCCTGTACCCAACAGACAATTTGGAAGCCAAATGGCTAAAGGGTGAAAACAATTTCCTGTGATAACCACTGATCACAGCATGAACTGGCAGCCACCACTCTTTGTAACTTTCCAGCAAAGATAGGGGGAATTCAGGTGAGTCAACACGACATCCTTTTTACTTTACTAAACCTACATTCAGCTGTACCAGCAAAACCTGGAGGGACATGCAGAAGAGGAAGTTGTGAGATGAGGAAACGGCATTTCTCTATCTGTGTACGTCTGTTTAAGATGTTGATAGTCTACTGAAACAAAAACTGTATGGAGAGACAGAAGAGCAAGCTGTGGAAGATGACTTTTATCTGGCACAATTCCATCCTCGTTACAGGAAGTGTTGATGTCAGAAATTAAAGGTAATCAACAGGCGTAGACTGGCTTGACATTATCCCGGTTATCCATCCCAGAAAGCATGCATTTGCAGAGATAAGCAATCTGTGATAATAGATAGAACAACAGTTACACTTTCTGGTCCAGCTTTTGTCTAAAATACTGTATGCAAAAAACAGTAAAAAAAAAAATGTCTGTAATCCATCCCTATCCTCACCTCATCATTCTGTATGTCGAAGTTCCTGGGAGTGCTGCAGATCGACTCATAATCATGTGGTGGCAACAATACCTGCAAGATATAATACAGAACTTTTATACAACACGTACATTGGAGGGATACCATCAGCACTAAATTCAGGTATTATGTGTCATTCCGCTAGCTTTGCTTTATGCTAAATTCAGGTTACGAAGTACGCTTTATGTTGAGTGCACTGATCACGCTCCCCATTTTAACCCGGAAAAAATGGAAAAGCAGAAAGGGTTACCGGTCCCGGCCACATGCGTGCCCGCAACTGCACAATCAATCTGGCCCAATTAAATGCAGGCCCCCAACTATCACTTGCCTTTCACGGAGCGAAAGTAGGGGCCAGCTGGATCGTTGGGCGAGTGTAAACTGCGGGGGCGCGTGTGCCCTGGATTGGTAGCAAACTCTTTCTGCGATGACTTTTAGCAGTCTGGGGTACATTGACATCAAATTAGAGAGCTCGGGCAATGAATTGTCTGGTATTGAAATGGCACGCTACAGAAAAGGGTTCGCAGGCCTCCCTTTATCCCCAAGCCAATCATTAGTCTGACTAATCTGACCTGTAGTTTAGAGTCGATATCTCGGAGTGCCTTCATGTCGTCCTCCTCAGGTGTGAAACCAGTGCCGGGTACCAGGGCCAGCTGGAACGGGTTCACAGGTGTGTCTGCAGCCTGCAGGAGACAGGTACAGAGTTAAGTACATCTTCATCTAAGGGAACATAGCCTCACATACACATGTTCCAGTGGGGCACGTGATAATGCAATCCGCCATGTCACCATATTGATTGAATTCTGTGTGTCCAAGGGTCGGCCTCCTGGTTCGATCACTGGCCCTTCCCACCTTATGTTGTAAGGGACAGCATTTGTCATTCTAACACTGGCATGAAGCCACCGGCCCCCCGTGTGAGGGAGCTTCAGGCCTTAGCCTCAAGGTTCAAATCTCTGCATGTAAAAGAACCCAACACACTTATCAAAAAGAGTAGGGGTGACAGTGCTCGGTTGAAAAAGCTTTGCGAGGCATAGCAAAGCCATATTACACCACCAGCTACTAGGAAAAATCATAATTTCTTCACCGCAGTTGAGGACTGCTTTTACCTTTATATTACACTTTGTTCTTTCTACAGTTATTATTACAGTGAAATCCAACTAATTGCATTGAGGCCTACCACATACTTTGGGGATCTGCATAAAATTCTGAAAACCCAGACCATTTTCCATTCACCCTATTATAAATTTAATGGCATAATTGCATAAGCCACTATGGCATACTTTGGGGAACTGTATTAAAGAAAGTACATGATTTTCAAAGAATACCAATATGCCTCGTATTACTCTACATGCTGCACTAAGGTCTTAGCTAAACCATGGACAAAATCAGAGCACATATGCAGGGACCACTGGCAAAACAGGCAGAACCACTGAACATAACTGCCTAGCACAGATGGTAGGATGAACAAGGTGCTGAGATTCCCTCTAATATTTGAACATAAACCCCAGGCAGCCCCATTCTAATTTCTATGATCTCTGTACAGGGCAGCTGGGTTAACAGATAAAGCTAATATCAAATTGATGCTATAACATTGTGAATTTTACTGGTTAGACATATCTAATCTAAAATATCCAATTTTTGTTGCAATTCAGTTTCTTTAAATATTCAATATTCAGCATGAAAATGAACTCAGTTTAAAACTGCTCAATTAGGTATGGATTTTGTATCACCAAATAATAAATGGCACATAATCCAATACGTAATAGCTTCTTCTGAAGCCCTAGACACCACAAGTTTACTTTGATCTATATCAGGCTGCAACAGCTGACATCACGGAAGATCCCTTTCAACAGCAGGCCATTACACTTATCTTAACATGGATCAAGTCATGTAAATATAACAACAAGGGATATTAGGTGTATCCACTGGAAGTGGCAATTAAAACAGCTCCTGTGGTTCCTTTGGCTGGCTGGTAGGCTGATGAGGGATGAGGATGGTAGTTGACAACAAAATCTTACATTAAGCTTGCAGATAACTAAGAGGATGGTATGACTGATCTGACCTGGATGAAACGCAACCTTTAAGAACTGGAAAACGACTTTAACAGAGATTTCCTTCCTCCAGCCCTTAGGTCCACCACACCTGTAGGGGCCTCTCCCCCATGATGGCTGCAGCAAGGTGTTGCCAAAACACACAACTGCTCTATCTGCACACATCCTTAACAAGCTGGATAATGAATGTGCTAAAAGGTTGGTTAAACACAAAACAGACAGTAGTCCCACCTAACCAGCTATCATTACACCTCCCAGCTGACAGCTGCCTGGAGAAGCATTAGGAAGTACAAATCATTGCCTCCATCCCATAATCCTCTGCACTACCTCTCCTACTGAGCTGGTGCACCATTCAAATCTCGGCTTTCCTCAAACTAGTAACTGTATTTTACTCCAATTACTGTCCACCTGCAGTGATGTCCACTTGACACATTATTCTCAAAATGTAAGTCCAACTTCATTGACCCGTCACATGACTACAGTGAGAAGACATACCAGTACTTGACCATCACACAAACTTTATCCTCAGCAGGCACTTACACTGACAGAATGATGAATCATTTTCAAGTCACATTGAAAATGAACAAGAATATTTTTCAGCAAACTGCCCTAACGGTCAAGATAACATTAACAGTACAAGTATTTGATAAAACACCAAATTTTTCAATGCAACCATCAGGCACAATTTTACGTACTAGAAACTTTATATATAAACAGCAGTTCTTTTTCTAACGAAACGTACATATTGGTACCTTCATTACTAAAGAAACTGCCTTTATTCTTTTCCTTCACTGATATAGAGTGTGATAATGTTGCATGGTTCTGAGTTGATCATTTACAGAAAGTCAGAAGTATGGCCTGGAGCAAGCAGACGTGTCACCTGCATTGTGTAATCTCAGGTGTCAGGTAATGACAGATTGTCTGCAAGGTCTCAAGATGATCATTTGGACCTGAACACACCTTTGCCTTTGTTGTCTTAAGTAGCAAGGTGCCTTGGGTTATACCTACAATAAATCATATGAAAGAACAATAGATAAAAGACAGGTAGACAACACATTGTCTGTAGATGGTAATATGGTACAGTGAGTCCTAACAATGAGGTGGTTGACATTGACTACTTCAGTTGCAGCTCCCTGGCGCCATATCAAACACATATCGTTGTACCAGCACAGTAGACTTACTTCCATCAAATTGAACACTGCTAAGACCTATGTATGTGTGAACTCCGCAAACATGTAGGGCAGTACTATAGGGACATTGATTCTACACTTTCTGGCAAACTTTTGCAGATGACATTCCTTTAAGAAGAAAGGGTGGCTTGAAGGCCATGGAACATGCCGTGTTTACCATTGTGGGCTCTCTAGCCAATTTTCCGCAGATAGTGGCATCCAGTCATCTATTCCACATTGTCGTTAAATCCATTGGCCCTGTACTGATTGATCACATAAGGTTGGTAGCTGGACTGTTGGACTCCATTAGACCACATTGTTTGCAGTTTAACTCTAAATCACTCCAAGGTACACAACAGTAGCCTGCCCTGCAGATGGATATCTACCATGAGATGTGAGCAATCTTGGCAACACCGAGTCTATGTCAAAGGAAAACTACAACAAGACTTCTGGCAGGTACACTTCAAGTTGACTTGCAGGGCATGATGTACCAAGTTTGTTATGATCACTGACCATCTTCATCATTGTTTTCTGAGACTCACCAATAAATGCCATTTTCCCTGAATGGGACTGTTCAAAGTAAGCTGACAACACGTAAACTGTAAACTACCAGCCAAGGGCAGATCTATCATCTTCTCACATTCCTGTGTATTGATGGTGAAATTTATGGCCAGGCGGAGACTTCCAAGGTTGGTGATCGTAGATCAAAGTTGTCCATCCCCAAACCCCTTTCATGTGGCAGAGGTCCGGCCCTCTTACCGCTGGTGCAGAACTGCTAAGTAGCAGCAGGTTTCAGCACAAACCTGGGGCAGGAATCTAATCCCCATAATAGCACCATTTACACTTTGCATTGGGGAATGCAATGGGCCAGAAAGTTTCCCACATGTGTGAACTGTTAGCACTCTGCCCAGAACTAGGCTATGCACACAGATAATTACTAGTTAATGGCACCTGTTGCAGTAAATTTCCTTCAGCCAATGGATCAGACCCATCATTTTAGGCACCATTCCAGAACTGCCCATTCCAGCCCAAATCCTGGTCCTTAGGCAACCATCATCTCTAGACAACACCCGGCCTTAGGCGGTGAAGGCAAAGGTAAAGCGGGTGACCTTAAACTAAGGACAAAGAATGATGCTAAACTGAAGTAACTAGCATTTTTTCTGTATTTTCATTAAAGAAAAAGGCTGTGACAAGAGGGGAGAAAAATATATACAATATTGTTCCAGAATTCAATCAAAGAAACAACTTCAAACCAACTATTGTCAACAGTCAAAAATACTGATATGTTGTTTTTCATCTTCCTGGTTGATGGTGTAAATAAGATGGGTACTTACATTTCGCTTTACAAGCTTTGCGTGAGAGAGTAATATTTTTAGAAGGTCATGATACAAGGTCCAGAAATTCCTTGGTCTTCTAAATTATGAGGTCTTCAGGTCAGTGTATTGGTGTTTTTTTCCCAATTACCTAGCAGTACATCAACAGAGTACCATTATTAGAAGTACCTGGTCAAATTGGTTTGGACTAGCTACATTTTGGGTATGAGAAATCACCATGGCGACCTAGCCAACACCCAAAAGACTAGGAATCTTCCCCATGGTACCATCTCTTTATATGGGGTCGTAAATATACTGTACACAGCGGGGGAAGGGTCAAATCCATAGATGGCCACAAAAAATACGTTGTAGACAAACAGGTTCAAGGATATGTTGGGATGGGACTGTGTGAACGTGCCAGAGAGCACGCTATGACCGTGCTTTTACGTGCAGACATGCAAGTACGATCATCATCGGTCAGCCGCAGTGCAGTCGGCCAGAAGTCACATCCAGGTCTATAGGTGCTGTTAGATGGGTTTGCGACTATGACTCTATAATGATTGTCATTGTAAGAAGCTATACAGAGTATCCACAACCAATGTCTCCACATCAATATGAAGTGTTAACAGTTGATTCTGCTTGTCATGCAACAATTCAACATTAATTATATATTATATAACAAAAATTTTGTACTTTACTTTGACGATATTTGTTCCTGATGTACGCTTTTATTCGTTCATCAGCTTTCGCAAGAAAACTACCTTGAAAGTTGAAACCGAACTCGGTGTTTTTGGAAAACTTTTGCGGCTAAAGCTAAGGGCACAACTCGCTGTACGTGCAAATACGTGCTCTCTACGCGCAATCTTTTGGGATCCAAAAGTGGGAAGAACTGCCTCCGTGTGAACTCATATTGAATCCGACAGATTTTGGAGTATGCAGAAATGCCGTAGAACTTTACGTGCAGGCAAAACTGCTGCGGATTCGCTGTACGTGCCAGTACGGGCGAGGTGCCTGGCCTGTACAGCCTGAACCTTTTCAGAAATACGTGGCGGACTCGGCCTACCAAGAAAACGTACGGACAAATCGCATATACTGCAGGTTGTGTCCTTAGCTTTACACGGTCATACACTGTTGGCAGCTATGGGTTAGAAATGGCATCCTATTAACTTAAGGGAGATCACCTTGTCCCCTCCACAACATGCGTAGCGTGATAAAAACTAATCAGTCCATAATTTGATGTCCTTGTCATTGCAAAGTTTAACCCTAAAGATGTACCTTTTCAATGTCTTGGAATGCATTTAACAGTTTTTACATTACCCTGATGAATTCTAATAGGCAGGAGGGTACTCAAACTGTGACATTTAAGGGGTGTTGAATTTATAGTACCTGACATTATTGGCCTAAAGTTGTGCTTCTTTGGAGCTGCTGATAGAGCTGCATTTAACTGCTTGCACGCACAGTACTGTCTGCACGACAATTGAATAGATGAGTGAGTAAGTGAGTGAGTGAGTGAGTGAGTGAGTGAGTGAGGGAGGGAGGGAGGGAGGGAGTTTGGGAGGGAGGGAGGGAGGGAGTGCTGCATGTAGTGCAAAAAGAAGTTGGTTACCAAATACTTCTACCAAGCAGGTTATGCTTTTGGCTCCCTTTTGGTGTTAGTGGCTGGGTGTGTTTGTATATGGACAGCATAACTCGAGAAGCTGCATATGGATCTTTATGACATTTGATTTGTGAGATGTTTGGACAGTAACGTGACTTTAAAGCAACTCTTAGTTTGTCCAGCTATCTCGGACTAGCCTGGTCAAGTCTTTACCTTGGCTGACACAATTAAAAACCCATGGCTTTAACCTTCAGTCATCGCCCGTAGATGTTGGGGTTTGAGGCACATCCCAGGCATCCCACAGGGTCCTCCCAAATCCTACCAGTGATGAGAACCACTGGCTGCTTACATTCCACCATTGCAACTGATGAAAGTGACTTTCCTACAGATACAAACTATCAGTGAGGACACTGGAGAAAAGCGTCTAAAAGAGACCCACGGTGAAATATGAGAGCGTTCCACGAGGGCAGATCCTTTGATCTGGGAACATCTGTCAACAGTCATACAGCTACGACTATGGCTGGGTTTCCTGGAGAAATGTCTGGGGAACTCAATGTTTTAAAACAATGCTCAGAACATAGTGATTCTAAAAGGAAGTTGGGTCAAAACAAACATAAGAATTTTAAGAATGAGCTTGCATAAAAGGTTGCACCAGAGATGGGTGATAGTTTTTTTACTAAGTACAGTTACAACATGTATCTTTACATCAAAGCTATGACCTGACAGCTACCACATAGAGCAAATTAGCTGATTGAAATAGTATTGTATCAAGTTGCTTGGTAGGACTTTCTCAATCTATAAACTTGAACTTTTACCAATGTTGTCAAAATACAAGAGAGGTTCTCATAACAGATTAGAAATAACAAAGACTTGGCTGAAGATCGGATGTTTTTTTTAAACATAAAACAGCAGAGCATTAAGTTATGGAAACATTCCCCATTCACTGCCTTCCCTCTTTTTATGGACGAATCAGCAGGACAAATAATCCAAAAGCTTGTTTTGCGTGTTTAAGTCTGTCAGCTGTCAAAACCTTGGTTCTTTGGGAAAATTTAAGGACAGGTCGTTAACCTGTAGTTAGCAAGTGGGACTTACTGCTATAATAACTATGACCATCATAATCCTCACTTTATGGGTTGCTTGTCACTGTACCATATAATATGTAATCCTAATGACACTCTTTCTTGAGTTTATACACATGTACCTCTATGCATACTTCATTGCTTTTGTAAGTTTCTCATTTTATCTCGTCTCGTTGACTATGCAAAAAAGGCTGTAACTAGCATAATCTATTTCAAATGATGATCATACATATGTATGTACCAAAATTGTATGTTGCATGTGTGAATGTCCTTTGGCAGAATTCCATGTCTATATTTCAGAATGAATCATGCAAATGACTTCCACAATTATGCTGACACTCAAGCTTGTTGCACATCTGTACAGTACTCACCTGACTGTCCTCCTCCATATCAATGTTCTCCAGTAGAGCAATAACATAGAGCAGTACTCACCTGACTGTCATCCTCTGTATCAATGTTCTCCAGTAGAGCAATAACATAGAGCAGTACTCACCTGACTGTCATCCTCTGTATCAATGTTCTCCAGTAGAGCAATAACATAGAGCAGTATTCACCTGACTGTCCTCCTCTGTATCAATGTTCTCCAGTAGAGCAATAACATAGAGCAGTACCCACCTGACTGTCCTCCTCTGTATCAATGTTCTCCAGTAGAGCAATAACATAGAGCAGTACTCACCTGACTGTCCTCCTCTGTATCAATGTTCTCCAGTAGAGCAATAACATAGAGCAGTACTCACCTGACTGTCCTCCTCTGTATCAATGTTCTCCAGTAGAGCAATAACATAGAGCAGTACTCACCTGACTGTCCTCCTCTGTATCAATGTTCTCCAGTAGAGCAATAACATAGAGCAGTACCCACCTGACTGTCCTCCTCTGTATCAATGTTCTCCAGTAGAGCAATAATAGAGAGCAGTACTCACCTGACTGTCCTCCTCTGTATCAATGTTCTCCAGTAGAGCAATAACATAGAGCAGTACTCACTTGACTGTCCTCCTCTGTATCAATGTTCTCTACTATAGCAATAACATAGAGCAGAACTCACCTGACTGTCATCCTCTGTATCAATGTTCTCCAGTAGAGCAATAACAGAGAGCAGTACTCACCTGACTGTCCTCCTCTGTATCAATGTTCTCCAGTAGAGCAGTAACAGAGAGCAGTACTCACCTGACTGTCCTCCTCTGTATCAATGTTCTCCAGTAGAGCAATAACATAGAGCAGTACTCACCTGACTGTCCTCCTCTGTATCAATGTTCTCCAGTAGAGCAATAATAGAGAGCAGTGCTCACCTGACTGTCATCCTCTGTATCAATGTTCTCCAGTAGAGCAATAATAGAGAGCAGTGCTCACCTGACTGTCATCCTCTGTATCAATGTTCTCCAGTAGAGCAATAATAGAGAGCAGTGCTCACCTGACTGTCATCCTCTGTATCAATGTTCTCCAGTAGAGCAATAATAGAGAGCAGTGCTCACCTGACTGTCATCCTCTGTATCAATATTCTCCAGTAGTTCCTCCAGTCGCTTCTTCTCATCATCAGTCATGGCGATCAGGCTGTTCGCATCTGAGGCCAACTGTAGAAACAACACATAGGTAGAATATCAGGTACTGAAGAAGAAATACTTTTAGCACCTCCTATCATTTCTATACAGCTACAGCTATGCCAAAGTTACATTTCATTTTGTCCTGTAGAATGTGTGCAGGTACCGAATGGCCAGGCCTCAAAAAAGGTTATGGGACTACCTTTTTACCTTTTCCTTTTACAGCCATACAAAGGTCATGTACATGCAATTATAAATTAAATCTATGTTAAGTAACTGTAATCTATTGATAGCCATTGGCTTATGAAACTACACATTTCTGTTGATTGCACAAAATCCCCAAATCCCAAACCGGTATGGTCCAGCTCAATAACTTTGTATTGTTAGACCACCCAAATAATTGCACGAAAAAAGTATGCTGGAAAATGGGGAGTGCAATAAAATGGCTTCTATTGTAGTTTGCTTTTCCCCTTGCAGTGAGGGGTGGGCACATGACTGCTGTGTTTTAAGTTTGCAGTGAAAACAGGCAGAGTGCTGAAGACAGAATGTTCATAGTGTGAGGAAATTACGGTAGAGAGGTCAGCTTGCGGTGGAGAGGTCACGGCAAAGAAATGCAAACATAAAACTGCCAACGATATTTCACAAGTTACAGTAGTAGCTCTGCTACATTACTGTGTGATACTATCTTTACATGGAAATGCTGTGTGGGAACACTTTCCCCCACAAATTACATTATACTATTTATAGTGAACTGCATTGGTCATTCCTACTACCAACAAAGGGCAAGATTAACATTGTCACGTATTGATAGAAATAGACAGTAATAGACCAAGCACGTCCTTGGTTAGACAAGCCCTTTCTATTGTAATTTGTGGTGAAGTATTTACGTTGCGGTTGGTGAACATTTGTGGCCTTGCTCTTTAAGTTACCTCCCAAGCCATGTGCGGTACTCTATCTACAAAAATGTTAATTGTTCATTACTGTTTTCAGCCTCAATGAACGTTACACAAAAGATACTACCAACTATTTCAAATAACAATGCAGAAAATATGTCAAGACGTTGCTGTGCAAGCAACCTTCTTAACCTCTTCATGAGCAATTTAAAGCCTTTTTGCCGTCTATTGTCTGTCAGCAGAAATGCATACCAAACAGGTCACAGTATCATGCTAAATATTTGTGTTATTTCTTGCCTTTGTTTGCCATTGTATTGAGTATGAATACCTCTGGGAGCCATAGTTTGAATAGTTTTAATGTCATACAAAGACTTTAAGTACTTGAACATGTTGTTTGCTGACAAAGTAAAATCTACTTTTTACATTCTGGTGTTGTGTAAGCACGGGTTCAATACACCTACAGCATACAGTCAGCAGTGGCGTACTGTTGCTATAACATAGACATGATTATCGTTCCAATTAACTTTTGTGGGAAAGTATCATCCCAAACTGGCATTACCAGAGAGCAAGAGGCCAAAGTTAAGTCGGTAACAATGAGATGTAAGCCCTTAATTCGTGATGCTGGCCGGTTCGTCGTTATCACTTCCAGCAGCCAGTCTTTACCTTTGACCCTGCTCACCTGCTGAAAAGGTGGTGGAATACCTGTGTAATTATGGTTTGATTTGTTGGGGAGGCCAGACTGATGGATTAATGACACGGTGTTAGCTGTGCGTGAGTGGGACTGCTGCAAGCAGGGCCGGGCCCATCTCACACATCATTACATCTGATCAAGTCTCATCGTACTCTGTTATTAGGGGTAATTATGCACTGGGACAGAAAGGACCATCTCGAGTACTGCCCAAAGGTTAATTACCTCCTTAGGACATTGTAACAACTGGAGACATGCAAACGACTCATTATTGAAAAGATCCACCATGTTCAACTCCAGTTATACAAGCTGTTGTCACCAAAGGACACATACAGAGATTACTGGTACACAGCTACAAAGGGTATACTGTAAATGTTTTAAAGTTCGCGGGGATTTAATTTCGCGGTAGCGGGAAATAGGACTTTTCGCGGTGGATTTAAGTTCGCGGTAACACCATAGACTGCAATCTAATATCATGATAGAATAATATTCGCGGTGGTTTTAAATTCATTAATCCACCGCGAACATTTCTGCATTTACAGTAACTGCATAATCCAAGCTGGATACAGCTCAGGCGGTTACATCCTACAATGGGATTAAGCTAGCATGTCCAACATCCATTAGGGCACCCCCCTCCCAACACAGCAGCTTTCCTCCAGAAAGTACTACAGATGGGATGGGACACCACAAGCAAATTATCGTCCCAGGACTGAGGGATTGGTACTGGAGAGAGCGCTGGAACGCCAGTACTAGACTTAAGTGCTGATGATGTACATATAGAATACAACACAGTGTATTCCAAATCACCCGAGGTACAAGCCCAACCACGGGAAGGATCGCCCAACGGGAGGGCTGGGACCGAGCGTGATGCGGAATACACCGTGCTGTATTTTATTTGTCATACTCACCTAAGAAAACACAAGTTTCGATATAAAATGCACCAGAAGTTGAGAAAATGTTGTGTCCTCAAACAAAAAATTGTAACAACAGCGATTCTAACGTCCGAATCTGGTATTCGAATTGTCAACCGTGCCGCACTTGGCCCGCTCAAAGTGGTTCGATTTACTCGAAGGAAGCCCATGTGATACAACTTTGAGCCTGTATGATACAGAAAGTTATCACACTGTCCGGAACACCTGTATCGAACGTTTTCGCGGACCAGGTATGACATAAAAATGAAATACAACACGGTGTATTCCGTACCACCCAAGGTCCCAGCCCGATTGGAAGTAGGATCACCCAATGGCCGCAGGCGATCCGACCCGCAGGAGGGCTGGGTACTGTAAATGTATTTAAGTTCGCAGGGATTTAATTTCGCGTTGGCGGGAAAAGGGTCATTTCGGAGTGGTTTTAAGTTTGCGGTAGCATGATGCACTGTACTCTCTTTTTGCCATGGAAAAATGTTCGCGGTGGTTTTAAGTTCGCGGTGAAGCAGCCACCGCAAAAACCACGGACATTAAACCACCGCGAAAGTTTCTGCCTTTGCAGTATCTTATTCAGATTATGTCCACCCGAGAAAGTACATTTCGATGCAAAATGTACTGACAGTTGAGAAAATTTGGTGTCCTCAAATAAAAACTGCAACAGCAAAAATTCCAACGTTAAAATCGGGTATTTGAATTTGCACTTAATGGCATGCACAGACTACGTTCAAATTTTTCGATGGAAGCCTGTGTGATACAACTTCGAAACCCGTGTGATACAGCTTTTTATCGACCAATCCGGAACACTGTATCGAACATTATTGTGGCCCAGGTATGACATAAATGTAGGTAGCATGCAGACATGCCTTAGGGTGAACTTCACGCCAATGTCAACAGCATTATTCATGCCATAACTTTTGTTGGTGCGGACGCCAAAGGTGACAAAATCATTAGCTGGAACCTTTGTTTATTCACGAGGAGCTGAAACGATCTGCGGGCCGCTCGTCATTGACCTTATTGTGATATATCAAGGACGTCTAAACCTCCTTGGTTATCATACACATGAATATGTCCAATTATGGTATGTCCATTTCTAACTGTGACAAGTCTCGTACTCTGTATCTATGTGCATCTATAAGAATATTGGGGGTAGGATTTCAAACAATGCCTAATGCTACATTCAGTGGGGCTGCCTTTGTATGGCACTAAATTCGGGAAATTCTGGGAAATTTAAGATAGCTGGCAATGCTAAAAGGTAAATTCAGGTTTGAAACAACCAAACACCCAACCATAAGATCTTCAATTTGGCAATTGACTACATGGCAAGAATTTGTCCATGTTTGACATTGAATTCCGGATAACAAATATAATGTAGAGTCAAAGTGACCAATTACGCTTCACGAATGATTTACTGACAATGCTTAACATTGAATTATAGCAGACAGACTATGATTTAACATTTAGCAAACCAGTATGTAATTTAGAAGAAATCATGTACAGTAGTTCATATTTCGATTCTTGAGTTTTTGAATGATCATTCTTATGTTCAATCAGAACACCGCAATTTAGAAAGTTGGTTGTAATTCAAAGAAAAAACCTTGGACAGAAGAAAAACATACACACTCGCACAACTTTCCTACAGCTGGGCCAACACATGGCAGTGAACATAACAGTGTTGATACAAGAAGTGTGTCATATGGGAGAAGGTCAAGATCACAGAAATGGTGCTAAAGGTAAAAAGAAAGGCAGCATTAGTCACTATTTCTTCCTATATAACTTCATGTCCATCAATGCCTGTCTCCTGGCTACAAGTCTGGATTTTACAATATCAAGTTGAAGTAGATCCCATCATGAAGTAATCACGGTGCTTCCTGGCATGTGTGGAATTCTGGAGCTGCACACACGGCCCAGCCTGGGCACACCCTCCCACTGAACCCTGCCCTCCTCCAATTAAGATGTCTAACGCCGGGCTGGTAAGGGATGGTGCAGGACACGGGTTCTGTGTAAACAGAATCACAGCCAGCTCCCAAACAGCCCAGGGCTGAAAGCCACCATCAGCGCATCCAGTACACATCGCTGATACTCCTGACCAACGGAATAACAAACAACGGTCCAAATCTTGGAACAGTTAAATACAAGGACACTCATGGAATGACAAACACCTGTAGGAATTATCACAGGACAGAGCCTGTCCATGTTTAGTACATATTATACCATATTTCAGACTTTGTGAATGCCCTAAATCTGGGGCAAGTCCAAAACTCAGAATGCAATTCAATGATTTATGTTATATAGACCTGCTAATTGAAATAACACCTTTTTTTTGTGATTCAAAATCTGAATGTCTTCCGGAATGTTTCTAAGTACCTTCAATTGTTGTTTAGGTTATTTTGATTTTAGTCAAAGGGTCACTTCAGAATGGTTATGTTTATACCTGCTAATTGATTAAGCACATTTTTTTGTTAATTCAAACATAAAAATCATCCTGAAAGTTTCTTAGTACTCCACTTGTTGTTTAGGTAATTTGATTTTACTCAAAAGATTGCCAATTTCTGGTAGCAATGAGTCTTAATGGTTGTTTATAAACATTGACTACAAGATTGCGTCACATTCACGTCAAGAATTCTCAAAACACCTCCTCAGTTGCATAAATCTCTGTCACAAAAGTTGGAACTTTGGTGCCAAAGTTAATAAGAAACACTTTGGGGACTGGAAAGTGCATTGACATCTCACCGATGACTTTACCACAAAGATCATCGTGGTATAGCTAAGCTGGTACAGCCGGGAAGTGTTTTCCATTGCCGTATCTCTGCTGGGTAACATCTACGGGTTACAGAGAAAACTCACACGGTGGTGACAATTTTTCAACAGCGCACGGTTGGTGGCTGAGAAGACTTCTCTGTTTTCCTGCTCAGTGGAAGATGGGAAAAACACACACCCGTAGGTTTGCTGTGGGCGGGCAAGTCTACCAACCTAGGTTCACTCAAGGGTAAGGCTAACAGCAATCAATACTGAAGAATCCACAGGACCCGAGGCCATCAAAATATCGCAACGCAAGCTAGCTAAACACACCAGAATCACGCACGGAAAGAGTTTTGCCAAGAAAAGGAGCAAACCCATGGCAGAGATCACACGAAAAGTCCCAGTTTTGCTCCAAAACATCACTTAGTTATGAGGAGAGCTTGTTGTGGTGAACCACCTGGCTTGTCCATTACAGTAACAAATTGTTGTCATGTTTTTAAGATGGCAGTGTCATAACCTTGTCACAGGTGATGACTTGACATGTTGCATGACTATGACTCTCAAATTATACAAAAAAAGCTTCTGAAAGCAGTACCTATACTATAAAGTACCAGTTCTATAAAGGAAGTAATATTTTGGAAAAATCTTCACAATTTAGTTCCTATATTAACCGTGTAAAAAGAATACAGATTTTCAGTATTTTGTTGGTTGTAAAAATGTTCATGACACATTTTACAGCTGGAATGCAGACTTGGGTTGAACAAATCTTGAAAAAATGTGTAAAAGACGCTACATGTCCACGCCCCCTTGTAGATTCCGGAAATGTACTTTCGGCCCAGCTTATACTGCCTTAATTATCTTCCCCTTAAACACAGACAAAGGCTCAAACATCGACAACACCTGGACTATGATTTGCAACTACCGGTACCAGTATATACTTATTTAAACCACTCATTTGCAATGGAGGAGCCTGTTACAGCATATGTTCAAGACTGTAACTTCTGAAACGCACTAGACACTAATAATTACATGGTGGTTACAACCTTGCTAATTTACAGCCCTATTTATAGATTGCAACCAACGCAGTTAAATTGATTCTCTTGTTGAAAAGGGCATTTGGCAGTGACCCAGACAGCACAATAGACAAGCGCAACTGTAAAATTTTGCCCTGGCTCTGGCTGTACTTATACCCGAAACTGTCAGGGGGCATTCCTTACAACCAAAAAGGTCTGTATTACTGTTAGCCTTACCTGAATGTTTCTCTTGATGAAATCAGGTTTTTCTTTGTCTCCAGAGCCTTCTCCCTTGTTGCGTGACTGTTTCTTCCCCCGTCTTCTTCTTCTTTGATCCTCCTTGCCACTAGCAGCACCTGCAACAGAGCTCTGCTGAGAAGTAGTGCGGGAACTCTGTCCACCTGCCAAGAAAAAAATATATTACTATTATATCATACATATAATCGCATGTAGTACAGCAATAACATTAGGCTATGCATGAACAACGTCTTCATTGTTGGTGCAGGTCAAGCAAAACCCATGTGTCAAGCCTGCCACCTTGGGGAGATTTTCTGAACTGCAAGTCAACCGTCATCAGTCTATCAGAATGCAGCCCTGTTTGATACACCCAGAAGTGTTGTATACTAGCCTGATGTGCCCCTGTGGGAGGACCTGTCTGTGGTAGCCTGGGTCCCAGCCTTACTGGAGGCAGTACTTCTTCCATCCTCCTCAGCCTGGGTCTGGAACACTGGCACAAACTCAGGGTTTTCCTCGTAAACAACTGTATGTGTCAACAAAAAACAAAATAATATATCATCAATAACTAGTACAGATGTAGTCTTGTTGGCTCAAGAAAGTGCTACTTTTTAAGAACAGAATGGTTTTCACTGTCTGATATTCTTTGAAACTGCCTGAAAGTAATCTATGAGTTTTTAAAGACTTCTTAATCAAAAGTAATAAACAAGTTCTGTCAATTCACTGTGATTTTACTTTGCAGTAGGAAAGAAAATGTTTTTTGCAGTAGCTTACAGTTTGCAGTCTGGGTGGTAACCTCTTCAATACAGACTTGAAATCACAACAAACATGCTTGTCTTTTGCCCACCTACCTCCTTGTTTCAATTAAAAAAACATAGCAAATACTCCATTTTGTCGCAACCGTAACAGCGTGAGATTAAATTGCTGCAAATTGAAAGCACAGTTACCTTGGTTGTGACTTTCAGGAGGTGCAAGAGCGAGGAACTTCATGGTGTTGTGTGACACCTCCTTCTGCTCATCCCGTCCTTCAGGCTTGATATCACCCATCTCATCCTTCAACCTGACAGAAACACTAAGTCATAAGTTCCATTTTCCCTTCCTCAAGAGGACATCGTAATATAAACTTTCCGTTCTTACCAACAAAGCACAAAATATGAATTCCTCTTTACACGACAGCAAAAGTTAGTTAGCATCGCAATATTGCCAGTTCTTAATAATTGCAAAATTCGATGTGTAAAGTGGGCATTAGTTTAGATCTCAGTTTAGCAATGATGACACAGTATTGTGGTAATAAAAGGGTCATTGGTTTGTAATTTTTTTACTCATAGCAGAGAAATGAAATTCACTGTGGGGGATCTTATCATAGTAGTCTTAATAGTGGATTACATACATGTACATGTAAACATGACATTACCTTTTGAAAAGGTCCATCCGCTGTCTCTTGACTTCTTTCTCTCTTAACATTTTCTTGGCCAAGATACGATCAAGTTTCTCCATCTTTTTAATGGCTGCTCGAAGCTTTGGGTCCTACATGATAAAGAAACAAGGAACGTTGTCTTAGATCTAATTCTAATCCTTTCCTTCACCAATGGAATGCATGTAGTTGATCTCTTTCTCTTGAGATTCGTCAATTCAGATCCTTGTACTAGTGCCTAGTGACGCACAGGGCAGCAAGTTTCTTTATCGTTTCAGTAGCAGGGTATATTTTTACAATGAGGGGCTGCTAGACCTTCCCCTTGAAGTTTAACATACTCGACTAGCCTACTTGAACATGGGACAGCAAATTTACGTCCGTTCTGAAAGAAGGGTGCAGATCCAACCAAGCTTCCCATGATCAGAATAGGGCTCTCCTAGTTACCAACTAATTGGAACAAGCAGCTCAAGTGTGAAGCTGCTACCAGTTGAGCTACAGGAACATTACTCTGGCTAATGTTAGTACCCGGGCTGGGTACCGGTACAGAAAATTCAGGTCCGGTTCAGGTCCAGAGGATCAGGTCCAGGTCTGGACCTGAACCTGGACCTGATGCAGTATGACTCATACCAATGGTCCATTTCACTACAAAGAGATCTATTTGGTGGAGTATTAGACTTACACTAGCGTTTTAAAATCCTTCAACGCTTACTGCACCTGTATGATTGGCTGTAAAACGTGGTAGAAATTTACCATAAACTCTATTCTACTTCACTCTTGTTATTTTCTTCCACCTGCAAACGCCAAAACATGTGAATTCCTGATAAAATAATCTGTTAATTTTCTAATCGGTCCAACATCCGGTTAGTTATAGTTAGTACTATGATATTGGTAATGATTACCTCAGTGCTCTCATCAGTACCATCTCCTCCACCCTCCCCTTCATCCTGTCCATCAGTGATGGGCAGTGGAGAGTCCGTCCCACTTTCATTAAGAGAAACATCATCATCATCATCGGGTGTTCCATTCTCCCGTCCTGAAAGATATAGAATAAAATCGATTTTTACAACTAAGATTCACTTCATTTTTTTACTTAGGTGGGAGGGATTTGTCCATGTCAATGTCAATAATACTTAATATATATCATAGTAATAGTAGATCAATAAATAAACAAAATCAATGTGGGAATGATACTTCTGGATACCACATTTTGTACACAGTTCATGCGATGATACCAACAATAGAAGGCGTGAAGTAATCTCCAAGCAGATCCTACGGTGCCATAAGATAGTATCAAAGCTGGCCAGGGACTATAGCCGGCTAAGGGAGTCAAACGGGCACCTATGGGGAGTTTGATACTATACATAACGCACCGTGGATCTGGTTCGAGATTAGGCGTGAAGTACTTGTTCCTCTTGATCCTTAAAAGACTGGTATTTGAAAAGTGTACAAGTACCATGTGACAGGAGATGTGAGCGTTACTCCTAACACAAGAGAAAGCAATTGGATACAATAACGACAGTCACTGGAGATCAATTTATATTTAGAAGCCACAACTACATACTGCTAGATGTAAATATAAGATATTAACCTATTGGAATCAACTGACTGGCTGCGATGGACTTCTGTGCAGCCTCCACCCCAGCCTTGTAGGCTTCCTCCATCTGTCTGCCCAGACTCAGGGCGCCGCTGCGATCGTACTGAGGCACGTCCGACAGCTCGCTGGACAGTCGATACCTGGCGCTCTCCTCTCCACTCTCACTGGCAGAGTCACCTGAGGACAGGTACTCTTCAAGCTCTATATCCTCTTCCTCATACTGAAAACAAGAAAGTGCAAAGTATGTTGAAAAATAGAAATAAGTCCAAGTCAACACAGTATTAGATTTTTGTAATAACTATATCAATATCATATTACTCGTCATCACTACTGTATTGTAACATAAGATAGTGTGTGGCGTAGGATATCAACCATATTTCTTTACCAACATGAGATTGGAACGGCTCAAAATTCAACTTTTACATAAATGCAGGTGCACTGGTGCACTTAACCTAAAAATTTAGATGCACAGAAAAAACTTTGGCTGCTCAAAGTAGAATATTAGTAAAATGAGATGAGAGGGTGCTCTTGTCCAGACTGGCGGAATCAGGAAGTCCATGTCACTGTGAGACATTCACTTTCTGCATACACAGTGTCAATCTCTAGCCTGGGTACCATCTGGAAAGTAGTTCGCTCTGACTTGCTCTGAATTTTATTATACACTGTATACAATCGCTTGTTAACTATTCCATCTGGTAACCTTGACATCTCTGATGTCCAAATTTTGGACGAGGGAGCTGATTTGTTCCTACACATCAGCAAATAAAGGAAGCAAGCGTTCTAACACCCGAACGCCCTCCGTCCGCTCGTGGGAGGCCTGTTGTCATCAAACGAGAGCTCTAGAACCCATTCCTTAATTCACCCATTAATTGACATGAAAGTGACATCAACATCAAAAGGTTTGAATGCACAGGTCTCCAGACGGGTTGCAGAAGCGAACATAGGAGCAAACTACTATCCGGATGGTGATAAGGCTAGCCAATCTCTGCAAACTTAAAGGCAGTTACAGCATGTCTGACTTACAATACATTCCCAGTGACATGTCATACCTGCAGCAGTGGAGGCTCTGGGGTGAGGATTTCCAGCGACCCCATGGATGTTCCAGTGTAACTCCTCCTGGAGGAGGCACTACTCAGGGACACCCTGCTGTCAGGACGCGACCGACTGGAACGGGCCGGTTTAGTGATGCTCTCTAGACTGCCTCTGGTGATGTCCATGGCTGACCTTCAGTTTGCCATATCTCTGTCTGGAGTGTCGTAAAAAAAATTGTCAAACTAGTACCACAAACAGAAGCAAAAATGCAATAAGTACTAGTATATGTTTGTCTGTACTAGGGCTAGAGTAGTCCTACTACGAAGAGCATCCACGCGGGGTACTCTCAGCATAACATAACAGTGATACTCGTTATGTGAGGATCATACATGACATTGTCCATGTGCATGCAGCAAAGCTATATTTTTCTAGAGTGCTTAGAGTAGAGTTCTTCGGTTGGGTAGAGTTGGCTCCAGTTGGAATCGGTAGTCAAAAAGGAAACTTAAGCAAAAGCTTCTGTGGATTAGTAGGTCAATAACATATATAGCTTTTATCCTAAACATTTAATCACTTAAGCATTTTACTATTTTCCTGAAACTTTGATTTTTAAAAATCAGAACTCGAACTCGTTGATGTGATGATGCGAATTCAAAAAGAAGTCTTCAAAATAGACAATTTGACAAAGATTTGATGAATTTCCGAGGTACGCTGAAAGTTACAGACTTGCACAAGTATACAGTATACTATGTGCGTCAACTTACGTGAAATTGAGGCTTTGTTGAGGACGAAAACTGGAATAAACACCAGAAAACAAAAAGTTGGCGTCACATCTCCAGCAGCAACGAAATATTTTCCGCCATTTTCTTGACCTCTGATCTGCGAGCTGCACCATGGGATAATAAAATTAAATGTTATGTTACATATATCTAGGGTCTTTTTGACATCTAAAGAATTTGTTTACACATCCATACATATTTATGGTGAATCTTAAGTACAGAAAATTACAAATGATGGAGGATTTCTGAGAAAAGAAGGTAGAGAAACCTTCGGGTCAGAGGTTACAAAGGTCAGTTTTTTTTGGCGGCACGGTCGACCAGTCAGGCCAGGCGACGCGTCGACGAGCGAGACTAGTACAGGGACGTTTGATGATTTATCCGTCTGACAAAAATGGCGCAAAACATCCCCACAAAGAGACAGTCAGCTTTCGGGGTCTTCGTGAAGTCTAAGGTAGACATGGCAAAAAATATTGTGTCTCTGAACAGCTGCACGACTACTAGTACCTCGTCGGCACATGTATGGGGAGGGGGGTATGCTAGTACATGATAGTGTATTGTTGCATTGTCTAACATGTAGTTAACCAATTTTGTATCACCAGGAAGATTTTATCGTTAACCATGGCTATGTTAATTAGTTGACAGGTCACTGCACATTGGTATCTCTTACCTAAATTCAGGTAAAACATTATACAAACCTTACAACACAGGAAATTTGTTTCACCACTACACATGGTGTATTAAAGCCAGACTTAACTTAAAACCTAGGGTCATGGAGTTGATTTTGCAATTGAACCTGAACATACAAATTAAGTTTACATTGTACTTCGTAAACTGCAGCGTGGAGCACTATCCCCCTCGTATGTTTAATATAGTCATTCTGTAGTGTTGAACATGTCCACATGTTTAGAGTAGAGTAGTGTAGACTTCTTTCAGTTACTCAGGACGAAAGTGATTGTTTGTAACCAGTCATGTTTTGTTATACTTTTCTGTTCCCAGGTGAAAGGACCCACTATTCAACAGACAGGTGCGACAAAGACTCCTAAGACTCCTTCGAAGATAAGGCGTCTCAGCATTAGGAAGTCTACTCGGAAGATCAAGCATGCCCTGAAGGGGAAGTCAGGTTCCCAGCCTGTGGCTGCACACAAGGAGGTGCCTGTCTCACAGAACACAGTACAGGGGGAGGAGGGGGTGAAGCTGAAGGGGTACAAGATGAAGACAAGTCCAGCAAGGGTACAAGAACCACAGCACACAGGAAGTCCTGAGGAGAATAGTATTGGTATGAATGATGTGTTAAAATGGCTACATAACTATATCTTCCAACGCCTATACGTTCCGACATCCCCTACCCCTAGAGAAGTCAGGCGTAGGAACATAGTAGTGCTGTAACCTAGGGCTGTCCCTATCGAACTCAAAGTTGGACATTTCTTTGGAGTGTCTATGCAAGTGGAACAATGAAAAAAATTGTGTTTAAAAAAAAAAATTGTAGATATTTTGACATTATGAAGTTATTTGGCTGATGCATATTCAGTAAAAATCCTAATTTACATACTTAATCCAATTTCATTTTCATCCACTATCTGCATTCTTCATATGTAACCCATGTTTACTGACTATGAGTCAGTTGACGGCTTTAACTGAGACATTTCAAAAACAGATTTTTACTACATTTGTATGAAGCATGGCACAGACTACAATTGTTTAGCTAAGGACCTCACTGTTGACCTTGAGCGCACATAGTTCAAACCATTAACAGGCTCATTCATTGTTACTTTGTCAACAGGAAAAAGTAACATAAAGACTAACATCAAAGGCAGTCCGAATGTGAAAGCTGGACAGAAGTTCCAGGAGAGAATAGCAACTCAGCAACCACAGAAGAGGAAACCGTTTGGTATTGAAGACAGTGATGACAAGACTCCAGTTAAGGTGATGTCAGCATTCCTTGTTTCTGTGTACTTTATATCATTGTTCTTCTGTAGTCATTGATATTTGGCACAAAACACGTCACAATGATAGTGTGATTTTGCATCACGCATTAGTACTTAATACTTCTGCGCTGTGTTTGATATTCATGTAATTGATTAGCATGCAAATGTCGCTGTTTCCCCATGATCCTTTTCCATACATACTGTTGAAAGACTGTCCAAATCTTTCATGACACCTTCACTAAAGGGAAAGATAATGTTTTGCTGTGTTTTGTCATGATTGCTGTGTCCAAACAAATAAGCTGGACTACACAGCTGTCAGCCTGTCACCATGGTTACTGGAGGTGTTGCAGATATGCAGTAGTATTCGATTACATAATGACATGTAGCAAGTGGCAGGACAGCTGGAGGGGCTGGTCACCATAGATATGAATGTGTTTGAGCAAGATTTGGCAGAGAAGTAATTTGTCAGGCTAGACCATGATGTTAAGGTAAACTTGCTTGCAAATGTTAACATTTTAATGGTAAGACTGATAGTTTTGTTTCTCCTAACTACAGAGGGTGAGATCAGACACAGCTAAGAGTGTCCAGTCCCCAGCCAAAGCTGTGGATGTAGGGGAGGTGGAGGATAGCACAGTGGAGGCGGAGAAAATGTTCGAGTGGCTCATCCATCCTGTCAAGAAGGAAAAGTTCTTCAGGTCAGTTTGGAATTAATTTTTCTTTCTTCTAATCTTTCATAAACATGAACAACATACAAGAAGTAGCGATGTGCTTTGCATATAACATAAGCCTATGTAAATGATTACAGAATGTCCCTGTGATGTTTTCATTTAAAGTCGACAACATAGTACAATGCAAACTTTATAAGATTTTGTTCAAAGCGATGTGTCAGAAAAAGTAATTCCCCAGTACTCCAGCTTGTGCAGAAAAAATGCTTTGAGATGTAGATCACTTTTCAATGTTCTTGAAATGTTTTAAATGTAACAAATATGCACTTCCAATGATACAAACAGTTGTTTCAACCATGACCTTCAGAGCACGAAAATCTCCATTGCCCTTCAACAGCAAAACTAAGTCCTTGCCAAAGTCCAATGAATTAACCGTAATTTGTGGTTTGATTGCATATGTTACTGCAGTGAACTGTGGGAGAAGAAACCCTTGCTGGTAAAGAGACACTTGGAGTCATACAACGATGGCTGGTTTAGTACAGGAGACCTGACCAAGATTTTACATGAAGTACGTATTACCACTTATGGCAGGGTCACATTTGTTGTATGTCTTCATATGATTTTGAAACTGTAAAAAAAAAGAAACCACAATTTTTCCATGAAAAGACATGAAGCAGGATTTTGTAGGACATGTGCATGACTATCCCTAGAATGCTCTCAGTTTATAATATCGGGTGTATTTGCAGCCAGTGCCACAGGCAGGTACCCAATGTGTAGGGTAATGAGGCTGTTTAACGTGTTCGAGGCACCTCCTCGAGCACGGGACCCCCGTTTTACGTCCCTCCCGGAAGACGATTTCGTGGAAAGCTTCGTGAGGCTACAGCAATCCGGACGTCCTTGGTTGGTCTCCCATCCAAGCACTGTCCGGACCGCGCGTTGCTTAACTTCCGAGATCGAGGGATCGGGTGTACCAACGCGCCACGCGGCCGTAGCTATGATTGGATAATGATCACACAACATATGTGACTGAGCCTGCAACTAAGCTTACTTCTCACACACAAAGACATAGGGCAATGCAGCACAATAGGGTCTTGAGATTATGATTATTAAGATTTTCTGTCATGGTGCTATTCCTTTCCTTGTCTGAAAAGTAGATGAATACACGTGAATAAACCCTAAACAGAGAATGTGGTATAACAAAGCACTGATAAACTTTGTAGCATGGGATGCACATGGTATACAATAACACACAACCTACATGTCTGTATTTCAGAATGACATACAGTTTGGGAGGAACCTGGATGTTACCACGTACGAGGGTGGGCAGAGAGAGACCCACAATCCCCCAGGGCGAGCAAACCCTGCTGTTGTGTGGGACTACTACCAGGTAAGGCATTAGGCCATGTTCATTCCATCATTTGTCTGTCGAGTTTTGTTATGTCAGATTTTAAGGGCCTCTATTTGATTTTTTTCCCTGTCTGTGTAAAAAGCTTGCTAAAGTGCTGTGTTCCTGTATAACAGTCTGTACTCAGTATTAAGTACTACATCTACTGTATATTAAGACTTGACTCTTTGTTGTAGAATGGCTGTTCTGTGAGGCTGTTGAACCCCCAGACTTACTCCCAGGGAGTCTGGAGACTGTGTTCCACCCTACAGGAGTACTTCAGCAGCATGGTTGGTGCTAACATGTAAGTCTGCTATGCTGTTTGGTCTTTTTTGGCAACCACAACAATTGGTGGATGATTCCAAGACTGTAGAACTGTTTGCGTCAGATCTGTTTGGTAGTTAACACTACTTTTATTTTTTCTATTTAGACTGTATAAGACAGCTTGTTGTTGACATGAAGTGTTTTGCCTGTGTTTTTTCCCCAGTTACCTGACTCCCCCTGGCACCCAGGGGTTTGCTCCCCACTATGATGACATTGAAGCTTTTGTGCTCCAACTGGAGGGTAAGAAACACTGGAAACTCTACAGCCCCAGGTACCATACTGTCTCATTATTTATTAATACACATGTAGTTCACTTTATTTCTTGCAATTTTGTATAATGGTTAGCCAGTTTCTTGGGATGCCCCTGTAGCTCAACTGGTAGCAGCCTTACAATGAGCTCCTGGTTCCAATAAGTTGGTAACTATAAGATCCCGATTCAATCCTGGAAAGAGCATGTCTGTTGGGGCTGCACCTGTCTTTTGGAAGGGACATAGAATGGGGGTCTCTTGTTTTGGAGAGTGACCTGGAGCATGTTGTAGGGGAATGGCTAGTAACCCCTCCCTGTTAGAATATACCCTGCTACTGAAACAGCAAGGAAACTTGTTGCCATGTGTGTCACTAGGATCTGAAAGAATGGGTCGACAAATGAAGCCAGTTCTTGGTAGTATACAATTTATATGTTGAAAATTACCTGAAATAACATTTAATATTGTTGCTCTTATTGACACAGGAATGATGCTGAAAAACTGCCAAGATTTTCCAGTGGTAGGTTCACAATCGTGTACACATACTTTACAGTGCCTTAGGAAATTTTCAAACCAAGGGTTGCTTTTACTTTAACGGAGGCTAGACGTAGGATACACCAATAGCAGATACTCCAGCAACTTGATATGATTTTGGAAATGGTCAGATATTTCAGATAGCATCCACTATCTTTTTGTTAAATGACAGGAACTTCATACTCACCCTATAAATAACTTGTTGTTACTGCACAGGTAACTTCAGCCAGGAGGAGATAGGAGAGGCTATCCTTGATGTGACCCTGGAGCCAGGGGACCTGCTGTACTTCCCCCGGGGCACCATCCACCAGGCCTCGGCCTTACCTGACACACACTCACTACACATCACTGTCTCCACCTGTCAGAGGAACTCATGGGGAGATCTCATGGAAAAGGTAGAGAAAGATTTCCCCAATCATGTTTTGGTATTCATGAACACATGGTTGGCTTGTTGCCATAGAATCTGAAGGTTGGGGGTTCGAATCCCTAGCTAGTTGGTCCCAATGTTTTGAAAGATAAATGACACATGTATTTCCTCACTTGACACAAGCAAATGAATACCTAGCTGTGGTTTGGTATATCCTTTGGAAAAGTCAGGTCCCTTGTTTGATGATGGCCACACCTCAAGCACATTGAAGAACTCACTACATTGCACATGTGAGTGGGTTGAACCTTAACAGTTTAATCTTCCACAGCTTGTATGTACAGTTTAAAACTTGTGTGTTACACCCAAAGGTGATTTTCAAGATATGCAAAATATGGCATAGTAGTTATATGCTACAATATTGTGCCCTTGGGAAAGCTGCACTTTATACGACTTCCCTCAGTTCACACAGGTTAAAAGCTTCCCTTGGATAGGACATCAAAAGGAGATCACATGTTTGAGTATGTTTGAGAACCCACCACACTTTTAGAAAAGAATAGGGCTCTTTCCTGGTATAATTATAAAACCTTGATCTCCTACTTTTCCCCCAGCTTGTGCCAGCTGCACTGACGATGGCCTTTAGTGAGGATGTGGAGTTCAGACAGGCTCTACCTCGGGACTACCTGGACTATATGGGGCTGGCTAATGCAGACCTGGTGAGTTGTTACCATCTCCTGGTCTATTAGCGATAGTTTTGCATAGGGCTACGTACCCAGTACCAGCACAATGCTGCCAAATCATCTAGGTACAAGATCCAAAATACACAAATTTGATCCATATGGCAATACAGAGGGATTGTATTGTACATTATTTAATGATAGAAGCGAGAAGAAGTTGAACCTGTGCATACTAGTATACTTTGTGCTTTTTGTTTTATATCCTTACACAATGTGTACTTCACAAGGAACTGCATTCTATTCACTTTGACCTGTACTTAGCTTGTTAGAGAACATAAATGTCCAATAAAGGTCTTCATTCATTATGAAAAAGCCTTGTTTTGCAGTCCTGTATACAAATGTGTATTTTAACTAGGTAGGCTATGTTATGACACTGGAAAATGTTTTCAGTAGTTGCTACTATTTTTATGGAGGTATTGAATTGAAAAGACTTTGATACAATCCCCTGTCAGGATGACCCCAGGCGGAAGGCGTTCCTGGACACCCTGCAGTCCCTGCTGTCCAGACTGGTGAACTATGTTCCTGTGGATGCAGGGGTGGACCAGAAGGCTGTGGAGTTCATGCGCGACTGTCTACCACCTGTCTTCACAAAGAGTAGGTTACAGGGGTCGTTATTGTTAGTCTTTGTGTTTGTTTGTCCTGGTATGTGTCTACATTTTTGAAAATATTTTAGAGTAATATTGTAGTTGTAGTATTTTAGATATTAGAATCGGCCACAACTTGAGATGGATGGTAAAACAAGTGCATCAGTACATTAAGAAGTTGTTGTCCTTCACTCTGGCAACATCAACAATGTAGTATAAATTGTACAGTAGTCATATATAAGTATCAACAAATAAGGTCTCTTTGTGAGGAGAATAACAATTGTGGGTTTTCTACATTCTCCTTTTAGCTGCTATATTTAGAAATGCCACTGTGGATCCTGGAATTTCTGCATTTTTAATTTATTTATTTATTCATCTTCAGACATGTGGGTAGCCCCATTTTAAAGGATTTGTAGTCCATATTTGCCATATTTACCTTTGAACAAACTACCAGGGTACTTTATCTTGTCTTTTGGTTATTTCAGTGCAACAAAAGTTTGTTTGAAGATAAAAGGAGAAGAATCTGAATGAATACATTTTGTTTCAAACTCAACCTTCAACACTTGTGAAAGTAACTTTTGTCCAAATCATCTGTCTTTCCTTTATGAATAAGTACATTGTTGAATGTTTCCTCCTGTAGAGGAGAGGGCCTGCAGTATCTATGGGTGCAGAACCAGGCTGGAGAAGGGCAGAGTGGTCGGGTCTGTGGACCTCAAGACCAGCACACCAGTCAAACTCATCAGGAAGGGAGCAGCTAGGTAGGTTTGTTTGAACCATTGAACATTAGAATTAGAAAGAGTCAGACAAAATATAACAAACATACTTCTGTACTCAATCTTGTGTTCGCAACTTTTGTGATACTGTAATTGCAGAAACTTTTGCAGTGGTTTCTTTTCCCGCTACCGCGAAATTAGATCCCTGCGAACTTAAATGCATTTACAGTAATGTAAATATTGAAATGTTTGGGCTGACCCTTCTGCTGCAAATGTCATACCAATGCAAGTATGCTTTCCGAATGTATTACTCTGTTACTACAGTACTGTTTCAACCACAAAAGAGGCGAAAAGCTTCATTCCCCCTTATCAAAATTACCGGTAAGGCCCTGTGGCAGTAAAAATGAATTTACAGTGGTGAATTGAGTCAAGGTAGTGTGAGATGATTAGGCTGATGTGAGTTTCCCCCACCCCTCAGACTTGTGATGGAGGGTGAGCAGGTGTTCCTGTACCATGTGCTAGAGAATGCCAGAGTCTACCATGGGGCCGAGCTACAGCCCATCGAGGTGCCACCGGAGGTGAGGGAGACCAGGTTCATTTATTCAGGCCCTGTAGTCCCTAGTGTAGTTCCAGGTTTCCTTGGTTTTTCATCAGAATTTTTGTCAGAATGGGTTGCTACCTTTTCCCCATTGATATGTTTGAGGCACCTCCTCAAACATAGGAGGCTGCTACCAGTTGATCTACAAGGACATCCCTCCATTTTTGTTGCATGTGACGCCATCATTTTGTAAACTTGCCCATTTGGGTGGAGACAATGACTATGGTTTTTCAAGGGGCCTACAATGTAGCTATGTGGTTTAGTATACCTGACTACAAAAGCTTCATGTAACTTGACTATGATAAAGGAAGAAGGATAGCATAATATCAATTGTAGCTCATATTATTGGGAAGACAAAGCTCTGGTTTAAGGATGTCTGCAAGATAGACTTGATATTTTGATATCAAAATACCTAAAATCAAAATACTGGAGACGGACATTGTCCAGGCATGAGGAAAGGCTAGAATGATACACATTGCAGAAGAAAAGGAGATTTGTAGAAGACAATTTTCAACTGAGACAGCTATTGGTTGATAGAGGCCATGTATTAGTTGATAACTTCTGCTGTATTGTCCATGCAGGCTGCCCCAGCTATTGAGCACCTGATGCACTCCTACCCAGAATACGTCACTGTGGACAGCTTCCCTTTGGACCATCAACAGGACAAGGTAAACATTGCACTTCAGGTTCAAAACACTCTCTGTACATGCATATTTCTACACTGGTACACTTAGATATTTGTGCAAAGAAAGGTAACAAGTGCTTTTAAAAAAAGCTGGCGTTTCGTCTACGTTTATGAGTGTGAACTGTCTTTTTCTTGAAGTAAAATCTATTAGAAAAAGTCACTCAAGGGCTGTTGCGTCTATAAGAAAAATTGTTATTTTGGAAAGGAGTACTGTTTAATAGCTGGTCTTGGCTTACAACTTTATTTTAAATGTACAATAAGTTCATTATAAAATCTATCAATATACTCAGGTACTTATGTACACTTGAAAAAGCACCATCAGCACTGTGACAAGATTCTATCTAAATTGACTACCAAATGTCAAACAAATATCCAAACCAATTAACAGCTACCTCATCTCTATTATACTGGTTTCCGCATTTACAACATTTCTTCCTTGTTTTCCTGGATAATTTTGCATATATTCATGAAAATGTCCATACTTTTGTGTCGAGTGGTGTGACTTTCCACATCCGTGTTGTCTGAAAACTTCTGAATGAAGTCGATACTGAACAATGGAGCATTTGCTACTGTAAGAAAGGATCGCTGTTTTTGATGGAGTTTCATGCAAACAACATCAAGAGCCTCTGTTTACATCATGAATAGTAGTTTAGTGGCGAGTGTTTTGCGAGAATCATCTTACCGCGCATAGGAGCCGCTGCACGGTATTTTCCATTACCATGAACAGAAAAATTCGAATGCCGGGTTTGGAATCATGAAGTCCTGTTCATAAGACAAAGGCCTTGCATACATGAAATGAATACTAAAATAATAAAAAAATGATATATAAAAATATAATAATAATATCAATAAATAAATAGAATATTTATATATTATCTTCAATATTTAAAAAGAAAAAAATTCACTCATGGTTTCGAACCAGGGACTTTCGGATCCAAAGGCGTATGACTTTACCGGATGAGCTAAGTTGTCACGTGTATGAAAGATGAGTGTACATTATGCTTTAACCTCACTACATAGTATTATTTATGTCGATTTTCGGTCGCCTTGCATACATGAAATGAATACTAAAATTTAAAAAAAATGATATATAAAAATATAATATCAATAAATAAATAGAATATTTATATATTATCTTCAATATTTAAAAAGAAAAAAATCCACTCACGGTTTCGAACCAGGGACTTTCGGATCCAAAGGCGTATGACTTTACCGATTGAGCTAAGTTGTCACGTGTATTGAAGTCGAGTGTACATCATACTTTAATCTTACTACATAGTATTATTTATGTCGATTTTCGGTCGCTTTCTTGATAAAATCATTTTTTTTCTTGTGCAATCTTGCGGAATAGATGTTATATGGCCATTTTCCAGGATATTGAAGTCCGAAACCACAATGCAATGGTATTTCCGAACAGTTGTAGCACTTGCATGCGGTCGTGTTGAACCAAGTACCATTCAGGCATGCATGCATGCATCGATCCATCGAAGCATCATTGAAGGAAGGACTGAAGGTAAAACCCAATACATTGCGTTTCGTCGCCGCAGGGCGACGAAACGCAAAAAAATATGTATTTACCCTGCAAATATTACCCTGCTTGTCTAATTTCTTTATTTCTTGAAATTCCAGATTGACTTGGCCATGCTGATGTTTGAGAAGGGAATCATCATTGCCCAAGAACCAGCCTCTGTAGACAACTGATTGTGAGACCTCTGTTTTAAAACTGAGATGTCAGAGGTCAACTGCACTCTCAAGGTCTATCACTTTTGACTTGCATGAACTTGCTGAACTGCTATTTATTTATATGTACCTAATCATTGTTGAGACTTCTATGGATTGCTGCAATGTTTGTTGCTATGGTCAGCACAGGAAAAGGATAGGATGAATTACATGGTACATGTTTTTCTGGTGCCAAAGATGATACCACAGTTTAGCATTGAACAAGATGTTGAATATTAATGTATCACGTAACACTGATAGAAGATATATATATGTGTGGGATAATATGTTAACAGACAAGTGTGAAGCTCATGTAATTAATATTTCAACAGCTATTTCTGTGACTTTTTAATAAGTGCTAGTATTGTACTGTGCAGTCTCCTTGTAGTGTGATTTGATTGCTATATTAGAAGGGTCATTGTTGTAAGATATATCTGTGACCCAATGTTGCGTTTCCTTCTAGTGTGTTACTAGTAGTCAGATTGAATTGTTGCTTTACTATAGTTAGTTGCTGTCTCCAATAGATGTGAAACGTGGAAGTATAAGACTAGATTTTGTTTTATGAAGACTGAAGAAATCCACTGCCACTGTAAAATTTGATTTGTAATGGATTTTTTTTAGTTTTCCATTTTTTACGATTTTACTTTCTGTTCGCATGTATTGATTTACGCCCTGTTCACCGTTTTGCTATGATCTCAATTTCCATTGTTGTACAAGTGTTGTATGCCTCGTTTGAGGGGGGGGGGGCTTAAAAGGCTGGAGTGGAATGAATTTTTGTCCTCATGCTGTAACAATACATGCTGTTGATGTAGTGTTAGACATTTAAAACTCTCCTCTCTTTTTTTACTTCTTATGTAGGTAGTAATTCCCTGTGACTCCATCCATCAGTCCCATAGTGTGACTATGTAACAAAATATAGTACACCAGGTGCCTTTATACACAACTGCTGTGATTTGCTTCCCATTGGTCCTTCTTTTTTCAGGTAAAGATCAAGTCTGCTGTATTCTTTACCATCCATGTTACTTTACCCTCCATTTTTGTGCTTACATGGTACTTGGGGAAAGATCCATTTAGGGATAAGCAACATGGCTATCAGATGTTATGTAATTGGCTGATATATTTTGCTTTTTTTAAAATGAGTCATTCTATATCATTGGAATGTTACTATTGATACTGTTAGTGTGAAAAATGTTAACCTCACTCAATTTACAGGCCTTTCTACTTAGTCATCAGAAATATAACTGTATACATGACACAGTAACTCGTAGAGTATTCTTTTGCTTGATATAGCTCTAGAAATGCTTATACCATTGCCACAGGAATATAGACAACTACTGTAAATCCCTCTAAGTTTGGGGTGACTTGATTTCACAGTAGGGAGGGAATGTAGTCTTTAAGGTTAGTGCTATGGTCACATACTGTATAGTAATGGAAAAACTGGCTTTAAGTTTGCAGTGAAGAGTTCACTGCAAATATTGAAAAAAAATAATAACAACCATGACAATTTCAAGAACTCTGCTTGAACATTTATATTCCAAAAAAACATGGTACACTGCAAGTCTAACTAATACTAAACTGTATGCTCCAACAGCCAAACTGGACTGTGCGACTAACTAACAATACTCTTCATGTAAACTAAGATAACATCAGTGCCCAATTCTAGACTTTGGTAACAACACATTTAAGACAGATTCTCTAATGAAAAGTAAGCTAACAGTTCTAAATTAGCCTCTCAATGCTTCATTAACAATGAATAATCTACAACACTACATTTAAGTGGGTATCTCACTGGACTAAGTTGTGGTAGGCATTGGTGTCAAGCTGTCACTGGAAATAGCACATTTTTTCAAGTTAAAAAAATTGCATTTGACGCACAACAGTGAATCTCCTTCATCCACATATATCTTATCACTGCAAATCTCTTTAATGAATTTCTTTTAACATTTCACATTGGTTTTTAGTACAGTGGCAACACTGCAGTTTCCGATAAAGTTATCTTGTATCAAAACTGAGAATGAGACATTCTAGTTGTTGCCATTTTGTTCATCTAGGCTTCATACTCAAATGTATTGCAGGTCAGTGTGGCTGCAAGGGAAAATTGGCACAAATTTTAAAGTCGACGCATTTCATACTAAAATTTGTCGCAGTCCAGTGAGACACTTTTGCTTTACTGATCATAACTGGTATCTGCACAAAATACATCTTTATCTGCAAACATGACAGACAATCTGGTAGGTAGAATTGCTTCCCATCTTTGTAAAAAATATCCATCTTAGATATCCCACTCTTCATGTTTGACTCCTTTGAGGCACCATGGGGGAAGAGTGAAGGTTCACTTCATCTGAACTTACTGTGTACAAATTGCGAGATATTTTCCCTCAAATGAACATATAGCTACAAACATGATATGTAGATGCAAACACCTCTAAAGTACATTACACCACTAAAATGTAACATCTGCTCAAAACTTGCACTCACTTGTTTAACAGGCAAGTCTACCTGCTTTAGAAGGCCATTAAAATCTGTTTTTTTTTTGTGGGCAGGTGGACACTTCAGACACATTTTTTAATGTCAATGGTAAAAAAAAAAGGTATCTAAGAGACAACAAAAGTATCCGAATTGTCCAGGTGGCCCTTATGAAGAGGTTGTACAGGTTTGACTGTATTTTCTCTATCGTTAGTAGTTGTAGTTGCTTGGTGATGTTGTTCCTGCTTCCTAATGTTCTGATTTTTGGCTTGCATATTTTTCTTCGTCCCGCCTACGTGCCAGTACATACTCCAGGTACGTCAGGTAACCGTCATTGTTAAAGTCATCGTCCTTCAGCACTTGGTCAATCAGTTCTGGACAAAAGGTTCAAACAAACAAAAAGAGTTGCATAGAATATCATCAAAGATCAGAATCAAAGAAACCACCCATTGATAGCCTAGTAAGTAACTTCTATCTGCATCCATCGCCTGAAGTAAAAGACGGGAACACCGGCGATTGTTTCAAATTATGAATTCCTCTGTGCTAAACTCGTGCATAATAGGTCGATGAAGTTTTGGCATCCATTTTATAAGATACGCCCCAAAAGCAGTTAATCAATTAACGATATGAATTTTAAAACGGTCAAACCTTTCAGATAGTATCCACTATCTTTCGTCAGTGGCAGTGACCCATGTGCATAATGTAACTGGTTCCTTTTTTGTTGATAGAAAAATCCGGTACAATAGCTTCTTTCCTTAATCGATATTCTACACAACAACACCACACAACAAATCCTAGTACCCACCTGTGTAGTACCCCAGGGCCTCGGCCTGCATCTCCTGTGGGCTGGGCGGCGCCTTCCCCTCCTTCAGCCGCTGCTGGATCTCCGCCTTCACCTCGTGCATGTCTTCGTACGGCATCATGTGGGACAGGGCCGTCAGGATCTCCAGCCCGTCCAGACGGGAGTCATTGTTAAAGTCGTGCAATCTGTGAAATGGCCATATGCTAGTATGTAGACAACATTGATGTTTGTGGCAAATAGTTTGAAGCCGCTTACCACATCGTTCTTTCATTCGCTTAGACCCTTGTGCCTAGCGGCAAAAAAGGCAGCAAGATTTCTTGCTATTTTAGTTAGTAGAAGGGTGTATTTTTCAACAGGGAGGTGCCCTTTGACCTGCTCAAGGCACCTCGTTGAACACGGGACCCCCATTATCTTATATAATTTTTTATCGTTCAAAGACAGGGATGGCTGGGGCTGATTGTAAACATAGTCTCTCCACACCTTGCGGAATGATTTGCATAACTGTTGAGGCTTTGGGTCACTAGAAGAGAGGTGAGGTCAAGCGGGTACCTCAATGCACTGCGCCAATTTCCACTGGACTTGGGTACGATATCATTGAATACATACATGGGGCCTTTTTGTGCCTTTTTCTACCATTTTGCCAATTGGAATTTTTTCGAAGTTTTGGTCGACAAATTGGCGGCAGTTTACCTTGATTGGCGTAATTTGGCGCAGTCCGTTGAGATACTCGCTTGAGTTACAAAAATTTTTCAGCACCAAGGACGGACTCCATATGAGGGACAAGAACGTGTACTAGACAAGGGAACGGTAAATCCACCAGTGACAATTATCCCTGGGAGTGTAAGCGTAATAAAACTGACAAGGCTGTGCTTTCCAAAATCATTTTGAAACTGAAGTACTATATTGTAGTTTTAAAAACCAACCTGAATTAGAAACAGAAGTACGAAAATGCAAAAAACAGTGTTTGCTTATACAGCAGATTACCACGGACCATGAAAGAGGTGATCATTTAGCACATGGAACAAAAAATACGTTTCATGCATTTATAAGGTAATCATCATCGGTCGACGTGATCACACATGTTCGCAGAGGTAAGGTAAACATCTTCTTGATAGATGCACCACTAAGTGCACTTGGAAAGCTCGCGATATAACTTTGTTGTGTATTCAGCACCAAGGACAGGACAAATGTGCTGACAAGGGTTTTGTATTCGGGATTACCATTACTCTTAAGATTGTGGGCAAGGTGAAGACTTCGATAATGTCTTACTTGAAGTAGTAGAATTCTAATTCTTCGGCCGACATTTCGCTGATGTTTTTCTTGTCCAGATCGTACAATTCTTGTAAGTGTTCCTTGATATGTCTGAAAGTAATATACATGAATGCGATTAGAGGTTAATATTTCTAACAACAAAGCTAAGGATCGTAATCATACGTTTGTATGTCAACACATAATCTATCTTTCATGTATTCTATTCATCCAGAGACAAAACGAAAGACCGGTGAAAAGAGGCCGCAGGCTCGCTATTGGCATATTCATGAATAGCGCAAATCTGGTACGCGTGGCTTGTGCCATGTCATTACATAGTCATTAGTGGCAGGCTGGAGGGAATAGACGTCAGTTAATTGTGGTTATATGGGCGACCCCGGGCGATAGAATTGAACCATATGGACTCAATGATATAGTATTGAATTGCTCAGGCGGCCCTGTATTCTATTTAATTTTGTAGAAACACACTACATAAATATACGCCTTTGTCGTGCGAATTGAATTTTTTTTAAAGGAATTCATCTTTCTCTGTGATAACGAGAGGAAGATATACATACATACGCATACATAGAGAACCGTACGTATACGCGTATACACGAAAAACAGGTGGGGTATATACTTACTCTTGATCCTGAACGATATTGGAGTCACGAAACCTGTTGCCCTTCTCATCTACAGCGGTTCTCCCATGTGTACCGTGACAATGCACGGGTGGATGAAATAAAGACGCTATGTACAGCGTACAGATGACTATTGAGTCCAGCTGGTTGCCCGCCATGTTGAGACGCTGATGCTGTGTGGTGGCCGCGCCTCCTCCGCAATCACAACGTGAATAAACATGAGCTGCTGATGGAGTGGGAGAGACGGGGTGATGACGTCACTGGGACGTGTGAGGGGCGCTCAGTAAAGGTGGTATATATCACTGCACTTGGGGCACCGGTGCGGCATTGCGGGGTTCTTTCACTGTGGCATTATTTTGCTATTTTCTCCCATATAAGACAACAAAGTACACAAACGTACGAAAATTCCTTCTTTATCTCTGAAATTCGTTGAGTATCTTTCGAAGCCCGCAGTGCCGCACCGGTGCCCCAAGTGCAGTGAGATACCGCCTTAAGCTCTCGGCCTAACCCTAAAACAAGGGTTAGGGACACAACTCAAATGTCAGGTTATATGAAACCTATCTATCAAGGAACACGTACAACTGTGAAATCGTTTATGAATACCCACTAAACCTCACATCAGGTGACATCACCCTTTAAAATCAGTAGGTAAGCGAAGAGGAATCCATCCATATTTCAACCGGAAAGTAGGTAAGTAGAGAAATGAGAACAATGAAGTGCCTTTTTTGCTACTGTAACAGTGGGGTTTAAGCGCCACCAAACTCACCATGCCAACAGCTCTGAGCTTTTGGTGTAGTGGTTTGCGGTGCTAGGCTTATGATCTGGCGGTCTGGGTTCGAATCCCGGGAGTCAGGAGACTTTCTACTCCTTTCTTAATACACAGGATGAGATTTTCATACTTTGATAACTTGTCTTTGTCTGTGTCTTTGCCACAATAAAACAAGATCCTTATAACGTGTTAGTCTGCCATTTGACATATAGGTAGTTATAGAGGGTATCAAGCCAAGTTAGGTACACTGTGCACATTGCCACAAAAGACACCTTCTAGCTGCAAGCGAACTCTATCAGAACCTAGGACTGCGCACGCCCCACCTAGCGAGTGCCTGCTGAACTTAACCTTCTAATTTCTTCTTCAGTTTGACGCTTGTTATCATCTGCAGATTTTGTATGTACTGTCAACTAGGGTCCACTAATTTTTCACGATTTTGGAAAATTGTACTGATGAACATTTAGAATGCCAGGATCATTTAATTTCAAATCTGTCGACGGATGGCAGCCTATTTTATCACCGTGTTTATTTTAGATACGATACGTAATATACTCGAAACAAGTGCGGAATGTGAACTTTGTTGTAAATCAGACTTGACGAGTCAAGAAGCAAAAATCATATACAAGTACCATTACCTTCGCCAAGAAGTGAGTATCCATTTGGTGAATTATCTTCGTGCAACAAACAGTATGGTAGCTCTTTGTAATTTTAGTGCAATGAAGAAACAACAGAATTCTATATTTCTCTAAAGTTTATTCCAGGTTATTTGGTACCTTCCGCGCTGGTATTGAAGATAAAAACAGTTTCGTATAAATAAACATTATACATTCATACGAAACTGTCTTTCATTCTTTCTTATGCCAGTTACGAGCGACGCCTATCGTACGCTCATAGTACTGCTAGTTAGACAACATGCGCTGGGGTTATTGAAATTTGACAGGATATTTAGAATTTTCTGGAAAATCTGAACTAAAAAAAAACCTTGGCAAGAAATCTATCTAAATTTAGTCTGAGTTGGAGTTTATAAGATTAATATTGTATTTCTATATTAATAGGTAGAAGACTGACAGCCTCGCTAGCTACTATATAGTACATATAGATAAAAATGGTTTATTCAGTGCTTGTCGTTACACAGATTAGCAGGGCCCTGAGGATGGGTCCTGAATTGTTCTGACAATCACATACATAGTAAATTACATTACCGAGGTATTAAAAACTATTCATCGTTGTCATTACTTATTACAAATACGCTTTTGAAATGCTTAAAATACAAAATTTCTACTAGAATATGGCCAATATATTATTGCAACAGTAAATAGACCAAAAAATCGTCACATTTACATTCACATTACTGATATTTAGCCAACCTGGTCATTATAAATCAATGGGAAACCTCAGCTTTCCACTTACAAACAATCATAGCGTATTAGATATATAATTTAAACCAGAAGGCTGAGGGAATGGTGCGAGGGGTGGGCAATGACTTCGCGGCCTCATCCAGAAATATGGCGTGCGACTCAAATGTTGGGACACACTTAACGTTATATTAGTATGTATCCTTTTATCAATAGCCACTAAATTGCAAATCATTGTAAGTCATTGATTCTCAGTCGACGTCCTGAAGTGAAATCAGTAGGGGAACTGGCAAGAAAAACATGGCGAACTGTGAGGGTCATATTCCTCATACCATGAAATCTTGTCAAAATGTTTGATAAAGAATCCCCTCCTACCTAGAAAGGAGTGGGTACCTGACTTTCAGCAGACCTGAAGTTGTCCCGCACACCTCAGGTCGCAGCTCAACTGTACTTCTCTCTCACCTAACGTTACTGATTTTCAAAACGGTGTCACCTGCAAAGTAATGATCACAATGATTCAAACCTTATTTCTGTGTGAGGCCGGGAACTCATTCATCACCCTTTTCAGACATATGCAATGCGATGGACACAATACACTGTTGTAACAGACAAGGAGAGCGTTTTGCAAAAAGCGTACTGTCGGACTGTCCATTTTTCAAAAACTTTTTTGTTTTGTTTTGTTCAGAACACTGAGCTAAAGTCTGCCTTTTCTGCTGACAGGTTGATCCCTTCACCTCTTTGTTGTAATCCAATTAGCGAGTGAATATACACCAATCATGATCCCCAATTTATCTATCGATTTCCCCATCACTATACACTAAAGCTTGATGAGCGTTACATGTATCTATAACTATTTCATTATCTGTGCCTCAGATCTGCGGAAACAGTGTGTACGATAGTCTTAGTGGATGGCGCGAAATCCTTAACATTTCACTCCAGCAGATACACGATGTTTAAATTCTACTTTCAGTTGTGTATCTTTAGAAATACTCAAGTTGTCGTTGGTTGTAATATTTAAAACTTTATCTCACTTGCTTTTTCTTCAACATCTATCCATCCATGTGTATCTAAAGCTCTATGGTATATCTATCCCCGTTGTCCGTCCTCTTGGGTCCCGTATGTCCATAGTCATTAGCGAAGTAATGCTGACAAGACACAGTAATTGACCACGGACAACAATGCCCTAACACGGACAGTGGCCCAGAGTGTCTATCTATGGTCTGTAAAGTACGAACGTCGACAAAATCTCGTCAATTATTAATATCTGTAATTGGTGGTAATCAGTCCGCTAAATGGTCGATAATCGGAGGTTTCATGAATTGTTCACAAGCCCGAAATCAGGATCCTGTCCAGACCAGTCGGAATATTGCTATAGATCTCTGCACGCAATGTATCACATTCAGCGGGGAATACTAACGTTAGTACCCTAGTTCTAGTTGCCACCCTGTCATTTGCATTTTGGTACGAAAACTTTGTGACTTTTTACCAGACAACGTGAAAGTCAAATCTGCATTAAAATAAATCTACCTTAAACTGGTACTATATGTACCAGTTGAATCCGGTTCAGTGCCACAGGAAGCTGCAAAACGCCACTGTTTTATTGCACAGTTTCATCTTTTAAGAAAAAAATCTACGAAATATATCATACATATACATAATGTAACATAATAGGATATTCGCATGTGATTATCCCATTCAATTGCTTTTCGCTCATATTTTAGAAATGTAGAGGATGAAATGTTCATCGAGGGAAATATGACACAGTATTTTGATATAAAGTCATAAATTTTCCGTGCCTTTTGGAAAAATACATAAACAGTGTTTGTTGTGTTTTGCTTATAGTGCTGTATTGTACCATTTAAAAAAGATGGATATTATATAAATTAGCCACGCGTCTAAACGGCACGACAGCCAAAGTTCGTTCGAACGGCCTCGATGATTTCTACAGCCGGCGGCCTGCCAAGCAGGGTTGTGTTTCGTGCGCGGGGGTAGTAATAGAGTTAGTGACAAGCAACGGAGTTAGTAACGAAGTTAAAGATGAGAAAGATGTTTCTTCTATCTCCGGTCTACAGGATGACAACAAAGCCCTGGCCGATGATTTCTTCCATCACGAGCCATCCGCCCACGGCAAGCTTGACGTGTTTGATCCTGCAGTGTCGTTAACTAGATTATTGTTTTCTGGAAGGTATAGCCATCTCATATCAAAAACAAGATTGTTTATGCGTGGAGATGGCTATGCCTTCTTGTTTTTTATGTACACAGTTTCTAGCTTTGAGTCCTGAGACACCAGCTTTTCCTCTATGTGAAGTTGCATGTCTTAAACCGAGCTTGAGGGTGGCAAGAAGAATTAAGAATTAAAATGTGCAGCAGAGAAACAGCAGGATATATATGGTGTTGCCAGTTATGCTTGTTAAAGGGTAAAATCGACATTATACAAGGCGGGTAATATTTCCATTAGGTAATTGTTATCTCAAAACGTGTCTCCATTTACGAATTTGCGAATAAGATATGCGCTGCTTCAGTACGTATAAGAATGCGTTAAATGCCAAAATTATACGTCAATAGTTCAGAAAATCTGAAGTAGATACAACCATATCGATTAAGAATGAAAGAGCACAGCTCATAAATGTTTGCTTGAATAGAAGGAGGGCGTTGACAGCAAACAGTCAAAAATAGTTTACCACTAGATAAGTGACGACAATCTTATTTGACGTAACACAAATACGGTGAATTTTGCCTAGTTTACTGCACCTATGTATACAAACCAAAAAAACACTGTATAAACTAGAGTTCGGCGACCTCATACCTCCATGAATATTTAGGGCTTTTGTAAATTTCATGCAATTGACTAACAAATTAACATAATTTATGCATGGTGTTGTTCATCATTGACTAACGTACACATGTCGCAATTACAAAATTCCCATCATTAATCATAAAGCGGTTTGGCAATTTTTACATAACTTATGCAGATGAGTTCCTCATTACCATATTTGGTATCTGCTTATATTCCACCTATCATAATTAACAAGTCTTACATTTATTGAAGTCCAGTTATTGAAAACAATGGAATTATACAATTTCCTCATTAATTATGCAAATTAAGTCCTCATTTGCATAACATGCATATCATTATGAACATCTTTGCCCAAGCTACCCGCATGCCTAAAATGATGCCAATCAGTCAATCCTTTCTGCAGTTATCTTCTTTGGAATGTCTCGACAAAAATGCCCCTGCAGTTCCGAAATTACATGTTAGGGGGCTGAAACCTGCTCCACTTTGTCATGACACGGCAAGCTATCTACCACCCAAATGTCAAGACCATATCACGTCCGGGACAAGACATACATAGAAAAAACTGCTATGATAGAATATTCTCATTAATTATGCAAATGTACTCCTATTTTGCATAATTAGTATTTGATTTTGTGCAACATTGTCTAAGGTAATTACATACCAAAAATCATGAAAATCCGTTGTTCCCTTCTTGAGTTATCGTCTTCAGAAGTTTTTGACAAAAATGCCTCTGCTATCCCAAAACTAGCCGCTAGTGGGCCCAAACTTATGTAATATTTTCCTGAGCACAAGAGCTATCTAATCCTTAAAAATCTTGACCATAGCATGTTCAGAACACCGAGATAGCAAAACCGGAAGTTGCACTGCAGTACCAAGGTCATACACCAGGGGGCCCAAAATTGACCTTGACCTTCGTCTTCCCAACCCCTACCCACATACCAAATATCATCGTAGTCCATCAAGAGGTTCTCAAGTTATGATGACCACAAATATGCGGACACACAGACAGACACACACACACACAGACACACACACAGACACACTCAAAACTATACCTCCATTTTTTCATGGAGGTAAGAAAGAAAGTGTATTAAATGGACTAAACTATGAACATGTATATGAATAAACGAACATATTGAGTACATGTATCGTGTACACCACTGGTTCTAAGGTCTAACTAAGTATTTACTCCAGGCAGAAGGACAAACAGGACTGATGCGGTTATTGGGTGGATAATGCATCTAATCATGTTCCTTTCGGCAAAATAAATCTCTCGCCACCGTAACCAAGTTGCTAAGTTACATTTTAACCTGCCTTTAGGGAGAAGCTGATCTGATACTTGACAGTCCCATTACTGACCTTGGCCTCTCAAACACAGAAAGATCTGGAGCCCTCGTTTGGAAGCAATCAGATATTTACTAGACTCTAGAATAAGTACCAGAAACTCTACTAAACTCTAAATCGTTATGACTGTTATTTCAATAACACATTTTTTGTTATCTTAGTTGATACATTCTTTGGAATTTTCTGTTTCAAGAATGTACGGTTCAGAACGTTGTCAAAGCGGATATCTCTCTGGACTGGGCCACAGTTCACGCAAACAACTTCATGGCTTAGAGATCATTTAATGAGTCTACTGAACTCCACACCCTATGTGACAAAGACGAAATAGGGAGCGACGACAATAGTTCATCGTGTGAAGGTTATGTTGATGCACGTTACAACGGCGGGATGTGTGTCCTCTGGACGCACAGCTGTAGATGAATGTATCAAACTGTCGACAACACAACAGACCAGAGAGGAAGTCTGACACTTCAGTCAGAACATGCCTGTCATACAGCCTGACAGGCCTACTAGTACATGTCTCTGATCACCAATAGGGGTTTTCAATAAATAGTCGCAGACTGTTAAATGAAAGAAAAACGTTAAATTTTACGAATCCTTCCAGTCAACAAATTATGATTCCGTTTAGCCATTTTGACAGAACTGTCAGAAAAAAAATAGACAATCGGACCACCTATATAGAGACTCAATACTCGCTACTTGTGCCCGGCTACTACAATTCCTACACTATTAATGATTTATCAGACCCATCTACCCCGTTTAGTGCCTACATTCTGTTTTAGTCGGCGTAAAGTAAGACACATTCACACGAATCCCACAGGGACATGTATATATAGCCGTGTGCAGTTAGCAAGTCAACATTTCAAGCATCAAACGACAAATGTGACGGCATGTTGGAATTCTTTACGAGGCAGATCTAGAAGGAGAAACATTTCTCCAACCAATAGATATGGTAAACGGCAGCGTTATAACCTATGTGTAAAGGGAGTTTTTTAATTGCCTGTTTGTCTGTCTGTATATCTATCCACACTTATGTCCATATGCTATGCACGTTGTGAACACTGACAGGAAGTTAGGTCAAAGGTCTCAAAGTAGATTATCAAAGGTTGTCTCATTTCCTACCATCAATTGCTGCTATGTACATGTCTGCTGTCATATAGGAGCCAGTAGGAAATGCAGCAGACAGAATCAACGATACATTGATATTGGTGAATAAAACAAGAAATTCACAAAAAATTTAAATATTTTACTGAGGTATGAAATCTTCGAGAATTTTCTTGTAGTGTGGTTGTGCTGTTCTCAGCTCACAGCCCTCACACAGTTTTTGTGACCCCGCACATAACAGTCTGTCAACATCTTGACTTAACCTCTGACCGATATCGACGGCGAATCAATCGACAAAATATACGAAATCATATTAAGTGATGTCGTTATTCATGATATGATAGATATGATATGAATTAAGAGAGCAGGCATTTACAAATTAGGATAAATGAATGAATAATGGCGTTTGTCCCATTGGGTTAAGTACAGGTCACAAAAGAAAGAAGTGTTTACAAATACGTATGTTACTTATATCGTTATATACGGAGTGTATCATGTCTGTATAAGGGCTGTGAGTTGAGATGTGAGAATAGACATATAAGATAGGTCATGTGATCGAAGCCAACCGCACAGGAAATGTGAATTTGTCTGGGTGTGCAAAGTCGGAGAAACATGCGTGATTCTGTGTCACTTTAAGAATGTTTGTCTGAAATATTACCTGTAAAATAGGAAAAGCCCATACTTTCCTCCTGTAAAATAGGAAGAACATACCCTTTCACACATTCAAGACCTTCCTACGACCATCCCCGATCACTCCCCAACCAAAGTAGGCGCTGGTTTGGGTTGGGGGCTCGAGTAGACTGAAACGCAGCTTCGTTTCGTTCCTCTGATCGCAACCAAGCAGAATGTGAATTTCTATTTGACATTCGACTCAGGCTGTTTTGACGTGTTTTATGCGTTGTTATCAGGCTTTCTATTTTGTGCTGTTTTCTTTATGTCTTCCAACCAAACGGAAGGCATAAAAACAGTACAAAACAGAAGTCCAGATAAAACGCCTAAAAACGTGTAAAAAAAGAGCTGAACTTCTGCGTGGAGAGTAATTTTGATTTTCAAAATTCAGATTCTAGTGGGTTGGTGCAGACGACTGTTAAAGACTAGAAGTCGATATAATCCCAGATAGTAACTTCACCCTCCTCGATTCACATGTCAATAACGATTGCCTTGATTGATTGATTGATTGCTGTCGTTTTACAACAAGTTAACCAACAAACAATGGATAAAGTAAGCAATTAGATTAAGTTTCTGGGGGTTCAAATGTTTGTTTGTGCTTCAGTAAACATGCTTGTACCAGGGGTTGCAAACAACAACAACAACACAAAACAAGAAACATGTTCATATATAGGGTCAACTTTGGAGAAGACCTTCTTATCATCGTTATTGTCCTTTCAATCGATTATTGTCAGACATTTATGACACCAATGCACTGCTCAAGTCATAACAAAACTCTTATTTGCAGTGGCGCTTAGAAGATATTACATGTCAAATCTGTCTTAGCGTTCTACTGTGAACAACATTTTCTTCTAGCTTAGCACAAAAGTGTTATACTAATTCATTTATACGAGCAGTAGTGTGATAAAGTTACGGTTCTTCGACAGAGTTGCACATACACAACAAGGAGAATGGAAACGTGCAGGAACATACGCTCGTATTCATAGAAACTTGCTGGTAATTTTAGTGGAATTTATTCTCAATTGTGCAACACCGCGACTACAACTTCCCATCGAGGTACAATAAGTATTGTACAGTAAGCTGGTAATACGGCTGCTGTGTTGGGTGGAGTTGTGCTGTGTTATCTGATGTTGGCGGAGATGTGTCACAGCGGGACGCAGCCCGCCCAGTGGCGCCCAGGTAATCCACTTGTTTCTGCTCTAAACGACAAGTCATCCGACTCTTCAAAAACATGCCAGAATTTCACATAGCCGGAGACATGGTGGAAAATTGGGAAATCTGATGATGTCATATATAAGCTACAGCAACCTTACGCATTTGACGTCAAGCAGATATGAAATTCATAATACTCGATTGTGTAAAATCATAACTCACTTTTACTTTCATGACACAGAGAACTTCTAGCTCTGTGTGGACTGATGTACACTTTCGTCAAGCAGGTGTAAAAATCACAACACTCCATGAGTTAGAATGTTGTCGCACTATGTCAAAAGTTATTATTGCATTTGTCATCATAGCTAAGTTTATCATGCTAACACTTTCCCTTGTATGCGGCACCATCAAAATATGTCACCAACATGATACAGTGCCACGTAGCCCTTGTGTTTGTCTTTATCTTCAGGCAAGAAAAGATCCCCACACAGTGCAAGTCAAGACTAACTTATCGACACTTTATAGACAGCTGTCCAATACGCTTTCTTATGCTGTGTTATTGTAAAGTGAGATAACTAAGATGGCGTGTACTTTTAAAAACACCTCGAGCACCAACGGGGCAAAGGGTGCTCGTTAGAAGAGAGGTATTTCATAGTTTGGCCCCGCCCGACGCGTCCTGGGGACTTTTATTCAAAATCAGAAGTGAACTTTCCTCCCCTGTCAATCAGTAGCTGGCAGGTGCAGCCTGGTCCTCCCTCCCTCCTCCTGTGGATGAGGTCTCCATGGAGACAGGGGTCTCAGGTGATGCGGCTCCTTCCCATCCCCATCCTCCAGGGATGACGGCAAATTCAATTTGCTGTCACTCGCGTCTTTCCGGGCGCCTCGCGCTTCGTTACTCATGGTCAATTGGCTTGACCTCAATTTGGCAGATTAATAGACTTGTAATAGGTACATAATTTCAATCGCGAGATTCGTTATGAATTTAATGCGCGCACAATGGCGGCACAATGGGGTTCTCGTGCGGATTGGCCTCGTCGCGATTTCACTTTCCCGGCAAATGGACTCCTATTATTCCTCCTGTATTACATCGAATTTCACTTTCCGCGAGGTAATAGGACAGGTTAAACATCGGAAACAGAATTTCCTTGCGTATATCTCCGGTAGTAGGACTCGCTTGGCACCTAGATCATCACGACTGTGCAAGTCCTTGTCACAAGCGCGTTTCGACCAAATGATTTATTCTCACTGGGTTTGAAAAAGGACCGTGATATGATACGACGGCACGGAGAAAGCGTATACTTCGCTAAGTCTTAGTTATTCCCGCGATGTACTGAAATTCAGGCCGTAACAAAGAGGGAAGACTCAGCGATTCTCCGTGCGTCTGGGGGCAGAACTTAACGGTCCCGTCACTGCATGTGTAATGAGCTGTGTTCCCGTTAGATGTAGCGGTCCTGACACCGCTTGGTTCTAATTTCACAGCTACCAACATGGGACCTACCGCTCTGCGTAGGGCAGGTAGGAGAGCGCCATAATCAAGCCTCCTTAAATCCGCCTTGTCGGGCGGGAAACGCGCTGTGAAAAGGATGCACAATGTCCCATTCATGGCGGGAAATATTAGCGAGAGCTGCGCCTTTCCCGCTGATGCGTCTTGCGCCCGGAATGAAAATTAATACTCCGTGTGTTCCCAATGACTTTGCTAAAGTTTCACTGGGGCCTTTCATTCAATGGTCACCAAAACGTTACTTTCTCACCGAAGGAACGGGAAGCTAATGTGGAAGAATGAAAACAGAGGGGATGTAAGGGCTCCTCCCGGAGACTAATTAAAGGAATCGATGCCAGTGTGAAAGGGTTTGACAATCGATTCAGTGTTGCGAAGCGGGACTCATTAGTTCATCCGATATGCGCATTTATTCTTCAGCGACTTCTGCCTAATCCACCGTTGCATTGGTGCACTCCAAGTAATTAACTGGTGACTCCGTAGGCTCCCGATAGCTTCTAACTTTCCCACAAAATCTTCTGTGCCTTTTGCTGGACTTGTCACTCAGGGGGGCTCGGGTTACGGGCCCTTCCCTCTCCCCTTTCATGGGCCAACTGTCTGTGACCATGTTCCTTCACAACAACTACCTGTTCACGGCAACACCACAACATGTCCTACCCACATCCTTTTGCTCCTACACTTTGTACAAGAATGTTGTTTACTTTCAACATCTCGGGTTAATGGATTTAGATCAAACACGACAGCGGCCTTTCTGTTTTAATTGTTTCTTGTAAACGTTCATTATCAGCAACACTTTACCCTTGCTAATGGCGTTATGCCCCTTTTGTGCTTGGCTGGGGAGTGCGAGATAGAATTGCTAACGGAGCCGGTAAACATGACAGGTGTGTGCGAGTCCCGCGAACAGCTCAATCCTGGGGCTACGACCGGCGCGTTCGCCCCTTCAAAGTCGCTTGTTCAATACTACAGTCACTGCTTCCCCACAAAAGAATCCGCATACTTAGGACGCCGTTTTGCGTGTTCATAAACGCGCAGTAATGAAAGGAACGCCCTCGTCGGTGGCAAGGATTATTCTTTTGTTTGCCCAACAAGTAAAATCGCCGTGCACGGACCAATCAGCAACCACCAAATCTAATTTAGAGGAAGGCGTGACCACTGGTTGGTCAGAGGGCAGCCTCACGGTTTGGTAGGGGATCCATATAAAGTTACCAACGAAAGACTCACGGTTCTTAAAACATCCACAGCGCTTTTCCACGAACGACTGGCAAAAAAGGCAGACAATCTTGTAGAAAATGGCTGACGACCGGCTGACAGACGAGCGTGCCGAGAAGAGGAAATGTGACGACTTCGGTTCGCTCTACTTGGAGAGAACCACTGTCCGGCCCCTCGGCGCGGCTGCAGGTAAAATTAAGTTCCTTGTCAGTTGTGACCGGTTTTCTCGCCAGACCGAATGGGCACTTGTGCCGATTATTTAAGTCAATAGTTTCAGTCACTTTCAAAATCGAATATTTGTAAATTCGTTAACTTTGTCACTACACCACCCGTAGACTTTGGGCAACTATTATAAATCTCATAATGTCCTGTTTGACGCGACCAAGTGAACAAGCTGGGGAGCATTGAAACTATAATTCGCTTAGTTTGTGAGTAATTGTGTACAGAAGCTAATTTGGAATGGTTGATCTGGCAGTTACAATTGTATATATTTTGTGGATATCATTCTATTTGCGGTGATTGAGAGTGGAGTTGTTTGCAGGGTACACTTTGACAACATGCGCGCGCGGCCGAAAGTGTCGTTCCGCCGCCGGCACAGCCATCGCTGTGCGCTGCCGTCTGGCGACTCACCGAGAACGCAAGGAACAACATCGCTCAGAAAAAAGTTGCAAAATCTACCAACGTAGAAAAACAACAACAACACATTAGATTCACGTCTAACTCTTGGTTCAGGACGAAGAGACAATTGATGTTAAATTGTTCGATGCCCTGTCCCAGAGCGCTGTAAATTCCGTGAGAAAAAAATATTTGAACATGTCTAAAATGATCCCGCAGGGGGCCGCGCATTAAGCCAACCTGCTGTCGGCGACACTTCCCCGGCACAAACCCTGCTTTACGCCGCTTCTCTACAGCCGGTGGTTCGTCTGACTTAACTCGTTAAATTTCCCAGCAATAGATAAATAAATGCCCTGACTTATGATTGTAAAGAAAAACACTCTCCCTTAGATATCCAGAGGGGGTTGGGGAAATATTTTCTTGTTACAAATTTCCTACAAAAAGAAAACTTGCGAGGTGAAATGACATTTCTTAAGCATAATGGCTTCACGAGGAAAACTTTATCCTGAATTCACGGCATATAAAATCTAATCTACATCCCTCATATTCACGAGACGATTGGATTTTCATCACGGCAATCTTGTTTGTCGTGAAGTGCTTGTGAAGAAGCCCAAGTGACGCAGACAGCGCCCAAGGTTTCAGCGCCGACACCCCGGCCGGAGAATTGGATTTTCTTTCCCCTCTACAAGCTTGATGATCCTCATTACTCCCGTCCCGATTAGATCAGTCCCATCCCCAGCTACCAAAGGACTCGTGATGTGATCAGAAACTACGTTATGGCCGGCAATTTAGACGTAGAAATAAAGTAATAGGCGCGGGTTACGTAAAATGTCGGTATATGTTTGTCAAAATCAGACGACACAGGGCTCCATGAGACTTTCTGTGAGGAAAATTATCCTGGCGAATTTTCATACGTTACGTAAACTAGAAGCCTCGTGAAAGCACAGAACACATGTACTAAATCAAACTATATTCTGAAATATCATAGTCCAACACCTTATCACTTGTCCGTCACACAAATGTTTTCATCTTTACCGTGTTAACCATAGTAAAATTATATTTACTAACTGTATGTATCTACCTAAAATGGCCGAAATGTCAGTTTTATGAAATACTGTTTGTGTGTTTCTTGCACCCATTTAAGCCGGAAACGGAGAAATGGAAGGTCTCTAGTTGAATAATGTTCGCAGTCATTAACGATAGAAAGTGTTAAATGTTGCACCTTAACGCGTACCTAAGAGCAAAGAGTGGTTCTTACTGTAGACAATCACCACCTTTATGGTTATTTTGAAACAAAAATCAGAGCCAAATCACATTTTGCTGTCAATGTATTGACATCGATCTCCAGTCATTTTCCTTTCCGCGTTTCTTTCGTTATATCGCAAAACATGTACAATTGTAACGGAACGGTGTTCAAAAGCGGCTAAACTGAAACCGACAAAGCTAAAATCCTATTGAAAAATTTAGTAAAAACTTCAAACCAAATATGTAGCCTCACGACTACGTTGTTAGGAACAGTGTTGATTTGGTTAATTAAACGACCTGAAATAATTTTTTGAGTGACAACAGAATTACAAGTTATTGCCGTGAATGATATCATATTTTTGTGCACAGTATCATATTAAGGCGGGTCACGACGAGAGTTGACTTGTGACTGAGAGTTTGATGTGAGGAAACTAACGGCACGGTAGAGACAAGTTAGGTTAAGGAAAAAAGAAGATCCAATTCGTTTGAATCATATACTCGGCTCAGGCCCGAATATTTGATCTTTAGCTCTGCTCCTAAGATGGCTAGTGAACCCCGTGGCATACGGACGATAACTAACTTTGTTTCTAATAGATTTATAATATCGTCTGTATCATGTACGAAATCAGGTTATTATTCTCAGCAGTCAAAGTTAGGTGCAGCTTTGTGTCTGCCTCACATGGGCCGACATTGTTGTCATCCTCTCTTCTTCTTTGTGTGGAACAAGAATCGGTCCTTTTTAGCAATCTTTTCGAGTCGACCGACTTCTGGCAATACGTCGGAGAAGGGACTGAGTAGCTGCACGCACACACGGTGTTAGAAGTGTCCATATTGAGGGTGTTGGTACCTTTAGAAGAAAACTCTAACGTTCCAGCGGTGGGTTGTGAACTACAAGCAACCTGATGTTTTACCACTTGCCAATGATATGCACTGACTTCTCTGTCTACCCGCCGATCACAGAGAGCCCAGATGGAGCCTTCAAGAAGCCCAAGCCGAGTGAAGGCGCGGGGCTGGGGCGGGACGCGGCCACCACCCCGCCCAACCCCGCCATCCCGCCGACCCCCGCCCGCCGCCGACACCGCACCACCTTCACACAGGAGCAGCTGGCCCAGCTGGAGGAGGCCTTCAGCAAGAGCCACTATCCAGACATTTATGTGCGCGAGGAGCTGGCCAGAGCCACCAAACTGAACGAAGCAAGAATTCAGGTACACATATTGTACATATTCACATTCTCTCGTAGTAGTAGAGAGGAATAAGCCACGTCCCAAAGTGTCAAATGAATTTACACGTGAACAACTGTCAATACAAGGAGTTTCTTTTACTTATAAGCACTTTTCGATAGAATCAACCTTGCATTTATGTCATACTTAAGTCTGTGTTAATGGTGAAGTGTTGTTCATGAAAATAATTTGTATCTGCGTCTTGTGTTTCTGTGTTGCTTTCTGCCTGCAGAAGGAAATGAATTTTACCTCGAAAATGGCCGTTTGTATCGCTATAGAATTTGCACTTTTCCTGCTTCAGTGTCGTTTATAAGCCGTAGCAAACATGACGCGTTTAAAACGTGCCGTGGCCATATGCAGTCCCTCGGATGTTCAGAGTCAAAAAGTCGCCCTGTCTGGCCACCCACAGCGGGACTTACCTTTGACAATATAGAACCCCATTGTTCAGAACATCGAGTTCAACATGCGCGGATGAATGTAGGACATGTGTTATATGTTTTAGCGGACTTGGAGATTAAAATGTTTTCATATTGATGGATTGTGTGTTAACCACGGCTTCAAGTACAGTGTGGTGTTAGCCGCTTTCAGTTTAGCGGCAGTGCGGAGGCTACCGTGTTCCGATCTTCTCTGCCTTTTGGGAGCTAGTTGTTTCGGGCAACGCGGTGACAAATTCAGTGTGCTGCTTTTCCCCTTGCCTGCCAGCAAATGTCAACTTGTCAAAGAACAATTTTCATGATTTAGAAAATTTTCATATCAAAATGTGTGTGTCTTGATTTTTTTTCAACGCCCCATCTTGACAGTAGAAACCTTGGGCGAATGTGTGTCTTGTGCAGAATGTGTTGTGGAGAGTTCCCCAGATTCTTTTCCCGGTTGAACATCGCACCAGTAATTTTGTGGAAGTAAAAAGAATAATCCTTTTTCTGCACGAAGAACAGATGCTATAGGAATAAAAAAAAAGGGGAACACCAGTCGAGTTCATCTGTCGGAAAACGGAGCTTCGATTATTGTTCCCTCGCGTCCGACGAGGATTCCTGTGCATGACTAATCCTTGTCGGGAAATCTGAAATCTCCACGGGCTTAGGTATTGTTTTTCTTTGCCGCTGAGTAATAATGGTGGGTTTACTAACAGTTCAATGATCCCGAAGTGATTGCAGTTACTTCCACATCAGCAGGCCACGGAATATCTATGGCTTTTTTCTGCCCGTGGATATTGTCAAGATTTTGCTCTTATAAACATCGTCATTAATATAATTTGCCACTTAAGACGACGACTTGAGAAACATATTCATGGTTAAGATGGTGGAGAAATGTATCGCTTTTTGGTCTTTTCTTTTACAAAAATGTGAGGGATTTCCGACAGATGGACGGCAGTCCCCGTGCCTTCCCTGTCGCGAAGCGCTCCTCCCTTCTTGTTAACTCGGAGTCACGCAGAAGAATGGAATCACACAACAACTGAACACGACAGTGGTTCTGAATGGAGCTGTCCGTGTTCGGGGATAAAGACATCGTTAAACCAGTCGACAGTACCAATGCTCTGGGAAAAATTCGTTTCGTTTGGATTTCATTTCAAAAACGCAAACTTTGGTACTCGGATGTTTCAGTAGATAATTTGCTTTTAGTAATTATTTTTTGAACTGGCTATAACACTTTACCATCTGTGGTGTCGTTATGTTTCACAATGGTGATCTTAAGTAAAGTCCTGTCAAATGAAGTTTTCCCAGGCAAGACTTTCCGTTTGATATTGTGCTGTGTCGTGCTCATCCGTGGCGGCTTATAAAGTAGTTGTCGTGCTGAAAAGATGGGCTTTTCCACCTGTCTAAGCCGCGCCGTGACATGGTAAGGAACCAACTGACAGATTTCACATCTGACTTCAGATATCGCTACTGTGACAATCACTTACGGTTGGCTGTAGGGTAACAGTGAGACAAGTGTGCTCACAGAGATCGGCTGTCGGCAGGTGCATTTAGTGGTTTTCAAGCTCATATTTATGAGATGCTCGCTAGGTCTCATTAATAGGGCTGAATTGGTTTTTATTGGGAGAATAATTCAATAAAGACCCATTTCAATCCAAATAAAGATCTGAATTGAAGATCGAACTGCGCGGGCCGGAGAAAGCTCAGGTGGCGGGCGGGCGTGCCTGGGCGGCTCCCGGGCCATAGCCTGCGGAGCCCTCCACAGAATGGACCAGGGTACTCTACCAGCTTTGCTGATTCTATGCACGCGCCCAGACATTGTAACTCTTTCAAACGTGCCTTAAAAGCGCCGAGAAATTGAAGTGGTTTGGGAAGTGCGAGAGAGCAGCAAGGGAGCAGGGAACAATAGTGATGTAATGAAAGGTCCATTAGCAAGCACTTCTGTTGAAAGCGTTTTCCCTCCGTCATGTGACTACATAGAGCCAGGCCGGCTGATCGATGTGCTAAGGGAGGGGTTTCGCCCTTTTTAACGCGTTTGTCATCATGAATAGAGCTTCATTCCCCATGCAAGTCAGCAAACCTGGACGCTGGAACAGAATGTCAAACCTACAACTACGATTCCCCAACATAAGAGTATTCCAACATCCAGTAATATAATGTACTCAGTGTCCGAGACGTTTTTCATCAATTCCTTATTTGCCAGCCCGTCCGCCCCCCGGTTCGGAACCCCATAACCCCGGCCAAATTCAATCCAACGATTAACTTTTGGAAGAATCATGTTGGAGAATATTACAAAAATTGAATTTTGAAAGGTCGGGGCAAGAAATTGAGCCCTGATTACCCCGTGTACGAAGTTAGATCTGAAGTGGGTTATGCCGGTAAAGGCGGAACAAACTTTGAGCCGTCCACGTTCTTTGTGACCTGTAAACTTGTTTACTGAGCTCATAACACGGTTGTTTACCTAGATTTTATCATGAAATGATGTAGAGAAGTCTACTCCGCCCTAGTAAAATTAAAGCCATGTCCTTTTCGCTACACCGCAAAGTATCTTAGAATCTGCAATGGGAGAGCGACATATGTGACTGGCATCTACAAAGATGACCGAAAAGAAGGCACAGATTTGGTCTTCCCTGTATAATGCGCAGCTTAATCTACCCAGCAAAAACAAGTCTAAATTATGAAAATTTCATATAAAGTGTACGTAGATTTATCATCTGTAATTTTGATCATTTTTGAGCATCGCGGTACCAATATTCTGATTTGGATATTGACGTTCTCTTCAAAAACACGTTATCAATTCACACACTTTTTACTTAAGGGGTGAAGGCCAACTTAAGATGACGACTTCTTACTACTCTCCAAGTCATGAATTAAGAATGGGGCGATGTCACGCCAGTGTCGAGCGGAGACCTATTGACCTCCTGGGGTTTGGTACAGGCCGGGGCCCGGCAGTTAGATGTCCCCCGGGCCCCGGGCGTGATTGTGGGGGCGGAGAGGCCGGCACTGATGAAAGTCAGGACTGACAGTTGGGCATCAGGGGTGTTGAGCTGTGCTGGGCCCGGCTTGTCTATCAGTCAAAAGCTACATCACACAAGTGCACACAGAGTACATGGTCTACTCAGACATGTATTTCACTGGACATACTGCTGAAAGGGAATCAGGCGTCATATTAAATCTAAGAGTCAAGTATAAAGTACATGTAGTGCGCACTGAGGCGGGAAATCACGAATCCAGTAGTGTAATAGGCGTAGGGAAATCGGAGTCATGATACCCAGGATCAGAAGAACAGTCGAACTGACACTGTTGGGAATGGTTTTACGGTGCTACAGGCATTTTTATACTTCCGTAAATACTGTAAATATCTGTTCGACTGAAAGGTGACGATACGCAGACTAGTCAATCTGGATATTACAGTCACTGAATCTCGACATTGGAAGTTGCCCTTAAATACGGTAAAATAAATGGCACAAATCTAAATGTTTTACTCCCTAGAACTATGGCAAAGTTAAATTGTTTTCACAAAGTTTCTTTTCATTGTAAAATTTTGATTCTACATGGTCTAAAAAGATAGTCCTCATCTATTAAAGGAAAGATGAACACAATCATTTTAGGTTGGCTGGTCTGGAGTAGAGCTAGCTAGATCTGTTCAAATCGGGTCTCTCTGGTGAACATTCAAATCCGGAAAAACTGCTGCCTTTATCCACATAGTGTCCGGAAAAATAGAATCGCTATTACACGTTTGCACCCATTCTGTATATTGACTGATCTCCCCGTCTCAATAGCGTTTTCATGTAATCTTTTGTGGTAAATAGGCAATTTTGGTGGTGAATAGGACAACAACTGTCCAGCTGCGGACAGGCTCTTGATAGTGGGCATGATAAGAGCTTACTGCTCGTGACTGGCACACGCACCTCTCTGTGATAAGCCGCTTCCTATTGTTTCCATATATCAGTGGAGGACCTCTTCAAGACACAATGTGCCCTGTAGTTCTGTCTCAGCGTGAGGTGGATCTGAACTTAATTTTCATTGTGTTTCTTTGACACGTGCGCACACTTATCCAGTTATTAACTCTGCAACCAGCAATTATGGGCGCGTTAGGAGCAGTACCGTTTAACTCCGCTTTTGTTCTGACTGAGCGGGTGGCGATAACATGTACATCTGTCACGTACTGCATGTCACATGCCTCTTAGCACACACACGGTGCGCGCGCATATACACACACACGCACGTTTTTGAAAAATAGGAGAATCATACATTTATTAGAACACATGAAAGGAAAGTTTGTGCAAAACATAACATACTGGGGAAGGGAGATCATGTTATTATACAAACCGTAAAACCTGATTCCGATCAATGACAAAATTGTTGTTTATCACAGTAATTGTATTCATGAAATTCGTTTAGATTAGCGGAGATTTAAACATTTGATCATTTGTTGCCAGTTTACATTGCCCTATCAGACTGCCTAAAGCACAGGAAATTTTACCACATTTCTCGTTGTTTTATGAATTTTCATTGGACAACTAAATGCACATACATTTTATTATACATACAATCCGGCACAGAAACAGAAACAATTTAATTTCTGTACCTACTTGTATATAAACCAGTATAAATTGCCCATTTAATAGCATAACACACCAGCTTCGCAGACGCGACAGCAGCTGGCTATACAACACTGGATTCAATCGACCCGTCACACCTTACTTTTGCAAGTCTAGCTGCAAGTGAAAATGCCCGTACAGTACTTGGTGGCAACGAATTCCAGTCTCTACGATAGTTTTAGGATAAAACGAACTTTGAATACATCAATTCTAGGTTGTTAACTTGAAGGTATAATTCTTACTTGTTCTTTTGTGGGCTTGTATCTTTTCTGAAGAAGTAGATACCAGTATAGAAAACAAGCGATGTTTCCTTTCCCTGTAGCTGGATGTAACTCTTGTTTCCGTACTCTGGTACAGGTGTGGTTCTGGCTGGTGCAGGTGTGGTTCCAGGACCGCCGTGCGAAGTACCATAGATGTAACTCTTGTTTCCGTACGCTGGTACAGGTGTGGTTCTGGCTGGTGCAGGTGTGGTTCCAGGACCGCCGTCCGAAGTACCATAGATGTAACTCTTGTTTCCGTACTCTGGTACAGGTGTGGTTCCAGAACCGCCGTGCGAAGTACCATAGATATAACTCTTGTTTCCGTACTCTGGTACAGGTGTGGTTCCAGAACCGCCGTGCGAAGTACCATAGATATAACTCTTGTTTCCGTACTCTGGTACAGGTGTGGTTCCAGAACCGCCGTGCGAAGTACCGTAAGCAGGAGAAGCAGTTGTCCAAGGCGCTGTCGCCAGTCCTGCCGCCCATGGCCTCCTGTAACAACATGATGCGGGGGATCTACCAGCCGGCAGCCGGCCACAACTCCGCAGTGCGCCCGGGCAGCTACCAGTACCAACACATGTCCAACACCATCAACCCTGCCAGCTCGTGTGCAAGGTGAAACTTCACTACATTTGTAGCATATAACGCTCCCTTTCTGCTACAGGTTGCGACCGCTGTTCGTTCTTTCGTTCGTTCGGACACTTGTAGTGAACAGAAAAGCAATACAAGTAAATACTGTATTTGTCATAGGGCAGAAAGGATTGAACTGGTGACTCCCAGTCAGTAACTAATTGAAACCAGAACTCAACCAAGAGGTCGCTACCAGTTGAGCTACAGGGACATTCCTCTGTGATTTTGGAGCGAACACAAATTTGACAGGTCGCTCAACGAATTTCATAGACTTTTCCAACACTTTAACTGTTTTGTTGCTGCATGGTACTCTTATCCAGTGAATTATATTTCTATTGCTGATTGCTAAAATGTGACTCATTGACCGGTTAGTGGAAAGGGACCTATATGGGTTTGACTTCCATAGAAAGTTACATGAAATGTGACAGGTTGTAGATAGGGTATCTACACGTACAGCAAACACCAAAATCTGGTTTCATCTACATGTATGTCTGCTTCCAATTGTAATGAATATGCATCTTTGAAACTGTCTTAGACTAGGAACTGCACACGTTTCTACGGAAATATTTATATTCTTGTAGGACATTTGACATCTCTGTCCTTGGTGCTGAACAGGCGGATATTTGGTCACATTACAGTTTATATTTTCACTCTCAAGGGGGAATTCTATAGCGATTGAACAGAATACCTCTTTATACAGAGGTGACTCTTAAACTTGACAATGGACGTAGAAGTAGACATCATAGACAGCGACAGTTTGTGATTGTGATGTGCGCTGCATCTAAAAGGCAGCCAGTTCAAGGTAGCCATACGGCCACTGTGTCAGGGACATGGTATTGCAAATCGGAGTCCGTCCCTCTCCTTCCTCTGCCTTTTACCTCCCCAACTAGTTAACTGAATTCGAAGTCAGCTACATCTCCCCACCTGGGTAGAGTGAGGAAAGTCGTGTTTAGTGCCTTTCCCATGGACACAGTGTCTAGCCAGGGATACCAGGAATCAAACCCGCGACCTCTCGATCTCGTGCCCCCTAGCCTAACCACTCGGTGATTCGACGTTCCTGACGGAAGGTGTTTTTTTGCTTCCAGGTACCCCCAGATGCAGATGGCGAGCTCGGCCTACGCCCCGCCACCCATGGCACAGTTCTCCATGCCTCCCACCACCAACATGGGCATGCGCGTGGAGCAGCACGACGACGACTGGTGAGCGCCTCTCACGCTGACTTGTGTATGAGTAGGGCGAAATTGATATTCACCTATAAACCATAAGCAAAAAATTGACATGTAACGTTATAAAACAGAAGTAGAAACATCAGCCTCCATTTGTTTCTCCTTCTAACGTTTATGCAATATGACAGTATTGCTTCTCACTGGAGATGAGTCGAATACACGAGTTTTCCAACTAAGAACTCATGCATGTCAATAGGAATGTGTACAGTAGCCATTGATGTCAGTATCAACCACAAAAGCATAGCACAAACCTGTATGGTTGATATGATTTCTGTCGTTTACTATGTATTCTTTAGTTTACTTATGTATTTTATGGACTCTGGACTTTCTCTTGATTTGATAAGTTCTGACTTACATTTATGTGTCGACTGACTGAGCAGCATTTTGTATTGCACATTTATGAGTACTGTAGTCTTTATTGTCGTTTAGTTCTTTTGCGGAGAGCCATTGTCTGTAAATAAACTGACAGTAGTAGTATTAGTACATGTACTTACAATTATGTATGAGGGAACACTGATGTTTCCCGACAAAATGCAGGTTTATGTACCTGTAGAATATGGGAGTCCTACCATATGCCATGTTGACTGAAGATGTCATTCTCCTTGCCTTTAGGTATAACAAAAGCCTGACAGCGGCACTCAGAATGAATCCGTCCCACCATCCCAACCTGTCGGCGCCAGTGCTGCAATACCAAACGTAAGCCACAGGTGGCGCGGACGATAGGTGTGTACCGTTGGGCGCACCTCCCTGTGTTGTATAAACCAACTACATGTAGCTGCTAGATACGACAATGGGATTGGGCATGCATAAAGAAACAAAACTCTATAGTCCAAACCAGTAACAGTTGGATGTAGCATTAGCGTTAATGAAAATGTTTAAAAAGCAGGACTACGTGCAATTCAACTTTGAAGCACAAAAGAAACGTCAACGGCAACGAGTAGAGGAAGCATTCATTCATTTTCAAAGTTGGTAACGTAAAACTGATTGCAATGCAACTGAAAGATGTCTAAACATGCCTGTTTTGTTTTCCAGGTCTCCAGAGCGGTTCCTTTCTACTCATAGGGCGTCTCTCTTCGCCTAAACACCAACACATTCTGACATTGTAAAGAAGACTCGTTGTGTTCCTCTAGCTTACGTTATGTTATCAAATCATACAGGAAGGAGATAGTGTAAAAGATAAGCTAGAACTTGGTAAAACTACGATCATTTTCAAACATTCTGTAATATTCGCTATCCTTATCCTTCACTGTGATATGACAGAAATATCACATCGGATACTACTTCTGCAAAAATTCTGGAAAGGTTTCGACCGCAAACTGAAAATTTGGAAGCACGGCAAATACTCCATCTTGTTCCTGGCGAATATAAATCCTCGCGAACATTTTCCATTGGAAAGTGAAGTGAGGGTTTTTCTATGCCTAAAACAGATCCTGATCAGTGTACTTCAATGGATCATGGAACCGATAGATAAGTCACAACCACGTGCAGGAACTATAGATGAAATTCTACACGACTTGAATGAAAAGACATTGAAATCCGGTCATGTATATGAGAAGTGTATATGTAGTTATGTATACTGCTAGCTGCAGAAAATTGTTCAATGAAATGCGGATATTTTTGTATAGATGTTTCTGGTTTTGTTCATTCGTCTTTTCGTGATGAAACTCGACTCCCATAGAAAGAGAAAACTAGAGGGACGAGTTTGTGCCAAATATAAATAGTATTGTGAACACTTGCGACAAAGGTTTAGTCTTTCTCTTTATTCAAAATCTGTCATGAGTGAACTAGTACTTCGAGTGAAACAGTGTGCATATGTTAAGTTGCGTTATACCATTGACTTGTTTTCTGATGTGAGATGGAAAATTACTTCTCGTTGTGTAAGTGTTGAGATTTTCTTTATCTTTGCAAGATATTTATGAAGTGTGAACAATGTTCCTGTGTGTTCGTGTGTCTGTAAAACTTGTATCGGTGTAATGGCTCTGCGTTTCTGTATATCTTCTGACAAAAAATGGAATAAAGGCTATTTGCGATTTAACGGACTGATGCGTTTGTAAGAGATGCTTGATCTATCACTTCAGACTACAAGACACTGCCTTACTGTGTATAAAAGCTTAGTGCATATAAGGAAACACAAGCTGGCTCTATTAAACTTTTAAGAATGCCTTGTTGCTGTGTTAACATTGATATAGATACGACCTTATGTATGTAGTTGTCACAACGATGATTGACATACAGTCACATAGCTATGTTGCGTCCATTCCAAAGAAGACTTCCGTCCTAAAGAAATTTCCATCTGTGCTGCGATTGTAGAAATCTTGAATGCTTTTTCTCAGAAATAATAATGAAGAAGTGATGTGGCCAATGTGTGTGTGTCATGGAATAAAGTGTGTAACAGATATGGTAAGGCTTCTGTGTATTATTTTTGTAATAAAACAGAATCAATACCTTAATTAACATTACTTTGGGACTGCAGATATTCTGTTCCCTCCCTTAGTTACATAATGATTTTTGTAACATTTTAAAGTTTGAATTTGACAAATTCACGCTATGCTGGTGATGTATTTCATTCACACATCAAAACATTCACACATAATTGTGGGAAAAGGAACGTTTGATTTCTGAAAGAGACATGAAGAAAGCCTAAAGCAACTGTAAGGATATACATGTGTTTACCTAAAATTAAAGTTTTGATTTGTTGACACTTTTGGTAAGTACAAAAAAAGTATCCAACAATAGTAACAAAGGAAATCATCCATAGATGGTGAATTGGACTTCACATCCAGGTAATACAATACAAACATTGTTCAAGAAACTGGAGAGATTCTGTAAATGGTCAGACATTTCAGACAGCAACTGATCGTAACATGTTAATCTGACCACTAGATAGGGAATATTTGATACATCTCGAAACATTGCTATCATAGAATGCAAGGTTATCAGTCAATGCAAGGTTTTCTTGATTTTGTTACAATATTGTTATTTACAGTGGTAAAGCAATTGTTTTATATGCACATTATAAAAGTTATATCTGCAACATGGAAGCAACTAGATTGTTGGCACATTCAGAATATGTTAACAAATAACTATTTGGTCCTAAGAGCTTATTTGATTTTCCAACAGTAATCGAAAACAAATTACTACACTAAGTATCTGAATCATACTCTTCATTCTACAATGTTGATGAAGATATTGCAATAGGTAGTCACATTATCAAATTGTAGTCATTGTGCAATACAGCTTAGAAACCCACATTACAAATCTACCTTTTCCTGAATGGAAAAATGACAAGGATCATCATAAGTTCCTTATTGCTGTATAGCATCTATAAAATGACGTTGATACTGGAACATTTCTTGCCTGTAGGACTTCTAGTTATGACTATGTGCTTTTTCCATATATATATTTGTTATACAGGCATCAGTAAATATATATCACCATCTTAACATCAGTGATGACCAAAACCAGGTGCACATGTGATAACTTCAGTTCATCTCACGTGTATACTTGGGGTAACCCACTCAATGTGCAGTGTAGGAAGCAGACTGAAATCTTTTGAAATCCTAGCACAAAGTTTGTCCTAATGCAAATGTCAGGAGAGCTAGGCTGTTACTGAACTATGTAAGTTAGGGATGCCATTTGCAATGGTATTGTTCAGTCGATATCTGACCTTTGGCAAAACTAATAGCTTCACTCTTAAGTGGCAACAGCTGACCCTTGTGTGTGTGTGGGGGGGGGATCTTATCTAGAAACCAAGGTTAGCAGACAAAAAGATATTTGGGAAGTAAAGTGACTTGAAATGAAAGAAACATTCAGCATGGAAAAAATATCCTAACTGAACATTTCAAATGGGATAGCCCTTAAAAAAATCATCTAATCATTTAATATCAACATAAAATATGTTATTTTGCACCTGATTTCTTACATCAAGTTCCATTTCTCTCCAGTTATCATGCTGTCCTGTAAACATATGACTATGGCTTAACAGAAACAATCCATTGTATCTGAGTGTTGCAAGTATTGCTTCAGAGACATTTACAAAAATTATGATACGTTTGATTGAGATGCCTTAAATTCTGCATAATCAATGAACCCATCCCTGTTTTTGTCATCATCTCGTAAGATCTGGTCAATGGTTGCTGTTATTTCTTCCTCGGTGAGTTGTATGTTGTCGTGGCTCTTGGAGTGATCCTCGTCGTGGAAGTGCGTCATGGCGGCCACCAGCTCGATCCCGTCCAGTCTGTTGTTCTTGTCGTAGTCGTGCTGTGTGAAGTAGTGGAACTGGAGCTCCTCCTCGGACATCTCTGCCATAGACTTGCCCACCAGTGGGTCCAGGTGCTCCTTCATGTGTCTGCACAGATATATTACATTGATATCATTCATCTCCTTACATGTCAATACATGACTTAACTTGGTGTCATGTGAGGTAATGGAGGGGTATTTTGGCCCAGAACCCACAGGTCCTGGGTTTGAATCCCCTGACATGCCCTACTGGTAATACATGTATTGTGCCCTTAGGAAAGACACTTGAATTTTCCTTACATCACTCAGGTGAAAATGAGTACCTAGTTTTGAGAAGGGCTGTCCTTCAGATAGAAAGTTAAATGGAGGTCCTGTGTTTGTGGAAAGCAGAGGCGGCGGCACCAAATTTCGTTTGGGGGGGCGAACTTTTTCTGACAGAATTGTACGGCACATGTAGCGCCGAAGGCGCTACCAGTCGCGCCGGAGGCGCGACCATCCTAGGGGGGTCCGGGGGCATGTTCCCCCGGGAAAATTTGAAATCTTGACCCTCTAAAACGCCATTTCCTACGTTTTGACGAGCATATTTTGCTGCCAGACTAAGCTAAATTTGATGATAATTCTGTTAGAAAGACACATGGTTTTAGCGAGGGCGATGCCCCCAAAATATATTCACGATTCCGAGTGTCGGAGGTGCAAGCTGTCGCAAGGTTGGTCTGGGAAAATTTCAAAATCTGTACCCTCTGAAACGCCATTTTCTGTCTTTTAGGGGACAAATTTTGCTAAATCTAATGTCATTTTTGTGAATGAAAGAAATGTTTGAGGGCAATGACCCACGCCTCAACAAATTTTCACCATGTCGTTGTGAGCGCCGGAGGCACAAGTCATCGCTAGGGAGGTCCGGACAAAATTTTGAAATCTTGACCGCCTAAAACGTCATTTCCTGCATTTGAGGCCGACATTCTGCTTGTAAACCTGGAGTATAGTACGATAGTAAAATTTCTATTAGTTAAAAAGGTTTTTAAGAGCGACGCTCCCGCAACACCCGCAACATATTGTCCTGCGCCGACATGGCCGAAGACGCGAGCCGTCACAAGGGAACACTGGCGAAATTTTGAAATCGGGACTCTCCGAAACGTCATTTCTTGCGTTTTCAGGCGTAAATTTTCCCATTAGACTAGCTTGATTTAATGAAATTTCCATCATCAAAAAAATACACAAGGTTTCAGCTTGATTTTCTGGGGGGGCGATGCCCCCCCCCAACATATTTTTCGGGGGGGCAGCCGCCCCCCCTGCCCCCCCGCCACTGGAAAGTTACACCTCAAGCAGGTAAAAGAACCCACCACATTAATGGAAATGAGCAGGGTTCCTTCCTGGTGCAGGTGGATCAAATAAATCTGTCAAGATATGCAGCTAGTACTGTTCAATACAGAGCTAGTGTGTTACTCTACCAGGCAGTTTACTGGGCATGCAATACAAACAAATTAACAATCAATAGATATAATTTTTCATTCTGAAAAAGCATATTCGAATCATGATTCAGTTGTGAAGGCTTACTCTATGTCTTGTACATGGTCCCTGTTACGCAGTGGGTTCGGTGCCTCTCGCGGCTCATGCTCGGTGGCCGTATCAGCTAGGCTGCCCTGGTGGAAGGCGGGGTGAGCCCCGGGCTGGGCCGGCGCCGCGGCCTGTCCGTGGGCGGCCTGTGCAGCCGGCTGGCCCGCATGGCCCGGCTGTGCGTGCGCCGCTGCCTGAGCCCCTGGTGGATGGGGCACGTCCGGCTGTAGCTGCTGCTGCTGCAGCTGCTGCTGCTGCATCTGTACAGGGTCGGCAGGTTGTCCCTGCCCCTGGCATGCTGGTAAAGTTAATAACATACAAACAGCGACAGTCGCAAACACGAGTCTACACTGCATCGTGGCGTATGACTTGACCCCTGGATCAAAACGTCGTCTGTTGTGGGAGGGGGGCGGGCCGATTTGGCAGACAAGACGCTCGCGACAGTCTAGACTCTGGGTCCACGCTGAGCTTTCTTAGAATTGCACGTGTTCAAGTCCCACGACATAAGATATAACCAGGACCAACGAAATCCACTTAAATGTGTTCAAAATCTCAGCAAAGTCGAGACTTGAACTCCGATCAAAAGTCACACACGGAAGTACACGTCTGCAGTCCGCCGCACGGCATGCTGGGGAACTCCTAACCTTTGACCTTGCGCGGGAACGGAAACAAAGTTGAACATGTTTCGTTCTGACTCAGGGTCTAAATATGTGTAGTATAACTATTGATAAACACGCTATTTGGACATAATTACTAAGACTGACATAAGAAACTTGTATAGAACATAGATCAGTAGTCCTGAAGATGCTATAATGGATGCAGAGTCTGATGGAGGGGATGTGGAGAGTGTGTTCTCCTCCACAACCTGGACCAGTGGGGGGATGATGGAGGCGGAGGAGGAGGAGGATGGACCTCCATTCCAGACTCTCACATCTGGGGAGAGTCCTGTGGAGACAGAAGGTACGGTTAATGTATGTAGTTATGTTGACATAAGCTCAGTTTCCTCTTTAAGCTCCTCATTGTGACTGAGGAAAGTACTCAGGACACAAGATTTGTCTTAATATGAAGGGTCCAGGTTATTTTCATATTGCTGTCTTCCCCCAGCCAACAAGGGCCTACAGTTTGTGAGTAAAGGAAACTCCCACCAGCCCATCCATGTTCCCCTGGTGCACCTGCTGCGCCGCGCCCTACTGCAGCACAACTGGCACCAGGCAGCACACGTCATGGCGGCACTCTGCAACGAGTACAGCAACGTGGGACACATCATCTGGCAGGTAAGGACAAACAGTTGTATCAACGTTGCTGACGCACTTTCTGTTAAAACCAGCAGATAGACATCATTGAAATATGGATATGGTAGAACTGTATTGAGATGATATTGCCAGAACTTGTGGTGTACTTTGATTTTTGTACCATTTCAGGTTGGATCAGAAGTCTTATACAACCACCCTGGGACAGAGTCTACTCACCTACAATCACATGCAGAGTAAGTTTACTTGCTTTAGATAGTTAGGTTGACATTACATACTTTTATGGATCATAGATCACAGAAGTCCTTTAGAAATACAGTCAAACCTGTCTATAGCGGCCACTCAAGGGACCGGACAAATTTGGCCACTATAGACAGGTGGGCTCTGTATAGAGGTGGTAACTTGTAGACAAAATACCCAAGGGACAGACAAAAAGTGGCTACTATGGACAGGTGGCCCCTCTGTAGAGGTGGCCCCTAATACAGGTTTGACTGTAACAGTTATAATTTTACTTTGTATTGATTTTTCATTCAAAGTACTAGGTAGTCACATTCAATTCAAGAGCCTCACCTGCAGCCTTTACAATATACCTTGGGGAGGTTCTGCTAAACTGGGCTGAGTTTTCCACTGCTTTGGCATGGTCTGTAACCAGCTGTCAGTCTATCAGAGAAGCAGCTTCACCTAAAGATTTAGGCAATTCTTTGATTGGCTGACAGCTGGTTAGAGGTCACACCCACAAAAGTGGAAACCTCAGCCTGGTTAAGCAGAGCCTCCCCAAGGTATATTGTACAGACCTCAAACAAGTCTTAGATGCATAGTATAACTGAATAAAGAGACTCTTTTTACATAACCATTGCTTTATTCACACCAACGTTTCGGTGACCGTCTGTCACCTTCTTCAGGGCAATTCTGACTGGTTCACATTGTACTGCAGGACAGGTGTAAAAAGAGTCTCTTTATTCAGTGATGTACCAACCTGATGAAACTATTCACGGGTGCATAGTACAGTGGAAACCAGCTATTTGCAATACGCTTTATCGCAAAAATCGGTTAGTTGCAAAGAATTCTGAAATCCAAAACCATTTCCCATTGGCGCCATTGTATACAGCACCCCATATTTGCAAAGCACAAATCGGCTAATCGGGAAAAAAAATCAAGTTACAACGCATAATAACCCCGAAATATGCCAAACAAATCACCAGAATCAGCAGGAATGAACCAAAATTTTCCCGTATAAAGACATCAGATCGCCAAAAGTATGGAAACTGTCTGTTTTGAGTCCCAAAAGGGCGCGATGTCTATTCAATTTACGTCGCTAGCGCGCGGCCCGGCGGATACCGCAGGGAACCATGGGATACTACAGATGACGCTGCGTCCGCCATCTTTGTTTTCGTGATGGAAATGTTTGGAAAATGACGCTGTCGGCTGTTGCAAAATTTCAGTGTAATCTGTGGACATCGTAACTGGAAAATTTGTAGATATGAAGATTATCAGTTTATTTATGCGCTAGTCATGAGTATTTTTGCGAAGTACATAAAGTTTGTCTGAAAACCAAGAGCGTTTTCGTCCTACAACGTAGCGATGTTTTTCGTCCGTGTGTATCACATGTCGACAAATCTTACGTAGTAAGCGCTTAGGCGCGCGTGCACTGTACCTTTGATCAGTTCTCTATTAATCAAAACACTTGTTCATTTGGCAAATTTAGAATACGTTTGCATATGTACCTCGTTATTTTCGGTAGCTTAACGTGTTTTAGCAGTGTCAATTTCGAGCAACATCTTTTAATCGGGAACGCCGGTTAGTCGGGAAAATTCAGCTGGCAAATGGCCTTCCCTAATAAGCGGCTTCCACTGTATAACTGTTTTGATGTTAATGTTGATGAATACTTTTCTATCTGTGACCTTTGTTTACTTGCCTCAGTAATATGGAAAGAGTGGTGACCTTGAACCGGTTCCAAGTTCACCTGGAGTTCATCTTCCACCTGCTGAGTAAGGGACACCTGGAAGAAGCCTATGAAACAATCAAGGTGTGCAAATCATAAGATAAGTCATACAACTCGATAACTTCTTTAGAGCCAGACGTTCAACCGAGTCAGATGTTCAACCTTGGCTCAACTGAGGTTCAAGACAGTAGTGCACAGATCATAGTGTAAGAAACAGTTTATTGACAGGATCATCCTGTCCTACAAGGCACATTGTGTCTTGAAGAGGTCCTCCACTGATATATGGAAACAATAGGAAGCGGCTTATCACAGAGAGGTCCGTGTGCCAGTCACGAGCAGTAAGCTCTTATCATGCCCACTATCAAGAGCCTGTCCGCAGCTGGACAGTTGTTGTCCTATTCACCAACAAAATTGCCTATTTACCACAAAAGATTACATGAAAACGCTATTGAGATGGGGGGATCAGTCAATATACAGAAGACGTTCAAAAGTGCAATAGTGATTCCATATTGCTGACAATATTAGACCTCTGCAAACTTACATGTAAATGCTTGTACAGAAGATAGTAATCTACCCTCAATGCCACAAACAAGCTTGAAGGTAAATGTGCCTGTTCTTTTTGTTCCAGTCAGGGCCGCTGAGGAAGAAAAGGGCCCTATTTTTCACCAAGGCTACTCCTCCCATCTGGGTGCCTGTTGTTAAAGCCTACACTGGACTGATAGAGTACGGGCTGTGGCTGCAGGGGAGACACAGAGTCAGCCAGCTACAGGACGTTAGTGGTCTCACGGGAGGGTACGACACACGTAAGGAAACATGCTGTAAATCTTGATAGTATCTTGTGGTCTTGTGATATCTGATGACATAATTGACTGGTGTACAGCTTTAAGACTTAAGAGTGTTGTGTCCTTACAGAGGAGTCAGTGATGCTGGACTCCACCCTCACCACATGTGAGGAGACTGTCCAGCGGTATGCAGGCTGTGATATCTGATGACATGACTGACTGGTGTACAGCCTTAAGTGTTGTGTCCTTACAGAGGAGTCAGTGATGCTGGACTCCACCCTCACCACATGTGAGGAGACTGTCCAGCGGTACGCAGGCAAGGCTGAGGACAACTTTGAAGACGTCCTGAAGGAGCCTGGAGTCTGGGACGTCTTTGTGACGAAACAAGTGGAGGTGGGGGGAACTTCTTTCTGTAAATGAATGCTAGGCCAATTCTACATGCTATATTAGCATCAGGTATTCTTACAGTGGAGGTATATTTCCTTGGTGAAAATGAGTACCTTCAGTACATGCAGCTGTGACTTAGGCACGTCCTAAAGGATGGGATGTAAAGCCTGTGTGAGGAGACCTATTCATCAAGCACGTTTAATATTCCACCTCATTTATCAAAAGAGTAGTCTGTCTACTCTTATGCAGCTTGCACATATGGTACAAAAGTGGGGTGTTGTTTCCAAAGGCAATTTACAGTTATGTAAAACAAGCAAACAAACAAAAAAAAAAAAAAAAAAAAAAACAAACTGATGCTGATGTGAATGAATGAATGAATGGGTGTTGCCACACATAGCATAAAGTAGCAGCCTTCATTTGCTGAAATGCAGTATGATTTACAATGTTGTTGTTTTGTTCCCCTAGATGCTGGAATATTACGGCAGGACAGAAGAGGCAGAGAAGGTCCTACAGAGGTACTGGGAGAAGAACCCAGACAACCCAAATGCACACAAATATTACTACTTCTTCCTGAAGAAACACAACAGTCCTGAGGAAGAGAAAGTTAGAGTGCTTAAGGTTTGTTGCGTTTATAATTCCAGTATACCTGTCAAGTGCAATCTTCAGGCAATTTTTTTGGGGATGGTAAAATTTACAAGTGTTGTTATTCAGTAAAATAGCCAAGGAGCTATAAGACAAGTTTGTATGAAGCTTGATATTCATGCGGTTGCATACAGCAGAAGCACCCCCCAGTGAGCATTTCCAGTACTGCACCATTTCTGATTATGACTGACTACACTTTGTATTGATTTACCCAGCTATCTTGATTGAAGTTCAAACAACAGAGGAGTTCATGTATTTCCCATTTAGGAACTGCAGAAAATAGTGCCATCGGATGAGCTGATGTTGGACCTTTTCTGTTTGAAGCAAGAAGGTATGTACCAAATATGATGCCGGGTTTGATAACATTGATTATTGATATTTGTTTTATTTTTATTATATGTAGGGTGTATCTGTTTGATATGATCTGTTTGATGAGATATTCCACATTCCACTGTATCATGAAATGTAACATGATGTTAAACAGATTTTACCCCATCAGTAAAGGGCTTGACACAGATCTTGAAGCTGAATTGCAACTGTGTTGTTTACTGACAAGACAACTTGTACGTGTAGTATTACAGTTTGTTGGTTGTTTTCCAACCCAGATGACGTAGAAGAGTGTCTGTGTCTGCTGTTTGACCTTCTGGACCACCACTGCTGGAGGCAGGACATCAGGCCTTGGCAGAATCTGGCAGATATTCTCAGGAAGATTCACACAGTGTGAGTGGGCAAGGGACTCCTTCAACAGGCTGTCTGTCAGCTGGCCATGATATATACTTGGAGCATGAGAGACTACTCTGTTTACTCTGACCACAACATACTTCTCAGATTTATGGAAGTTATATAAATAATTATCAGTGATAAAATGTCTTTTCATTTTTCTGTGTAAAGCATTGCTGTGCAGCTTTTATTTTGCTTGTAGTATAGTTTTACCACCCTCAAACATTTGTGGAGTGCTGTCTTCTAGGACCTGTAAGTCTGTTCTGGGATGGAAATTTACTTGTTGACAGCTGGAGTCAGCTGTGACGAGCAGACACACTGCTCGTCACTTCATAGACAGAAGCATACATTAACCTCCAAACTCTCTCTGTGCAGACAAAGTCCTTCCCTGATGGACACGGTGAAGCAGTGTTGGCACATCAGACAGGACTGGTGGCCTCCGTACCACTTCCCTCCCTCCTCCGCTAACCACATGGTCCAGACACACCCCGCCCTAGCCTGTGTCAAAGCTGTCGTCTGCAGCATCTTGTCAGCTGGTGAGAGAATGTTAAGGTTTCCTCCCTGGCTAAATTAGCATTTTGACCCTCCATTGTTTTCTCATTAATGAATTAAGAAAGAATGGAGTTATAATGATTTATTATAGCTGGGTACGAAAAAATTCTAAATATGATGTTTTTGACCATATGGATGGCATCATAAAGTTTTCTTGTATCATTTTTTTTTTCTGAGAGAAAATACAGTACTTTGGTTCATCATTTTCTAATGACTCCTTAATGACTCCCTAAGGTTCCTTTTATCATATTAAATTACAGCTATTTTTGTGTCAAAATTGTGTCAGCAGATGATGACATGCTACAAGGTTGTGTCTCTCCTGTTTACATTGTTGAATCTGTTCATACTTTCAGACAGAGGATTTTCCAAAGCTGTATCCGACCTTCTGCAGCCAAACCATTCATCTGTTTTGGAAGAGGCTGCTCAAATCGGTGATGCCTGGAGGAGATTACTAGGCGACAGGAGAAGTAGTAGCAGCAGTACCACCAGCAGTACCTCCAATGGACACAGGGAAAGACATAACACAAGCAGTAGTGGTAGTAGTAGTGTCATCACTGGTGGTAGTACTCCTGCAAACAGGAGAAGTAGCATTAATAGCAGCAGGAGTAGTAAAAGTAGAAGTTCAAACAGTAGCAAAAGCAGTAATGCAAGTAATAGTAGTAGAAATAATAGTATCAGTAGTAAAAGTAATAGTAGTAGCAGCTACATCAGTGATGTGAGCAATGTTACAGACAACTGTAACATGGAGGAGAAAGCAGTGTAGCTGTTATGTTACTTGCAACCCTACTTAATAGCACTGGTGATCAGCACTGTACCTAGCTTGAAATTTCAAGCTGACGAAAATACACTTTCATCAACTTCCTGTCATTCAGTTAACGTTGTTAACATTTTTTTTGGACAGATGGGGTGAAATTTTTGTGTGTCCTTACGAGCAAATTTCTGTCCAGGGATGGATGGACAGTACTGGATACATCCCTGCTAAAGGTATCATCTATGCCTTTCTCAATGATTCAAATATTCTACCAAACCACTTGTTGGGCAAAATGGTGGATTATGTTATTTATGACAGGTAAAATGTACATGTACTGGTAAACCTGTAATGGTTAAATAGGTAATGTTAAATGTTTTGTTACTGTTTAGAATTCACTTATGGTTTTGTGACTTCGCCACATCTCAACACAACATCTCAGTACAGATGCAAGTAATGTGAATATTTTAATTAAAGAGCCACCAGTAAATTACTTCTGATCAATATGAAATGCGTGTTGTTGTTTTTCTTCTTGTTAATCATAACATTGTGGTTAATGTTGCCAACAGAAATATGGTCACATTCCGAACATTCATGATAGTTTCCATATGAAAACCCTTCCTGCAGACAAGTGAAACAGTTTTGATGAGTGACATGATGAATGGCCTGGAGAATTTACGTGGTACAAATGTACTAGTAGTCATTACGGTTCGAAAGAGACACACTACGGTCGACAGAAGTACTGCAGATAACTTTCAACAAATATTCACATGTAGCTAAGACATGAATCGCAAGGTGGCGCTGCTACACTGTTGCCGTTCTTTGTGGGGAGGGCAAGCAGCACAATATTCCGTCTTCAAGGAGGACTCTTCAATGTCCAAACTAAACGGATTACTACCATACAGCAGATACCTGTCGTTAAGCCTAAAAGCGTCACCCAGGCTTCCCGGAGTTGCTGTTGGGAACTTGAGGCAGCTGCCGTGCTTTGTACACTCTGCCAGGTGGAGTACCATGTCCGATACAGTGGGCAGCGACAAGGGGAGGAGGGACAACAGACATGCGGGGGACGGACAGGGCAGCCCCGTGGCACAGGTCAGGCACTACCCGGGGTCACACCGGAGTTCACCTGGGGAGGAGGGGCTCAAAGCACGAAGTAAGTGTCGTCATCTAGCCTCTCATATGCATTACCAAACTTTACACACCCTCACACCTGTGCTGGTCAGTTATGAATCAATAATCATATTTGGCGTATGATCTCATTGAGCTGAGAAAGGAAAGCAAGTGTATGCATTTGAAATTAAACGTTAGCAATTATCTACCAGGTCGACATGCAGGACCTATAACAAATGAACATTTGCACCTACATGAACACATTGTACATGAATTATGTACAATGCAATAATAATAATAAAGAAATAATGCAGGTAGACCTTCAATAGTATTGCATTCTGATTATGATGCACTCTGAGTGGTACAGGTACGTGTTCACACCTTAAGTCTGACTCTTAAAGGCTACATCCAAGGCATTTAATTTGAAAAACAGTTTATCATGAGTGTGCAATTAACTTATCATTAGAAATTGAAGAATACAGTATTGTGTGGGATCAGGTTGTGTGCAGTACTTTACAGTAAACCACTGATAAATAAAATACTTGTTTCAGAGCGATTCCTGGAGATCTCGTTGGAGGAGAAGAGACAAGTGTACAAGTGCCGCGACAACTACAAAACCTTGAACGACGTCCCCACATGGCCACAGTATAGGAAAGAGCATAATATAGGTGAGTATGCTACTGTCCCATCTCTCTGTGCGACTCGAGAAGTGTAGCGTTATTGCTTTTATATCTCCAAAGGAATTTCGGAAAGGTTGCTTAATCCTAATGAATGTTTTGCTTCACCCCCAAGGCCTACGGACTAAGCCCAAAGCTGATCCTAATGAGAAGTTTAATGAGAAGGTGTCTCTATGGCGCGGTGACATCACCCAGCTGGAGATAGATGCTATTTCCAATGCAGGTATTTAAATTGCAGAGGTTCTTCGAATTCCACACTCTCTTCTTGGGGCAAGACAATTTGAGCTTTTGCAACTTGGCCCATTACAGCCTAGGTGTATTTTTAACTCAGCCCAACAACAAATGGACTTGACCAGGGTAAGGGTTAGGGGTTAGGCTTAGGGTTGGGCTTGGGCTTCAACATTGAAACAGTGATGGATAAAAGTCATTTACCAGGCAAATATTCTTTGTGGTACTGTCTGGCTCCAATTATGTCTGTGCTTGTAATGTTAGGTTCAATGTCTAATATGCACATTCAGTGTTCTGCTAGTAGAGACCCATTCATGGTCACATACCAGTAAACACATTGAAAGCCAAGGTTGCAATATAGAATTATTGAATTTGAGTCTGTCTTTTAATTGATGATGTTTATACAATACATTTTGTTGTTTTCAGCCAATGAAAGCCTACTAGGGGGTGGAGGAGGTAAGTTACTTGGATATAAAATGCTTACTGCTGTTCTCGTGAGTAAAATATAATCTGGAAAATAAATGTGCCCAATCTAGTGCTTTCATACTTTTCCCAAGTTAAATGAGATCTATTGTGCTATCATGAATGATACATCCCATGGCTGATTCTTGCATCCCCCCGCCCAGTTGATGGTGCGATCCACAGTGCTGCAGGACCAACACTAGTCAAGGAGACTGCCACTCTGGGAGGCTGTGAGACAGGCCATGCCAAGTTGTCCGGGGGGCATAGGCTACCAGCCAAATGTAGGACAACTTATAATGAAATTTCCTTCGTTTGGCCTAGAGAATGTTGTGGTTTGGGGTATAGTCCTTAAAAAGTTGTTTTTTTTCCTTTTTTTTTTAATGATCAATTTCGGCCAAAGGGATCCAACGTAACAAATACAGCTGAACAATGTAAACATGAAATGCTTTAGGATCCTAGTATTTTCAACATTATATTGTAATATATTGTATATAACAAGCACAAATATATTGATAAACTGAAAGAATTGCTACGATTGGTCAGGTAACCAGAAACACAACATATTTTTTAACCTATTAGCCTTAAGTTTTTTTTTTAGAATTCCAGTTCACACCAAGCAAAGGATGTTTACCTTGTTTTCCATAACTTTCATGTCAAGTATGTCAATTTTATCATGTAGGTTACATATTATACAATCTCTTTGTCATGTAATGCTTTTGTTTTTTCTGTGAGGTGTAGCATGTTGTCAGCTTGCCTAAATTTACTGTTAAGCTTTGCAGGTAGACCAATGCAGACCATTTTTTGAAACAACATGTTTCATATCATGTGATCATTATGACTTCCCTCTACAGATGTACTACATGCTGTTGGTCCCATAGGACAGAAGCCAGACAAGCTAGAGGGCTGTTATAAGGACTGTATGGCTCTGGCTAAGGAACATGGACTCAGATCTGTGGTACATCATTTGCTACATGTATTTCATAGAACTGATGATGAGAAAAGGAATGTTTGCCGTCACTGTTAAGTCACAATATGCTCTGTATTCCTTCCTCTTGTGCAACTTTTGTTGCATGATTTTGCTACATTGCATGTACCTATATAGATGTTGATATTAATCAGGAGCATCTCATGTCTTCCCCAGGCATTCCCCTGCATTTCTACTGGTATATTTGGTAAGAAGTATTTTCTTTCAATTACTTGACTTATTTGCTGAATATTTACATTCTTTGCAATACATTTGAATTTAACCATTGTACAGGTAGTGTAATTTTTGTTTTTCTCATGTAATTTTTCTCTCATTGCAGGTTACCCCAACTACCCGGCAGGGCAAGTTGCTATTGGTTACATCAGGAAATGGTTGGAGACAGGAGATAATGCTGACCATGTAAGGCTGTGGTTCATAAGTATTTAGACAGGGGGCATTGTTTACCTGTGGAAGCGATGAGTTGTTCCAAAGAACAAAACAGAACATTGTGCTGTGATTGTCAAAATGCAAGGCAATTTCTCTTCAGCAAATCCATTTATATATTTAAGAGAAATATACACTGGTAACATTTTGTATGATGAAATGATGACAAGATACTTTTCTCAACAGATGGACCGTGTGATCTTCTGTGTGTTTCTGGAGAAGGATGTTCAGGTGTATGAGGAGCTTCTGCCTGCGTTCTTCCCCACGGAGGATGATGTTAAGGGTGATAAGGAAGCAACAGCAGATACAGGTCTGAATAATTGTGTTTTACATAGATGCTACGTTACATTCTCCCATGCAGAGCCTTACCCATGGCCTATACAATATTGCATGAGAGGTTACCATTCTTGTGGGCATAGCCTTTAACCAGCTGTCAGCCAATCAGAAAATAAACGTAAAGATTAGGTGATGGTCTGATTGGTTGACAGCTGTTTAGAGACCACCGCCACGAAAGTGGAAATCTCAGCCTGGTTTGTCATATCATTCCAAAGGTATATTGTATAGGCTGCAGCTTCCATGTAAGTGAGTTGTGGTGTGATGATAGTACATGTCGTCGTTGCTGCCTCAGAACTAATCTTATTGCATGTGACATCTGCCAGATGACCACATGGAAGTTGCAGCTGATGAAAGTAAGGATGCACAAAGTGAGGAACAAAGGTCTGCCGCAGAGAAGCTGGGAGACACTGAAGGTCAGCATGACAAGGAATCGTGTGTCCTCATGTAACCTCCCTTTTCCTCTAACATGTACCTTTCTGTCTTGCCAGGTACAGTTGGTTAAGCCCCTGTCACACATGGCCGACCACGGCCTCCCAACCTTCTCCAGACCACAGCAGTTTGTCATATCTGTGGTTGGGAGTTGTCCACACCAGGTCACCATATGTGTGATAAAAATCAAATCAAAACCAAAGTCACATTCTCATATTCTTCTTTGATACAACCAGAGGACTGAACTAAAGCTAACATATGGTGGATTCCAGGCTAATCCCAACCCAGTGCTTGCTTGGAGAGTAGTTCAACGGCAAGCAAAGTCAGGGGAAGGTCCTGAATGTGTGACATGGGTTTTTCTCTTGTGCTCTCCTGTCTACTGTACTTATACTTGTCTGTGATGTATCTCTCTTTCCAGCTTAAGTCTACCAGAGTTTGCGGAGGTAGGAATCCGTGTAACTTCTGAGTGTGTAAATGCTGAATCTTTTCACAGCTGACACCTTAAGTGTGATGTTGCTTTGTGTGTGCACAAGATGTTGGTTTGGTCATGCTTTCCAAAGGATGAAGACTTGGTGGTTTTCTTGAAGAGGAAACTAACTGTTTGCATTTTTGCCCTAGTTTGTATCTTGAGTAACCAGCTCAGTACACCACTGTTCCTTTTCCTCCCTTCTGTACTTACCTCTTACTTACTGTGTAAAGCTGGAGTTTGTTATGTGCATGATGTGTACTATAGCCAAGAGAAGAAATGTGCACTGACACTGTGCAGCACATGTATGCTGACACATACATTTAGAATTTAATTGATTCTATAGAGATGCTTTTTACATTTCTAAATGCTAGTTTTGCTACTTTTCCAGGCATTCTTGTCAATAGTTTGACATGACTTAAAAGTTTGCTCTTTAATTACTAGTACCTGCTGTAATTCATAGATCTATAACTGCTGAACAAAAGTTTTTAACATGAAAGTTTGCCTGTGTTGGTAGAAGTCATTCTGGATCAACTTCCAAAAATTTGACTTTACACTAAATCTTTGACCGTCTAAATCTGTCTAAATAAGTATGTTTCCCTTAACTATGGGAACTCTACGTATAAGAGCTAGTAGCACTAGTTTTCATCACAGTCATAACATTAGACCGACTTCACTTTTCAGAAGTGAAGGAGACTGCATCAGAAGAGGATCCCCAGCAAGGCGGCAGTGAGGGGGTGAAGTCTGAGGACACGGCTCCTGATGAACCTGCCGTGTCTGAACCTGAGGAGGTCAAGACGTCTGAGGAGGAGAAGCAAGATTCCGAGTTATCAGAAAAATCAGAAGCAGCAGCGGCAGCACCCTAAGAAAGATAAACCCTTTCTCCTTTCCTTTGCCAGGGGGCAGTCTTAACTCTGCACAAGGAAACTGTTAAGTGCTCATTTAAAAAAGCTGAAGAAACCAATGGTCTAAATAAGAATGTGAAGCTTTCGATGCAATGAGCATGGTTTAATAGATGCACAGAAAAGCTTTTGAGTTGTCTTCCACAAAGAACTAGAGAATACGGATTGCTTGGCTATGAACTGGAATGCTGCTTCATTTTTTTTGCAGCTCATCTGTGAGAGTAGTCACCTCAACTGGATTCATTGTGGCTTGCCTGTGTTGTCAGAAAGCTATTGCATTGACTTACTATGATGGAAACAATTATCAAGGTGAATATAACCTAAATACACTATGTTGCAAAGCAATCTAGACTGTCAGTGTATCCATTGAGATTAGATAAATAAGTGACTGTTTCATGAAAAATCAGCTTTTAAACATGTCCACAGCAAGATATGTTTTGATGTAAATTGTCCAGTGTGGAAGGATATGTACATTATTTTGCTTTATACAACATGAAAAGTCACACATGTACATTTAATGTTATCCCAAATGATGTCTTGGAGAGTAAAAGGGTAATGATACTCTTTTCACACACACTGAACATTTCATGTGAACTGTTGTGTTATACGTGTACTTCCGGAATCCCAAAGGGAATTTCTTAATATATATTCAAGACTAATGCATGATCAAGGTAGATGATATAGACTCATAGTGAGGTATACATATATGTATGCTATAGTGGTATCTACTGGTTCTTGTCAATTTCAAAGTGATTTTTCTTTGGAACTTAAATTTTGATAAATGTCTGTTGCTGTACATTATGGCATGGCCAGCATTTGCTGCAATGGCTTTATTAGTGATTATGTCCAGAAACATTATCATGCATATAATCTACATATTGTTTTGAATAAGCCAAGCCAGTCAGTGTGTATGTATTCATTTCATTAAAAGTGAACAACTCATCAATCATATCCACATTGGTCAGTGGAGTTTTTTTGGGGCACAAATAATGTCTATGACTGTGTTTCTGACTATCAGGGTTGGTAGGTAGGGCTTCTCTGATCAGATTCAACAAATAGATGAAGTTGAAAGATATAAAACACTAAAATACACCAGGATGCTGGTATTTTCATATTGCAATGATACACATATACATGTACATTCACAAGTACATTAATACATTGAACAAAGTTTTGCAATTTGAATTTGATCACTTAATTGTCAGACCAGAAATTTTATGTCCCTGGCCAGTGATCAACCTAAAAATCCTTTAGTCTGGTTACCATAAGCAGATTTTCCTAGGCCCAATGGGTAGGTATGATGGGGGTGTCAGGGTTGACATGTCTTTTGGTATTCACTGTTCAATATCAAAGTTGCTGTAATGCCCATTTGCTGTGATGGCATCAAGCATTACTGCATGAAAACACTTGATGTGTGCCTGAGTCAAATGGCTCTTCATCTGCTAAAAAGCAGTTACTCAAGTAACTGGATATGATTTGGAAAAGGTTAGACATTTCAGACAACCATCTGGTGCCTTGCGTCAGTGACACTGGATGGTTGTCTAAAATGTCCATTTCCAAATCATATCCAGTTGCTTGAGTAACTGCTTTTTGGTGCATCTTATTACCTGGATGTGTAACCTCCAGCGACGGCTCTTCATCTGATTTGATAGAACTGCCAACCGTTTGTTACTAACATGTAACTAGGGGTGGGCACCAGTACAGAAAATCCTCAGTCTAGGTCCAGAGGATACCAGAACCTGATTACCAGTAGGAATTGAATTGCAATGAAATAACTTGACAACAAAGTGAAATAAACACTAAAGAAAGGACATACACAGAAAGCAAGTGATACGAATATGCAGTCTATTTCTTTCGTTCATTGTGAGTTACAAAATGTGGTATCTATAGTTGATGCTGCATAGAAGCATCCTTTACATGAAACATTTTGTGGCTTGGGAAACTAATATTTGCATACTTCAAGTACATGTGTACCAACAGGAAGGAATGCATTGAGTGAATACATTTGCATTGAATTGACCAGTGTGTATGAGTTGCAAACATCAGTACATAATTATACAACACTATTCATAAAACAGACATGTAACAAGACATGTAACTTTTTGGCATTAAAATCTTAAAGCTACATGAAAATTTTATGTACAGAAATGAAAATCTTTATAGCAATGATGAGTAATATTCATAATCTATGTAAAGAATGTTGCAAGTGGGAATAGATTTAGTTTAAGGGTACAGCACATGTACAAGTATATCTGTTAACAGAGTCAGGAAATATGTGAATTTTTTTACTTTTAATTCTAAAATTCTGCAGCTCTTTGCAGGCAGTAGTATGGGAGGCCTGCAAGTCTCTTGTGTGAACAAACTTGTGTTCTACTGTTTCTGTGGATATGTATGAGAAGTTTGCGCAGTTGTGTGGGCCAAAAACATCACAACATAATCACCTGTCCATAAACAGCAACAAACAAATTTTCCCATATAAGGTATAAACAATTCCATGCCCCTACATAAAGTACATCCTCCATGTGCTTTGGTCCACACTTTTGTCCACATGATTTAGCTTTAACAATTTCATGTTGTCAATCTTTAATCTGAAGTTTGGTACCTTGTCCAATCTTGTTTCACCTTTTGCTCAAACAATATAGCTCAGTTTGCTGTACTTTAGTATCTCAGTGTGAGAAAGGTGCTACCTACATACCTGAATAAGTGCACATGAGAAGATAGACATTACATTCTAATTAACTAACAGTAAGGCAAGGATCTATTGCACTAACTAGCAGTCCTGGTCAATACCATTGCATTACAGACATAATCCCAAACTTTTCTGTCAATATGCACATAATTCAACACCACATTGATCAAAAACAACAAAGTGCCAAAACAGATTGCACCATTGCACAAGTCGACAAGGAGAAGGCAAGTTTCCATTTCTGACAGTCTAGATGATGCCTAAGAAAGTGACAGTATCTGTATCGCTGAGCTTTCATATACCAGTAAAACTAAAGATGTTGAGAGATGCTCAACAAATTTCCTACATAATGAAATCTTTAATGGATTGTATGTGATGTTGTTTCTTCAAACATACTTTTCCATGGTGCAGCATATTTCAGTTATAGAAATCAAGGGTCACACAGATCAAATTTTGGCTGCTCAATGGTCCCTCTGCAAAATGCAGTGGAGAGGAAGCCTAACAGGTATAAGTGATAATGTGCTGAGCCACTGAAGGGTGTGGAACACCAGGTCCTGGCAGAAGCTGTTTAACATGTGATGATGTTAGGCAGCTGTGATAGGCAGAAATTTCTGAGTGAGCTTAATGTATTCTATACACAGCAGACCTTTAAGAGCTCCCTTTGACCGACAAAACAACAGGATTCCGGTCCTCCAAATTTCATCACATTATTGCTGTTAGATCATGGGTCTCTACAGTGCTATACAAATTAGGGCTGGAAAAATCTACAAAAACATCAATTCTGTGAGTGTCTGTGGGGGCACCCTAGTACAGCCATTAACATGAGAAGGGTGACAGTAACAAACTATACGTTAAAACACAGGGCACAGCCCACAGTGTTCAAAACTTCAAAACAAAATATTTTCCCTTAAGATCAAAACAAAAGTGTATACTGTGGTAACACTGCTACCATTATATGTTGCTGAAGACATGTGAAGATGAAAGCCAGATGGATTCCCTGTGAGGAATGATGACATGATGACAGCTACTTCTTCCCGATGACCTCCTGTTTCAGCCTCTCAGCAAGAGTCAGCCTCATCTGCAGCTTCTTGGTGTCCTCCTCGCTGGGTGTCGGCTGGACTGACTCCATTTTTCCTGCAGCAACCCGCTCTGCCATCTGGAGGGAACAAAACACCTTCAGATTACATACGCACATATCAAACTTGCCTCTGAAATAATAGATATCACTGCTCCCCTCCCCCACTAGCACAACATGTGCTGTCCAGAGTGCTGAAAATCGTGCTGTGTGGAAATGATATCCAATGAGTCAGACCTGTTTTAGATTTTTTGTAACAACATATTCAAATGCAGTAGCCTGTCTATGTATTTTCAGTATCCTTGGTCTTGTTGTGTGAACAATTAGGGACATGTTGTGTTTGTTATGTTCAACTGGAAAACCACTGTAACACTGTGAAAGACTGGACTGTAATCTGATCTATTCAAACAGGGATGAAACCTACTTTTTTTATCTTAAAAAGTGTGGTGTTTTTCTTTAATATCTTAAAGGTGTGGCTCTCCCAATTTAAACCCAGAACCTTGAGATCAATGACCCTAGTCACAAGACGACATTGCCACCTCTTGAGACTAGCCGTGCTAACCTTGGATGACTTGGGCCGGTTGTTTGTCTGATTGTACTGCTGGAGCTGTTTCTCCCTCTCTTTCTTCTTCATGGCCATCAGCTTGTCGCGCTGCTGCCGCAGGTGCTCCTGTCTCCTCTTCAGCTCATCATCACCCGGACCTGCAGCCTGGGGAGGGGGGCATATCCAGGTCAAACAGTAGAGATAACAACAGGACTGGGAATGTTACAGGAGAGGTGCTCTAGACATGAAAATGGTGATGAGTATACAGAGTATAAAAGGGTGACAACTGTAACAACAACAACAATAGGAGAAGTGTTTATGATACTTTTCCATTAGAATACTGTGTAGGCAGAGGGAGATTAATTAGTGATGGTTGGGTAGGAATAACTTGATCATGAAGACCATGGCTCACAAACAGATGTAAAATGGGTTGGTGCAATTTGGAATATTAGACCCCGTTCATACCAGGATTTGCAGCCTGGGACTCACCTACAGGCTTTCCCAGTTTGCAAATTCTGGTAGGACTTCGGATCTGAGGAGGAATTAATCCGGATCTGACAAATGGGTCAAATCGGGATCAATCCCATGCCTGGGTAAATCCCGATTCGTGAATTGATTAATCCTGGTATGAAGTGGGTCCTAGCTGTTTCTCCAAAGACTTTCCATGGCATCATGCATGGCAACAAACTTATGGCAGGTCCAGACTAAGTACAAAAGTACACCAGAAGCATCTGTCTTCTGTGCAGTTGGTTGGGGTTTCTATGCAGCTTACTCTATGCAGCTTATGTTATTATGTGAATGTCACCACTAGTTTGTTCTGGCTAGTACACTATTGCTAAATGTCAAGGACTCTGGTAATCCTAAGCAACTACCCTAGCAACTGTCTCTGCTCACACTCTGCAAGCCAAGCACAGTGTTGGTACCAACATGCAGACAAGAAGGTGCATGACTTGAGCAGTTTCCTTATCCACACAAATGTGCCAAATTGTACTGACAGGATGACATTCTCAGAAGAGGTCTAGAAATGTGGTTTTGTAGCCCACCCCGTACATAATTGGTCCACTATCATAGAATGATAGCATGATGTCTCCCGATCATTTTAATCATGGTTCTAGGGCTCTTTATGCATATTTATAATATTAAACCTGGTAGATAGAATCACAGCTTCCAAACTAACTGTGCCTTAATTTTACATTTACCTGTCCCTACTTTCAATTTGTTTTTCATTCTCTTATAGAAAAAGACCTGAAGACAACTCTTGTCAGGACAGGATGTTTTTTTCATGTACTATGAGGAAATTTCTCATTTGCCTATGCACCAACTGTTCCCACTGTGCCTGGCCTGCATAGTGTGAGCAGAGCCTTACTGCAGATCCAGCTGAGTCACTGGTATGCCCTGCCTCTGCCTGCGCTCCCTTTAGCCAAGCGGCAGCTGCTTCTGAACTACTCAGCTCTCTCTGGGGAGGTCCTGGGGGAGGGGCGGAGGGTTTGGGTTTCTGGGGGGGAGGCTGTGTGGGCGGTGGGGACTGTGGTTTGTGGGGTCGGACGGGTGCTACTCGTGCTGTTGGGAGGTCCTAGTTGTAAACAGAAAGACGAGTTCTGTGACATACAGTGAGACCTATGAATATCAATGTTGTGTTTCTGATTTCAGTCTTGATTAGGGTTAGAGTGATTCTTGCTGTTTCTTTTGTTTTAGATCCCTACAGAAATGAGAACATGTTTGCTACCATTAGTCGGGTAACCAGATACACAACTTTTTTTCATAGGCCTCAAGAGATGTTCTTGTGCAGCAGTAGATAGATAACATATTATATGGTAATCCAAACCATTTAAAGATGATGTAGCCTATCCAGGCTTACACATTGAGAAGGCACGGACATAACACTTGTCAGGGTTGGAAAAGTCCATCAGCTCAATTGCCCAGTGCAATAATATGCAAGCGTTTGCATATCATTGCAATTTTGGGCCGGTAGGATTTTATTTGGGCCAGTAGATTTTTGCTGAATGGGGCAAGTAAATTTTTTGAAACTTGTTCAACCCTGAAAAGGCAGACAAAATGTGACATCGATGACACAGTTAAAACATTACTAACTGTACTTTAAAAACAAAATGTTACAACTCCCATGTTAGCAACGTACAATAAATCTTCTGGAAAAAATTACCAGATGAATCTGAAGAAAGGAAACATCCATCCTCAAGCACTTACAGATAATGAGGACTGTTTAGCTGGAGCAGTGCTGAGTTTGGCCTCCTCCTTCCTGGGTGCTGAGGCCTGTGCTATAACTGCAGCAGGCTTGCCCTGAGGTGTGTCTTTCTTCTCTGCAGCTTTGCTGTGAGCCCCATCCTGATCCTCATCACCATCAACTTTGGGCATACATTCTAGTGACAACTTTAATGCCTGGGAAAGAAGAGAGTACAACTTAACATCCTCCACATCCACTAAACAGTTATGAGAATGAATGACACAGTAGGACAGTCTAACAGTGCCATGATATTGTATTCTTGGACTCAGGAAGATTGTAAGAGCACCATTAAACAGATAGATAAATAGATAGGTATAGCGTTAGTATATGCTTTAAGTGTTTGTGTATCTTTAGGCATAACTGATGTTAAGGCGTAGATAGTCTCAATGTAACATGTTTGTCTAATGACTCCAAGAAGACTAGTGGTACATAGCATTCACATTGTATTCACTAATGGAGATCTTTTCAATAAACAATAAACCATCAAACAATAACTTTTCAAATTTTCTGGTCATCCATGTCATCCCATTGGATGCAGGTGATACATGTATATACACCTGTATCCTATACACAATAAATTTCATGAAACTTTTCAACAGCTTTGCATCAAAGGTAACATTCCAACATACAAAATGTTCTACTGTTAGCACCTACTTTATCCAGCATTTCTCTCTCCTTCTTGAGAAGTTCCTCCATGCGAGCCAGCTCATCTTTAGACTCCTGCATGACTCTCTCGATGTCTGAGGAAGTCTTGGATTTCTTGCCCTTCTGTTGGGCCTCGTACTCCTCCTTGGATTTCCTGAGGAGAAGGTGGAGCGAAAGAAATAAAATGGTTTTCTGTAAATACATGCACTAAGTTACCGTTCAAAAACTACCATGTACGAAAACTTTGACAAAACTGGTCCACAAAGGAACACTTTTAAATTTTTAAATTTCTAAGCTTCCTACAAAATCATTTACAGAAAGCAATAGACTGATCCTGTCAATCATAATCAGCACTACCACCAATGATAACATGGCAATTAAAGGGTTTAACCAATGAGTGGTTGCTTCATATGTTGGTGAAATATTTGCATTTTCAAAGTTGGGTGTCTAGTATATAGCTATGTTTGTTATCTATTTTGTTGCCTAATTAGAATCAATAAACATTTTCGTGTTTCTATATTACAGTTTTGACGGAGATGGTTAGGGTTATGGGTCTATCAATAACATCATCTTTTTTTGACTGCAGTGGCTCTTATATATGCAAATTAAAAAAGTACCAAGATGACCTTACCTGAGCACCTCCTGCAGTATTGCTTCTTCATCATCTTCCTCCTCCCCAGGACCCCCCATGGCTTCTCTAGCCTTGGAGTCTGGATCCATTCCATTCTGGTGTTTTAACAAGTGTAAAGCCTGGAGCTCCAGCTCAACCTGTACAAACAGTAGAGATGTTTAGCTTTCGTACATTCATTTATATTTCCTGGGATTATATTTTGCAGTAGAAGATGAAAGGAACTTCCCACAGTATTTCAAGATTGTGATTGAAACAATTTGGGGGTACAGTTAAATTCTGTAGTAATATATGTACATTGGACAATGCATGCTTGCGGTGTCATGAATTCATGGTGGAGAGGTCTCCAGGTAACTTACAAACCTTCTACAAACATCTACAGTACACAGGTAACCATTTACTAGTAACTCTACAGTCTTTGATTGGTCAGACATATACACAAAACTTGCATAAATCACATCTTACTTTCTAGGTCAGATTTTACATTTAAGCTACAAAAAAAAAAGTATGATGCTAGGACACTGACCCTGGTCTGGACCATCATAGCCTTGAAGCTGAAGAAGTTGTCAGCTGCCCAGAGCTGCTGAAAAAGACCCTGTGGATGCAAGATATAACATTAGATATAACATAGACACACAACATTACATACAATGTATGACTATGAGGTTCTGACAATACTTTGATTACACTGGTACTTCTTTTTGATACATGTAATTCGTACCAAGTTCTAGTTTCAAACTGAACATGTTGAAGACAACTTTTCACTAGATTTTATGAAATTACATGTACATTAGCCAGAAATCAGATTAGCTAAAAGGAAAGCAAATGTAATACAGCTTACTTATCATCCTCTTGCGCACCAACCACTCGGATGAGCTAAGTACTATGTATTCCCTCACTTGATCTTAAAGAAGTAGCTTAACACAAATCTATAATTTCCCAAAACATAAGGTGAAAGACTCCAGAGAAGGAAATGCTGAATGCCACGATTGAGCCCTTAAGAGCACAAAGCACCCCACTTGGTGTACAAAGAGAATGCTGCAGGCTTTGGTTCCCATGCATTGATTATCCGTAAAGCGCTCTTTCAGCATATTCTGGTTTCCTTCCCAGGGCACTAGTCTGCCCTTTGCAGCTGGTATTTCCACTTCAAGCTTCAGTCAACACTAAGACGTAAAATTCAAACACACAGCAAAACCAAACTGTCCAACTGAAATTGGCCATTTTATTACTTCCGGAAGCAGGTTTCAAGATTATTTTGATGGATTTGTTTGATTTTGGCAAGTTGGTAGTTATTTAGGTCCTGATGAAATATGGTGATTTGGGAGAACAGTAGCAGTATTTTCATGTGTTGCAGAATCACACTGTCTTAAGTTATAGACTGAGACCCCCATCTTAAAGTAGAGGTTTGGCTCCAGTTTGTTTTAGACTTTTTAGTTTTTGTAGGTCTCTCTATTTTGATAGCTTTTACTAACTAGCTTACACTATTTTTCAGTGGCACACATTATTTGTATCTGATACAGCATATGACAATTTGTCTGGGATAAGGAAACAGAGCAGGCTTGCTCTGTGATAGGAAATCTTATGTATACAGCTAACATTACACAAAGCTCATCTACAGTTATATAGCTTAGAGTCAACTTTCTCTGGAAGGAGGAACGAAAAAATACTCATGGGCTTTCAAATTCAATACTAACCAATGGATATGTGCCTGCCTGCGCAGATACAAGCTCTTTCTTACAGCCTTCTGTAAACTGGTCCTCTGTGATCCCCAGATCTTCCATGAAACTTCCAAGTAGGGCTTCCACCTGCAATATACAAGGTCAACAGTCATTCAGTGCATGTCTCCAAGAGATATGATAAACGTATTAAAAGGTGACTGTTTGCTGTTCCAAAACAAGTGGTGTTATAATTAAGCATATGAGAAACTGTGAGCTATAATATGTTGGTTCTGAAGCGACTTTAGATACTTAGCAAGCTGGGTAAATAACATGATATGATGACATGAAGTTATGCTGTAGTACCAAGGAAAGTCACCAGATGGCCCAAAATGAAATCATTTGTCTGACAGGACAGTCCTAGGACCTAACTACTAGTATTTAAGATGTTTCAAAACAATCCATTTATAGCTCATTGAGATATGCTTATGTACATACAAATGCTACCAAAAAAAAATACCTTCTTGGTAAAGGTAATAAATGATATTTGTTTTGTGTAACAGTGAGTTTTACCTACCATGCCCTTGTACTGGTTGTGAGCCTCTGTGTATTCCAACTTGTTTTCCTCATTATTGTCAAAAACTGCAGAAAGAAAAGAAAAACTGTGAGTCACTTCCTCAAACATCATCCTCTTAAGGGAGGTGGTCTCCAAAGCCTTGGAACTTTATCTCTTTTCAATATCATGACAGGAATTTTGTGCTTTGTGAAGAAACTGAGCTGATTATACTGCCATTTAAATGTTTTTATCACCACAACTAATGGAACTGCAGCTAGGATATAGAGCGGTATCAAAGAAAGGATGAGTTGCCAAACAAATCATACATGTACTGTAGACTGAAATGTTCGCAGCTGTCTGAAATTCAATAAACGAATAGATAAACACAATGGTTTAATTTTACAGTTTTATACTAGCACTGCATTTTGCAATAAAATATGATCGTATTGTGTGAACAATGAACATCTGTCCAAATGTCATCTGTTTTGAAAGATAATTATCTGTCATTGCTATGGCCATGTTATGAATATATTATGAGATAACGTTATATTATCAGGTAAATTGTCCAATTGTACATGATACGTTTTATTCTATGCATACAGGATTTAGAAATTTAGTCTATTTACTTGTTTTTTGAACCAGACCAATGATTCTGACGATTCTGAGAGGGTACACATGGGGGGTTCTAATGGGTTGTTTAAAAAAAAATGTAACGTGTTATGTAGAATCTAGCTAGATGCAAACAATTGCCTCCATCTGCGTTGAATGTGTTGTGCTTCAAGGAGATTAAAAAAACAAGTTTTTTATTTTTCTAACCTACTCGTTGATGAATGCAGATATAACGTTAGGCATTTGAATTTGCCTGGCCAAATTGGTTAATACCACAACCGATCATTTCCCTAACACTATTGCACTATGACTTCTGCTAAATATTATTGACAAATGTAGTGTTTGAACTTTCTTTGTGTCTAATTCACAAACTTTCTTGAGGGTTTGCATGGGGGGGGGGGGTCTATCTTTTTGTCACAAGTAGAAATTCTGTTGGAGGTGCCGACGTGAAGGATATTTTCACCTTGCAAACCCTCAACAGCTTACTATAATCTAGTGAACATGGAGTGATCTGTTGATAGGTGTGCTCACACAACAAGGAGGAAATAGAAATTACATCATCATAGGACGTTTACAAGAAGATATACAAAACATAAACAGGTGAGATCACCTATCCTGGAGGCACATGAAATCACCCAGTCTGACTCATGTGTCTGTGTCACGGCTACCACAGGTCAGGTTAGGTGTACAGGACAGACAACCCCTCCCAAACACCTGTTCTCTTCACATTCTTCCGTGTGTCATGACTAACCAGGTAAAGAGGACGCCACAAGGACTTCAGGGACACCCCAAGCAACAACATACTTGACAGTAGAGACTTAGCTCACCTAAACAATTCTCCTCTATGAAATTCATAACCGGCACCGTCCAGGTGGGACTGCGCAGGAACTGAACAACGCTGTCCAAGACCCAGTTCTCCGATGTCGCCATGATGCCTTGACAATACAAACGCCGATTTCCGGACACAGGGCAGCTCAAAGCTTCCCTGTGCTGTAGCGCCACCTAGCGGATACAAAAGTCTTCACACATTTTCCTTACTACTGGCACTTTTGTACCAATACATTAAAATGATGTACGATGCAAGCCTATCTTTATCTATAGGATGTATAGTAACTTTTTACGGGCACAGAATGTGTAATTATATGCGTATTGAACTGTAGAACTACTTTTCCTTATACAACATCCTGGACGTGCCTGGTAACCGACAAAACGCGTGATACGGCCTGTGGATATCCCTCCGCTAATGAAACGCTCTGATTGGTCAGGTAATTTTAGCCTTTCACACCGTTCAGAATGTGAACTGGGCTTTGAATTTTTGGTGTGGAGGTGAACTGCGGTGAGCTTCCTTTCCAACTTTCTTTTATCAGTTTTTTAGTCAGCCGGGGGCCGTTCAGGTGTAGCAAACTGTAGGTAGGGGTGTCTGCCGTCGAAAGTGGATTGTGTGTTCCCCAGGATTGCTTGTTCCACGGAGTTACGGGCGGATTTGTGCCGTACGGTTGGCGAGAAAGGATCGCGAGGCCGACCGATGTTCAGACCGGAACACCTTTAGTCGGACGGGAGTGGTGTGTACATAGTGCCAACCAACACTGTAGGACTGCTCAAAACAAGTGTCTATTATTCCGTTTTCCAACGTGCTGTGTCGTGCAGAATCTCGGGAGAACTCGACGCGTGTTTTGCTGTGTAAAATGAGCTGAGAGCGCCCTCCCTGCCACCCTGCAGTACGTGGCAAAACAAGCCTGAGTTTAGTCCGATTTTGTCGGGACAGGGACTCAACATGGCCGAGGAGGATGCAGACATCTCTCCCATGGAGGCCTTTATGGACAGTCCCTTGGTGGTCTGGGTAAGTCCTGAATCTCTGGTATGTTAATAAAGGCCAGGGACTGACCAATAGCTTGATAATGGGTCGTTGAAATGCTTTCATCTGATCATAAAACTAGTGACTAAATGTTTAACTGTAGTTGGAACAAATCTCTGGAAACAGTCGGAATACTGTAAAAATTAGAATCTAAAACATCAATCCCTAGCAGTTAAGGGTTAATTTCTATTCATGTGTATTCAAACCGTTCAGTAGCATCGTTTGTTCATTGTAATGCATGTTTCTGTAGTAGACCTCACACATACATGTGAGTGTTGTTGTTGTCAGCTGATTCCACAAACTGTTCTTCTGTCCCTGATACAGGCCAAGACTTTCAGCCCTGGCTCCAAGGTGGATTTCACAAACTTAGTGGAAGGAACGTTCCTGAACGAGATGATGCTCCAAATGTACGTCTCCAACTTTTCCTGTCTCTGTCATTACGTACTGTTAGATATACACCTACTTGTACCGGCTTCCCGACGGTTAAATTCTCACTCTTTGTTACATGATCTGTCATTCAATGACATCATCTGGGAAAATTCTAAAGCCTCTATTTGGGCGTAAACGTTGCAGCAAAGTTAAAACCTATTGTTAAGGGTGCTGCGGAGAGCAGGAGACCCTACCTTCAGATAAAATTCCAGTCACTTAACACCAAACCTGACACAGAAAGGTGTACACATCTTCCCTGGGGTGAATAACGGAAACACAGGTCTGGCCCAAGGCTGGACGTTGCCTCTATTGTTATCAGTACAGGTGGAAAAACTTATAGTGTAGGAAACGTGTTTAAATCCTTTGTGCCGCCAGCAAACAGCTGACAGGAAGCACCAACGTTCTCTACAAAGGTCTCCTTTCTTTCCAGTAGAAAAGCATAATTTGGTTCAGAAGGAGTTATTAACAACCACAGTGAAGTTTAACAAAAAACTTCCAAATGACAAGAAAGGTAGACAGGGCTGAAGTATGTACCAGGACAAAGGTGTGTGTAATCTAAGACAAGGTATTGTGACATGTGTGACCTGTAAACACCTTGGCACACCTGTGCTCATGACTTTCCCTCCCATAACGTATGTCTGCTGCCCGCATATAGTACATTGTCATGGCCGAGGGTCATGGACATTTTTGTCTGGCTACATCATTCTGTGCATTATTCATTATTGCAGCTGCAGACTTAACAACATTGCTTGGTAGAAACAAGGATGGCTCCTAATACTATTGTTTGATATCCAAATTTATCTTTTATTATGTGGTGGAAGATTGAATTTTTCACTTTGTTAGATAATCAAGCACTTGTAATGTGCAGAAAATTGTGCAGATATGTGTTATATCTGTCAGATCAATCATGTGTTAATGAGGTGAAACAATTGTGACAGATTCTAGGATGGGTGTTATTGACAGTTGCCATTGAAGCTGTATTTGTCACTTTTTGCTCCTAGTTGTCATATTCTACAGCTGTTTGGTGTCTGTTGTGGAAAGTAGGGTTTCTTGTTTCAACAGCCTTTGTTGTGCAAAGGTGGATAATTAGAGATTCCAGCTATTTGGAGCAGTTTGTTTCTGTAGTCTGTTCTTGATGAGATGTTTTGCCACAAACTTGACAAAGTGGTATTTACCACACATTGTTTTGTTATTTTCTGAATTGTCTATATGTAGGCCAAAGATGTCTAAAACCAACTGTGTAAACTATCTATAGCAGAACCATTAGCATGCTTATTTGTCATACATACATACATTAACACTGACTAGATGTGTACCTACTTCATTTGAACCTGGAAATTAAATGCAAATTGCTATTTTGTAGGTCATAATTCTGTGCCACCACAGAGAAGCCATAACAGGAATGCCAAATGAGGTTTTGGTGCTCTCCTGGGATGGCAGACTACCATTTATGATGCATATGGGGGAAACCCTGTCTGCTTGTCCAGCCTAAACCTTGGCATGTGGAGCATGTCCCTCCACATTCTGGCCATGGCTTCTTACAAGTTTGTCATACTTGCCCGAGGTACCAGGACAAACCCCAATAGAATGGTGCCGACCTCTTAGCTCTTACTTTGGGTCTGGAAGTAAATGCCGATAATACTCAAGCAATGATGGCACAGGCTGTACATTTATTGCCAGAGGGTTAGAATCGTCACTAGGGATTGCTTGATTAATTTGTTAGGAACTGGCAGATGACAATTTAGACATACATACAAGTTTACAACACTACAAAATTACATACATTTACTGACTGTAGTTTCAGCTAGTCAGATGGGTTAGTTGGCTAGACCATGAAACTGAAAGAGCATTTTGGAATATTTGATGCTCCTGCCCTGGCTTATACTAGTAGGCATACAGTAGCATCCTGTTTTGAAATTCAATTCAAGATATGTTTCTGCTAAACCCATATTTGCTAACCTATCAGTACTGCACATCAGATATGTTATACCTGTTTGTGTTCAACTAAACACAAAATGTTGTGGTTAAGTGAAAATTATTTAGTAATTACTTAAATTTTTAGGGGAAAAAGTCTAGTTTTAATTGTTTATGTCAGTCAATAAAAGACAACTCTAGTATTTCATTGGAAACTACTGTGGATCGACATTGATTTCTACACACGAAATGAACATTTTTACACAGAAAGGAAAACAAAAACTGCTGCAAAGACGTACTACATTTCTAAACAAAGCTCTAGTAGTCTATATTATAAATGTGAAGTTGAACACATTTGTATTAAATGCATCATCTAATGCAGACCCACCCTCAGAGTTCTTAACCCTAATATACATGCCAATTGTTGTGTTGCAGTCTTTAGAAAAGCATGGAAGACGTCAGTCCTATGTTTGAGAAGAGTAACATGTCTAGCATGTCAAACAGCCGCTAACACTATGCTAAAAGAGGAATATACTTGCCAAAACAATATCAGTATCGCTGGTATCACTTCCTATGTACTTACTAACACTTAGCACAGCTAATGAGCTATGTGCTTACTAGCTAAGCACAGAAGTGGTGTTGTTGTACCATGGGGTGATTTATGAGTTATAACGCTCATAATCTTTGGGCCAACAGGTATCTTCTGATACCCAGCCTTCTGTCAGTTCTGAACAAAAGTTTTGCGTCGGTCATTAATTATTAACATGGGACAGAGAAGTGTTTGATTGCAAAAGAATAGAAGTAGGTCTACTTGTTGGCAGTGTCACGTAAAGCTTGTGGGTGAGATAAGTGTAATCTCGTGGCCACCGTTACCTTTGACAGATATTTTCTAACTGAACTAACTTTTCTAAGGAAAAGAGTCAGGAGGCATATTTAAAAATGCAAGTTGATTGTGCTAACCACAGGGTTTGGAAAAAAACAACAACAACAGATGACCAAATGTAAGCCCCAAGATTTTCAGTGTATAATTGTTTGTTTCCTGTAAGCAAAAAGCTCCTTGCTGTAAGTATGTTGTGTCTTCATGTGGTGATGACAGGTTTAACTTTAAAGTTTAAGTTTAAAGGAAGGTCATATTGTGAAACATTGGCTGTCTACCCTGTCTGCCTCAAAGTCATATGTGTCTGTGTGACAGTACATGTAGAAGTGACAGGCTTAATCATTGATTACCATGATCTAGGCCAGCTTTGAATCTTTGATATAAACTGACAACAGTTTTGGGAATGTGGTCGGCTGTGGCAATGCCAACAACAGCATATTTGTATGCGTTGGGGAGAAAGGGTTCACACTGCAGTTTTGCCACTTGTAACTACAGTTGCATGACAGTATAAATTTGTCAGTCTAAAGTAAGTGCTAACATTTTCTCAGGGATACCTGCATGTCGTACAACATTTTCCAGAAGGGTTCTGTTGTAGGTCTTAGACTAGTTAGAGATAAGGTTAGAATGGCCTTCCGGGCATGGTCTCCTGCTGTACCCTTTAATCTCTGCTGTGATTTGTCGGTTTAACTGTTGTCTGGTAACATCAGGGCTAGGTTAGGTCAGGCGTGCAGTTTACTGTGCAGTATTTTAAACTTCTATCCATGTACCTCAGTATGGTGGTACACAGGAAAGTTAACAATGGTACCCAAAGGACAGATTCTATATTTTTTTACTTACTTAGGACCAATAGGCTAATATATTTCTACTTTTGTTAAATCTTTATGGTGTCTCGATTGAAGAGTATAGTAAATACTCAGTTTTGCACACAGTGTTTATAACAGGATCATAACCCAGGTCTGGTTTCCCTCCCACAGTGACCCTCGACCAACTAACCAGCGGATCAACAAGCAGGTGCAAGGCCAGGTGCACCTCCGTATCCAGAACCTGGCTATTCTGATGAGGCACATCAAGTCCTACTACCAGGTAAGAAATGTTACACAGATGACTCACTCTCCCAGGCCTAGGAAAATTAATGTTGTGTATCTGGTCAATGTCGTGGAAAAAGTTAAGATCAGTAGGTAGGTTTCTCATTTCTGCTAAAGTTATCCAACAAATACTGTTTAACAGTGTAAAACTGAAATGCATCAGAACAGTGGTAGTTTTGACATCATTTTTCAATTATGCAACTATACCCAAACATGTGTTTACAAGCATAACTTTTCTGTTGCAACAGAAATTAGTTGAAAAACATTGTTTTCCTCACTCAGATGTCAGATCTAAAATTTATGTTCCTTGTCGGTGATTGGCTAAAAAAGGATAGGGTTGTTAGGTTTTTGCTAGGGTTGGTTGGATAACCAGAAACACAACATATTTTTCCCCTGGATGTGTTTTATTGTGCCAAACATATGACAGATTTGAAAGGTACTATGGTTACTTTGAAAGGAGAGAGAGACGCATTCACAAATCTCAGGTAGTAGTGTAACTGTAAGGGTACTGACTAGGGTACTTCAGGTCTTAACTTCAGCAGGTAACTGCAGGTTATAGACTTTCCTGCATTGTCAGCTGCATTGGATCTTAACGTCAGCAGGTAACTGCAGGTGATAGACTTTCCTGCATTGTCAGCTGCATTGGATCAGGAGGCACTACAGGGATGTTGACCCAATTCTTATCTGTACTTAGTGCCTATTTGTTTGTTTAGGTATGATAAGGATATGGTAATAGTGTTTATTAGCATATTGCATTCACAAGCTAGATCCTGAGGTCTCATACTACATGGAAGTATAGAAAGTAATACAAAATTCTACATAAACCATGTCCCGTGAAGGACTTAAACCAAGATTCATGTTTAATTTTAAACACAATTAGTGAGTATGAACGGTCAGATTAATGCTCTTGTAGGAGAAATGTAGTTATTCAGAGGCTATATATCAGAACAAAGTAATGTGTATTAAATCAAAAAGAGAAACAGATTTTGATATTTACCAAAGTATCCTGGTCAGTCCTATTGCAGAATTTATATCTGTGTTTGTAGCATAGGTACATGCAAAAGGCTGTTTTAAAGGTTTTCAACACACAGAAACTGAGAAAGTGATGTGCTGTGTATTGTTGTGATCTTGTCTGGCATCTGCTATCTGGTGTCCAGCAGTGCCCAAGCCCGAACACAAATATCCTGCTGTTAAATTAAGGAATTCCTGGTCAATTAGGCATGTCCTTCTCTGAGCTGTAGTATTTGTTTTTGAGTGATTTTCACCTTGAGACAACATATGACAAGTGTTCTAACAGTGATGACCATCATGCATATCTGTTGCAGATAGTGTCACATGTGTATGTGTTGTTTCGATGCAGATCCAATGTTCTTGAGTTAATGTATGGAGAAAGGTTGTGGTACCTACATCTAGAGTAATGAAGATACTAAGAATAATTTCATGACATTTGTACTTATCTACAGTAAACAGTTTTGTTGTCACCTATACTCCATGCTAACTGGTAAGTGTACTCATGTCTTAAGTTTTAGCAACAAGGCTAAGGAATTCAGGGTACTTGTTTGTACGTACATGTTAGAATGCAGGGCATCTTGTAAACTCTTGGACTACTGTAAGTTGGAGAAACAGCTTGTGATGATCATGTGCAGTGCATTGGGTAGATGGACATAGCAGAAACTGAAAGAGACCCCAGATGGTTCAACTGACATTTTACTGATGCCAAAGTATCTGACTTTTTGCCAGTTGTGTCGCTGAATGAGGGATAAAGGTCATTTTAAAAGGAGTGCAGCTTAAAAGTCTATGGTCCTCTTTATCTATGATGACATGATGATACCTCTAGTTTCACATTGGCCTGGAATATAAACAGATGTAAGGAGAAAACCATATGTAGAATTTTTTCTTTCCAAAATAGACTTTACCTACCAAAACAGATTGTGAGCATGATCATGTAACAACATTAGTACTACCGAAAGGTAACTTGAGCTGCAAATTTATGTTGTACTTGTAGACATCATGTTGATAATGAGAGCTAGCAGACTTTTTGCACTATATATATTTTGTGAGGAATTTAGTTTGAGAAACTTAAAAAATTATTTGGTATAATGAACTGCATGCCAGTGGAAGCCTTGTTACCAACCTGCTGTTATTTCAAGACTGATCAATATTTTACCAAGAAACATGTGGTGTTTTTCCAGGCTGTTGCACACATGCTGATATCAAGGTTATACATGTATAGTATGTGTGTGTCGCATTTAAACAGAGGCATCTGCTATCATCCTCTCGGTGTGAACAAGGCGGGTGATCATGAACATGTACCTCAGTAGCCTTGTTGTAAGGTAGGTAGTCCCATAGCCTTTTTGAGGCTGTAGGGGTAGTGGATCAGGGCTCGAAATACTGGGTGCATGTGCACCCAGGTGCACCCAAAATTGGAGCTGTGCACCCAATTTTTTTCAGTGGGTGCACAGGGTGCACCCAAATATTTTCATAGGTTTATGTATGGAAAGATATCAAGTATGCTAGTATACATGATATTCTTGACATCTAAGTGTTTGAAAGATAATAAAATGTCTGTCATGTTAATTGTATAAGAATTTGATAGCTTGAACTTGTAACTAAGTTTTGTTATTAGGTTTTCTTGACATTCTACTTAAATTTGTGGTGCACCCAAAAATTTTTTGGTGCACCCAATTTGTAAAGCTGGGTGCACTAGTGCACCTAATCCCAAAAATGAATTTCGAGCCCTGTGGATTGTTCATGCACTGTGTATTGTCCACAGTATTGGAAGATGGGGCATATCCCTCTCCTTCCACTGCCTTTTACCTTCCCAATGTAAGTTTGGTACCTGTTCTTACACCTGGGATGAGAAGGAAAGACATATGAATTACCTTTTCCAATGACATAACTCTAGCAAGGAATGCCAGAATCAAACCTGTTACCTCGCTATCTTGTTTCTACCTCAAGAACATGGCCATTCGATACATTTGATTTGTTGTTGCACCCAATTTGCAATGTCCAGTTCTACAAAAACTTGTCATGCAATTCTGCCAGGCCTCTGGTTCAAAAGGCTATCATAAGTCAAACCAGACAAGGTGGTGAAGGATTGGCCTGTGTTGGAAGACACCCAAGAATCACTCTGATAGTAATGGTCAGTGAGGAGTCAGGCCAGGCCCTGTCCTGGTATGTGGACAGGAACATCCATACATACCCCTCCCCAAACTGGACATCCCATATGTAGTCTGCTGTTATAAAAAGTTTCCTGTTATGTATGTCATGTAGATTAACTTGGCTAGAAAATGAAGTTGTCTTTGAATATTGTATCCTTGTTGCTCAAAGATTTTTGGTAACGTAATGTTCCTTGTTACAATTTGCCCAATATTTCTCTATACTATATATCTAGTTTTTTGTTTGTGTACTGCAAGTAGAGGTTCACTCAGAAGTGTCCTTGCACAAAGTCTTCTAATGGTAAAAACCTGTCCCAGGGCGCAATCAGACCCATCCTGTGATGATAACATGTGGAGCCCTGAAAGGTCAGCTGACAATCAATACTCATCATAGTACTAGATGTACTATGTACTGTAAATTATTAAATGTATTTGGTGGTATTTTTCAGATGTGTTGTTTTGAAGGATATCATCTCTACATGACCCGTAATATTTCCAGGGCTGAACAATTTGATAATCAAGATATTGAGATCAGAGAAGTATGCAGTTGTACATGTACATTGTATGGAGTTTCTTTGTCATTCTTTGTCACTTTTCTGATGTTTATTTTGAATTGGACCCAAAAGTAGTGCAGAGGACATTTTCAGTCAGTCATGCATCCTGCCACTAGCAGTTGAACCTTACCCCTTAGAAGGTTGTACTTGTACACAAGTTGGGAAGGTGAACTGTGTGTTGCACTGGTGTATGACCCACATGTTTAGAGCAGCTGTTTTTCTTGTCCACCAGTGCATGTCCCTGTGGCTCCCATGCCCAGCCAGCCATAAAATAGTCACCCCTATTCTCATGTAGGTGCCAAACGTATTCATGGCTTCCTCCTAAATCCTGTTCACCAAAGAAAAGTTTTTAGAGGGGGGCCTATTCTGGGCCTATTCTGTTCCCATTGGTCTTCTGTAGTATTTACAATTGTTGCTATGGCAACTGGGAACCAAAGAATAGGAAATGATGTAGTCAAGAATGTTTAGTGGTTGTGGAAATGTGAGGTATGTGAATGCAGTCATGACGGACTTAGCTAGTGTTACACTGCTTTCTGTGTGACAGGAACAAGAAAGGATCTGATGCATCATGTTTATTTTCATTCTCGACATAACCAACAACTTGATTCTCAACAGAATGGAAGAGGTCACTTTCAAGTTGTTAAAGGCTGCATGTAAACAATCAAATCAGCTTTCTGTAGTGTAGGACATCTTTAGAGCACCAATTTCAAAAGAGACACACATACTTCAATGTACAAGATATATAAACTGTAGTCTAAGTCTGTGTTTTAAAAATCTGTCACTCAATGATTCTTGTATGAGAATCATGACATATCATCAGATTCTCTACTAGACCTAACGTTTTTGAATATTGATACACTTGTGGAGATTCTTAATCATTGATTGATTTTATCATCAGTCCTATGTCCGTACTGTTATATCTGCTGTGCTTTATTCTGCCCAAGTCTCTGAATGCTAGTTTAGTTGTCATGCTGTCCTGCACCTCAGGCATGTGCCCTTACAGGCCCTCAGCCAGCCCTGTGGGTTTGTTTCAACTGTCTGTCTGCATTTATACATGTGCCGTCTCCACCACAGTGTGTACTGGAATGTTTTAAACAGCCTAATTGTTGATAAGATAAAGCATTAATTGAATTCAGAGAGTATCACTGTACCCTTATTCGTGATAATTGGTTGCCCAGGGTATTGTGCATTTGTGTAAGCCAAAAGAAAGGCAGTTGTGGAGAAAGACCACTGTTTCTGGTGAATATATTTGGGGAAAATTTCTGTTGCAAAGCTTTGTAAGGGCTTTCCTTATAATATTTTTGTGATGTACAAGTAATGACAGAATCCTTGCAAATTCTCTTTATTGCGGCCTTGAATATGGTTTCTCCACAGTGTGTCCCAGATCTGTCAGGTCTGTTTCTGTCCATTTCTTTCCTGGATGTCCTGGTAAATAATCATTTCCTTCTTCCCTGTGTGTCTGTACACCATCACCTGCTGCTGCCAGGCCACACGCCATATTTCCCTCCTCAGTGTTTGAAAGCTGCCTTTGTGTTTGCAGAGGGCCTATGTCTATGATTTTCCAACTGTGCTATATGCTTGCCTTCTTGCATGCAATTGAGGTCAGGGGGCACTGCACTGTGTTTGGAGACTTGCCAGGAATGTAGGCATTTGGACTCTCTTGCTAACCCTCACTGTGGAACAAAGGATGCACATACTGCCCACACTTTTTAATGTTTGCTGTATCATGTCAAAATTTTTTTTCCTCATAAGATTTTGTTGGTAAAGGCAGTATATACACAAAAAAGTAATGTTTTAACCATAGGAATTGAGGTCCTTTTCCATCAGTTTTCATATGATGTTGCCCTCCTCCCTCCTCCTACATACTACCACACACTACCATGTCATCACCATCTTTGGAGGGCACACATTATACCTTGTTTGTGTCCCAGTAGATCTATCAGCTTTCAAAGCAATATTGATGAGGTAATGTCTCAAATGTCTGCAAATAGAGATCAGTTCGTGGGCTGATAATGAGTAATTAAAATCAAATTTTATGGAAGAAATTGTTTTTATTACACCTTATTCTTGATGATGAGGATAGACTTTAATTTGTTTTATTGATACATTTACATGTGTGTTCTGTTGTAATCTTACATTCGCGATTGAACCCAGCTTTATTTGTAGTTACCTGTGGGATTTCTGCTGCCCTAGTCAAGCCCCAGTGGTGACCCAGTCAGGCTGGGAGAGGGTCAGAAAGGTCCCCTGGACCCTGTTGGAACTGGCCGAGAATGGGCATAGATTAGTGTCAGGTAGCTCCGTCCTCCCTGAATGGACAGCAGCCTTGAAAGGTTTGAACACAAAGGGGAAGTACAGCACAAAAAGCCCCTAACTCATTTATTTTGTCAGAGTTATCAGTGACGTACACACACTTCCTGTAGGTCAGTCCACGGTATTGATACATGTAAACTGATTTCAGAATTTTAATAGCGTTTAATGTCCTCCATTATCTGAAGATACCATTGAGAGAAAATTGCTGTTTAGGACACGAAGAAAAGTATTGGAGCTAGGGAGAGCCGCGTGTGTTGGCAGTATTTATTTTGCTGATTAGAGGCTGGGAAAAGCTTTTTGGTAACAACAGGTACAGGTGGACAAAACATCTCCCACTGTAATACCGTCACTCTGAAGGGTTTACAGCCCACTTTATCAATGGTGACGCAGGGTGCTTTTATCGTCTGTTTGCTTGTCCTGTTTTCCTTTCATTACGACTTGCATTTTTCTACAGCAGGTTCCTGAGCAGCTCAAATATTTGCCAACAAACGTGGCAGCGTTGATGTGCCATAACAACAAGCCCCGCCGCGCCATTCTTCAGCAAAAGTGCCCTTCTCCACATTCTCGCCACCCCCTCCTGAAGAGGGGGTGTTGGACAATAGTCACACGCACTCTAGCGAGTTGTTCATTGCAAAGCTGGTGGTAGGATTGAAGGTCAATGTGATTCTCAAACTTTTACAACTGGCAGGGGTCATGGGGAGGGTAGGAGCTGGGCTGTATGCAAACAGACGTGTTTGGCTGCACCTGAGCAAAACATGGCCAAAGGTCCCAGAGTTCTACATGTTGTATACAAAATGGGAAGCCAGCATGTTCCATGCATCCTACTTTTTATGGCATTTTACTAACGATGAAATGAAATTGGCACTTAATTGTTGGGTGATAGATGTGTAATGATGTATTGTGAGGACCATGTGACATGTTCTGGAGTATTCTGGGCCCAGTGTACAAACAAGGAGAGCAGTACTGTCCTTCAGTCACGTAAGCAGACCACAGGGCTCCCTGGTGTAAAACACTTAAAAGGCCATAAAGACTGAGAAGCCTGAAGAATGGATTGTATTTTTGGATCATTATTGCAACATAATACCTGCAAGAGGTTTATACTAAACCCACCATAGCTTCATGGCACTCTACGCTAATGGTTTCCTTATACCCTGTGGTTTTGCGTAAAAGGTACATGAAAGGCCATCTACGGTTTCAATGTCTTACATGCCGGCCATTGATACTTTTAATTCTACAATAAATTCAGTTAATTTTGTGTGATGGCAAATTTGATTGTCACTTTTAAATTCTATTTAATGGGTACTAATTAGCATGTGTCCTGGTTAATGGTAGAGTTGAAAGATGTTGTCTTCCTTGCACCTCAACCATGAAGAAATACAGATACTGGTCTGTCTGGTTACCTGGATACAAATGTCTCCTGTGAATAGACCAGGTGTACAGTAACCATGGAAGTAGAAACTTCCCTTATCTAGTATTACCTCTCGCCTTAGGTAACAAGATAGCCATTCGTGGACAGGTATTCAACCAACCAAGTAGAGCAATTTGTAGGAACTGGAGAATCACACAGCATAGATGCAGATTACTGTTCTTCTGGGTGCTGGTTGTCAACATTGTGTTGTAGTAGCTGTTTCCACTTGAGGCTGTAACTACTGAGCGACAACTGAGTGGTCAAAGATTTTTCACTCTTTTAACGAGAAAGACCAACTAATTTTTGTAGTCTTTTGTAAATCAACTTTTAGTTTAACACTCTGCATCATATTCTGTTCACAAAATAATGGGCCACAAAATTTTATTTTGATTGCCCAAGTTTATGGAAATTGGTATTTGTCGTTAAAAGGAAAAATGTACGAAGGTCAAGTTCTGTACTTAATAGACCCTCCTGATATAAGGTACAATGTACGTAGTATAGCCCAAAATTCATTGTACAGTACACCTGTAAAATGTAGAATGAATGAGTCAAATATATGACTGATTATATGTGTCATGTCAGAAGGTTATCTCAATAAGAATGAACTTGGGAATGGCTTTTAAGCAATACGCTTTTTAAGACAAGCCTTGTATGATTTGAACAAGCCTAACTATATTGCAGGTCATGAACCCTTTTAAAATAAAAGTCATAGCAAACAGGAAATGACATCATTCAATAAATCATGCCTAAGAATACACTACATTTACAGAACATATTAATGTTCATCTAAAAACCATTACTTCAAATAAGTATTTATAGGATGGCATAATGGAAAGGAAAAATGCTGTTAATTTCAAAGAATACATCAGTGTCTCTATTTTTAGTGAAAATCACAGCAGGTGACTTCTTAGTGGTACCCCAGGAAGGAAGCCATTATGTGTGATTAGCACAGGTTACAGGCATGAAGGTCTGTGTGGCATTGATGTCATAGTGCAGGGTACACAGTGAACTGATGACGTACATGCAAGCATAAGGATGACTTGCTCCTTACAATACTGCAAGGGACTTCCTGTATTGCATTGGTAACTGTGCTTTGTCGCCTTTTCAGTAGTAGTTTTCTTGGGTATGCAACCATATTTTTCTTCTCTATAGACTGCCTGTTGTCTTCATCAGGGCAAAGTAAACTTGTCCTATTCTGATGCAATTATTACGACAACGATTACGACTGTTACTCCTCCTTGCGGCAATGTATTTTCACAGTGAAACAACTAAACATCCTTTAGGTAATCATGGCTGGTAGTTTGTTTAGTCCCTTTCTGTTTGAAGTTAGTTGCAAAGTTATTGGAACAAACATTTACAGGAAACAGGAATAAAGTACAGATTTGCAGACAAACACAACCCTCATGACGTGCTCTTCACTGATCCATGAGGTTTTCCAGATGTTTTAAATACTTGTGCTAAAACTCAGTTTACTCTTAAGTTTTGCAAGATCACAGGACTGTCACATAAGTGTACATGTATGCACAGACATGCTGGCATCTGCCCTGACTCAGGTTAAAAGAGCTGGATTGTATATACATGTACATTCAAGGAGGTAATTTGACAGGGACAGAAGCAACCCATTTCATACTGTACAATGTTGTATCATTGTAGCTACCAGTGATAACTCACAGCATGATTGCAGAAGTCAAGGGGCTTTAAACACTCCTTTATGGACCGTAGGATATTTATCGGGGGGGGGGGGGGGGAGGTCTGGTGCATTGGAAGTCGGATCAAAAAATTTTTTGATGGCCCTCCCCCCCATCTCAAAAAAATTTAACATGACCCTCCCCCTCCACCTACAAAAAATCATGACCCTCCCCCCGACAGGCATCATCAAACAGGTAGAAGAACAACCGATAAACCCGGGAAAATTTGGATTTTCAAACCCTCTAAAACAGAATTTCCTGCAACTTGAGAGGAAAATTATGCCCTTGAGATTGGATGCCGGTTGCCTTTTTTACTCCCGTTTTTCAGTAATCGACGTCCGCCCTCTCCCCAAAAATCTATAAGCTCGGGGAATCAGCAGTCCGTGATCTGGCCCGGGTATTATTTGTCCAGTCATGTCTATATGAAAATTTTGGGGTTTTGATGCTTCCAAACAAACAGGGCTCTAGTCAGTGAGTTCGTCAGCCCATGGATAAATCCTGCCAATTTTTTTTCCGGCAGTGAATATCAAAAGAATGCCTACCTCGTGCGATCGATGTTGCGCCCTCCCGCATCAAATGCTAGTAGTTTTTCCAGAGGATAGAATAAACGGCGCCATCACACCTTGTGTTTTTTTTCTATTTTGCCCGATGATTTTACTCAAATTTATCATTTATCGAATCGGTCGGGTTTTACAAGGCCGCGACGTCATTTTCCACGAGCGTGCGTTTGTTTCGTGCGACCTCAGGTAACCCCGTTTTCGGCGTGAAATCTTTGGCTCACCGCTGGATTTCTTTTTACATAGAGTAGAGTAGACCAAGAACGTTATACATTATACGAAGGAGGGCAATCTGCTGCATCTTTGGCAGTGATCAGTGCCGGTGTAGTCTTGAAGGAGTAGCCAGAAAAGACGTGCTGGGCGCTGCGATCGACAGTCCGTCTGGGGAGGGGGGCGTGCCGCGCCATGTGCTACGGACGCCAATGCCAGTGCACAGCCGACTCGATCGACACTTGTCAACAATATTGCGGCCCCTTTTTCTGCCGCAAATTTTGTCTTTTTGAAACAAAAGAAATGTTTTAAATAAAAAATAAAGTGTACAGTTTTGGATTCTTCACATATTTACCGTGCACCGCTTTTGTAACTTAAATATTTTGGGAAACTCAGCCGAGCCGAGTGCGTCTTTCCAGAAAAAATAAGTCTGTAGACGGAGTATCGTATGCCTGGCGGGAACACTGGTCCAGGGCAGCGCCACTTTGGGGGGCCTAGGGGGGGCGAAGCCCCCCGGAAGCCCTTGCATTTTAGGCTATTCAGAAGGCTTATTTTATCAGTTTTAGGGCCATGTCAAGATATCAAAACAAAAAGAGTATAAACAATTCTTTCAAAAAAATTAACATGGCCCTCCCCTCTATCTAAAAAAAATTAACATGGCCCTCCCCCCACCTCAAAAAAAATTAACATGGCCCTCCCCCCCTAACGCACCAGCCCTCCCCCCGATAAATATCGTACAGTCCCTTAGTGTAATGTTTCACAAGGACCATGTACTTGCTTAGATTTATCTCTCTATAACTTACAAGGGAAAGTGTGGATGTGAAACTAGACTTGTTTACAAAACTGTCTGAGGATAAATGGTAACGGTTCAGTTGCCTGGGTAAGGCGACTAGAGACACCGACTGTAGATAGACAGGATATCCTGGGCTGCCTCTGACACACCTGGTGATCATACCTGAAGAAAGACACTCAGTCATCTGTCACAGGAACGGTGGAAGAGGTAAACTATCAAACAGAGTCAGGGCAGGCCGCTATTGTCCAATTCTGTTCCAGCGATAAGGTATGCCAATACGCTAGGATTCCAGGTAACAATATTAGGTTTGTGACCAAGCGTGATTGTACAGCATTATCTACTTAAGCATCTGAGCCTCAGGTGTATAAAGGTCTTGATAAAAGTGCAACTGTCATCAACTGTCAGCTCTGACAAAGGAAAAGTACTGTAGCCTTTTCGGTTGCCCTTTACACACGTCCTAGATGGTGTCAGTTGGAAATGCCATGCAGGGTGGCATCATAAGAAGGGCTGTATATAGTATTTGTCAACTACATCAACTCAAATTTGTTAAGGGCAGTACAGGGATATATTTTTGACGGAGACAAGTTATTTTTGAGGTTTTTGATGTGAAAATAGTTTGATATTATTTTTAAGACATGAACGTGCTGTCCTAATATGGAATTGCATAGTTCAACCCTGGGAAATCCGATGAGTAATCCCTGGAAAATACAAGATAACGAAATCTCTTTATCGGCCTGAAACTGAAGGATTGAGTAATTTTGGGAGAAATTATAGCAGCAATGATTGTGTGTGGCTTGAAGGTGAAGAAAGGCAGACCAGATTGATTTGTTATTTTGACTTGCGAAATCTGCTCAGGTCATCCGCTGATAAACTTGTGGCATCTGAATTATTCAGATAGGAGTAAATCTAAGTCAGGTGTTGATTTATGTGTCAATCTATATCAATGTATAGAACCTAACCCATTGGCAGAGACTTATAGATATGACAACACATATATATCTCACAGCCCTTGGTACACTTGAGTTTGAGAGGAATACTATGCTAGAGGACATGGTATTGTCTGGCATTTTTCACATGCTTCTGGAGCCGCTTTCCTCTATAATATTCCTTGCACTCAGCCATGTGAAAATGCATCCCCCACTTGGAGCATTCCCCTGACCAAAGGACATGCCCCTGATAACTCCCATAGCAGCAGCATATTTCAACACACTCTCCCAGATGGGATGTGACCTGCTGGAAATGAAAGTGCCCTCCCCATATCTTTTACGACTAGACTCCTATGTTATCTATAGGCTTGTGTAATGTAGATGCCCACTTTTGGGATGAAGGACTCCGAAAGGACTTGTTTGGAAGCATGATAGGTATGATTTCAATGTTTCATACTCATAGAGGAATTGAGAAGGGTTTGGAAGAAGAGAGCAAATAACATAAGTTATGGACTTATGATAGAAAAAAAAACTCAGCAAAGACCCATGTTTACCATTTCATGTATATGAGGTTGACTTTTCCCTAATTTGTCCACATTAGTTCTTGTCAGTATTTGGTGTTGTTGATAGGCCATGGTAATGCCATTTGCACCCTTGGAGTCAGTGGAAAATGTCAACCATGAAGGTTTTTAAAGAAGTAGGCTATGCCATGACGGTGTTATCGTTAAGTTTGTAGCAATTTGGGGGTGAACGTTAGCTAAAGCAATGCAGTCACGTTATAGAATAAAGGTGATACAATTGTTGACCTAGAATTTACCCCACATACTGAAAGCATTCCTAGAGTGCCAGGAAACTTTAATGCAACTCTTCCTCTATTTCTAGTCAAAAGGAAAATATATTTATTGGCTGTATACATATATAGAGAGAGACCATTGATGGATTAGATAGAAAGAATTCCTTTGATATTGGGCTGAATACATGTGGTCTTTGGTTCTTAATTCATAAAGTATATGTGATGCAATCTCCTGAGTTGTAGTAACTTTGTAGTACAAAGGCAAAAACTGAAAGCTGTAAAAATACTGATATAGACTAAGTATAAAACTTGATCTCGATGTAGCTTTTTTTAGCAAATGTTTAAGTCAAAAACTATGTGTTATTTACATTTTTAAAATGACTGGGTTAGCAGCAGTAGCATAAAGGTAGAGAAAACAACATTAGCAAAGTCTTCAGTTCCCTCAGGCAGAGAAACAAATTTCATGCTTACTTAAACAAAGTGCCTGTCCTTGTGCTGGGGCATGATGTGGAAAATGTGGTAAATCTTACACAGGTGGTATTTTAATTTTGTTGCACTAAAAGGTGATGCAAGTTCAACCAACTTATAGTTAGTAGATTTACTTAAATCTAGTGCCATAGGATGTTTACGCTCTGTAGTTCTTTGGAAATTAAGTGAACATAGCAAATAATCACATGTTAATCTCATATGTTAATCAGACATTTATTGGAATGTACCCCTGCAGCAGTTTAATGATGGAAATCATCCTTTTAGCCAAGATAACTCTTTGACATATTGGACGTTTCATTCAAAAATGGACAAGACAAGATTGCAACTAAATCATAAAATTTGAGGGCAGGGACAACATTGCACAGGAGTTGCAATTTTGTTACATATTATAGATTTAACTGACATTTAATGTTGACATACCTTTACAACAAAGTCTTATTATATTCAGGAACCAAAGCAGCATATTTACCTTACTACTGTTCATTGACCCCACAGTCCCAGAGGGGTACAGGAGGTCAGTTGTTGAGATAGGGTACTGTTGACCCCTTGTCTACTGCCTGGAGGACATCGATCTGTTTAGTAAACCAATTGTTATTGATCTATTGCAGGATGTTCTTCAGCAGCTGATTGTGATGAAGCTTCCTGACATCATTGCTATTGGCAAGGAGCCTGAAGGAGGTAATAAAGATAATGCTACAAAGTTTTAACTCTAGAAAGTGAAATGAAGAAGCAGTAGACTTAAAATGGTGTAACTAATCTAAAAAGTAACAAGTCGACCTGTTAGAGAGTCAAAATTCAATCCTAATGATGTAACTTCAAATAGCAGTTACTCAAACAACTGGATAATATCATATGATTTTGGAATGATTTAACTCTTGAATGGTTTCTTTATGCATAAAAGCATTTATAGAATACTTGCAGTTAGCATGATATAGTGCTGAATATTTAAAAAAACAAATGCTTTGTACAGCATTGTCAATGAAGTCTTGAATGTGACCTTCATTTCCAACATATTGTAAACTTATGACTTAATGTTTATCAAAACTTTTAAATATTTTTCCAACAAAATTGTGATAAGGGCACTATGTCTTGTATTTTGATGATCCTTGTTTCCCTTTTGTATAGAACAATGTATCCATGAGCTGAGAAAGATACTGCTATTAGTGCTGGGATGTGCAGTTCAGGTAGGATTAGGAACCATTCTATCCTATGTAAATAAATAGATGTTTAGGAATGCTTTTCTTCTCCATCCAGCCTGGTGTTTGAAACTCTGAATAAAGAGTAAGACAAATTGCAGTTTAGTTTATGGATCAGAAACCACTGGGGTTATGATGATTATCATTGAATGAAGGAATTTGCTGAAATGGGGTTTCAACATTTTATCAATTCTCAAAATTGAGGGCAACCCCAAAAGAAATAGTCTAGAGACCAAACCCCAACTTTAGATATATCTGACTTCACAATAGATATTTTTGAGGTCGGTCTGGGGTCTAGTTATCAGGCTACAAAAGAAAGGGCCTGGTAAAAACTTGGCATCTTTTGCCCTCTCTATTTTTTTGTGTCTTCTTTTTTATATTTGGGGATAAAAATATATTTATATCACCAAGGACTTTTAAGTCCTTTTGATGTGACAATTTAAAGATAAAGAAAACTGAGCACTCCTTGTTCCTCTTGAATCCCCCATCACACAATAGCCTCCAAGGATTAGTCCCCAATCTTTTCAACTGAATAAAATGAAAGGAAGCCCACACATGCTCATGTCCATATGAAATACTTTGTTTTATGTGCATGCAAACTGCTACAAACACAAGCCTTGTTCCTGCTTCCAAGAAGTGGAAATCATGGAATCAATAAGAATGTATTTAAACCTGTTGGGCAACTGTTTTTATAATTTTTTTGTCGCAATGAAAGTAAGGACAGTGTTAATTGTTCTTTAAAAAATAGTATGCTTTAAATGTAATGGGATATGATTTTATTCGTTGCAATGTCTTGTAAACATTTTATGACACATTCAATGACATGAATCATACTTGGTTTTCTTTTACCCTATTACAGTGTGAAAAGAAGGAGGTCTTCATTGAGAAAATCAAGGAGCTAGACCTGGATGTACAACATGCCATGGTTGGACACATTCAAGAGGTAGGTTTCGTTGCTTGCTACTTCATTTGCATCCACCATATATCCCCTGATTTGTAAGTTCAGCTGCCCCATCAGGAAGGCAGTGTGGGCTGTAGCTGGTATTTATTCTCCACTTTAGGGTAACTCCCACTCATAACCTATAACTGTTACCAAGTTCAGCTGACACATGCAGAGGTGTAGGCGGAAAAGTCGGTGCATAGTTTATAGCTTCAGTACTGTAAAAGGGGAAATATTTGCCTGAATTTAATTTTGCAGGAAGAAGAAAAAATGGTTTATTATAAGGTCGTTGTGAAAACAAGTGGGTAGGCAAGCAGAAGGCAGAACAAAAATTTACGCAGCGGTTTTAAGTTTATGGTAAAGAGGTCTGCGAAAATGAAATCTGTGACTGCAAACATTAACCATTTTAGAGTAGATGTTTACCATGTTTCCTATGAGAATAGATTAGAATTTTGATATGATCAGTAAGTAGTGCTGTAGAGCTAATGCAAACAGAATTAGGCTCTGAAACTGTATACCAGGAAAAGTGCCACCATAGTCTTCTAGAGTACCAATATAGTGGATTAGGTGTGTAACCTTGTAAGATACAGTTTTATTACAAAATTTATTATGTTACAAGTGAACTTGTGTTTTATCAAAGGATTCCATTGTTATGAGCTAATGCCTATAATGACTTATGTCAGCAACATTGTATGGGTCAACTAGTTTTGCAGGATAGCTAAAATATCTGGCTATGTAAGAAGGTTGATAGTTTACAAGTCATATGGCAAGATGTCTCTGGGCATATGGCATGATGTCTCTGGAGCTTGTGCCAAATACTCTGTTAGTGTTAACTCTCCTACAATAAATAACAGACAAATAAATTAAGTCAGTTGTATGGGGCTTCTTATAAATATGAATGGTTCCCTCCTGCAAGATTGGCTAAGGGGATTTGATATTGTTGACAGTTACAGACCCTTCAAACATACCTCATTAGAATGTTACTCAATGAACTACTAGTATAAGCAAATTGGCAAGAGATACATGCATGTGCTGCATTGTAAGCTTTCTCCTGAAGGCTGATATCTCACAGTGACATTTCTCTTTGCAGATAACGGACAACACAGACAACATCTTCTGTACCCAGTGGAGCGAGCTGACAGAGATCCCTCCTGAGGAGTTGGATGGTCTGTCCAGGAACATGTTCTACCATCTCAAGAGGCTGGTCAATGAGAGGGACGACTACTGTGAGGTAAGATCCAATCTGCTGGTCAGGAGTTAACTTCTATTATGCTAGATGTATTGCAAAGGGTTTTCCGTAGATACATCTTTGCTTGCTTTCATTTGAAATAGCATATAGATATGTAGAGATGAACAGATCTACAAAACAGCCACTATCAGGGAAAATAGAGTTGACATTTTTATATCATGGGGCCCCGATGCTAAATGTTAAGACCAGGTTTAAGACATTAAACATCCCCGTATTTCCCACAGGCACTTGCAGAGATCACACAGGAGAGGGACTACTACCAGCATGCTCAGCAGGAGGCAAGCAAACAGGCACAGTCTCCAGTTGCACCCGGGCAGCCGCAGGACAAAAACCACCTGACAGTGGAACTGGCCGACACCAAGGCCCGACTGAGAAGACTCCGCCAGGAGCTGGAAGAGAAGAGCGAGCAAGTGGTGGACTTTAAGCACGAGATCGAGCAGATCAACCTCACCCTGCAGAAACTCCGGCAGGAGAACCTGGAGCTGAGTACGGACGCGCGGTCGGCAAGGGCCTACAGGGACGAGCTGGATGTGGCCAAGGAGAAGCTGAGCAAGACGGAGAAGTTTGAGTCTGAGATCCAGAGGTACAAGGAGAAGCTCAACGACTTGGACTTCTATAAGGCCCGGACTGAGGTAAGCAACCTGTCTATGCTTAATCCTTTTGGTGAGAATGTATAGAACTTTGCTCTGTAATTTCCTGCTGGTATCTGAGTATACAAAACATTGTGGTAAGAAAGGAGGCCTGTTCAGGGTTTGGTAAATTAAAAAAAAATTTGCTGGCCCTATTGGTCTTTTCTAATTGCCCAGACCAACATTACACTCGCCTGAATTTTGAATGTTGTATTTCTATGTATTTTTACCTGCAGAAAGGAAGCCTTTTTTTCAATTTTTCTGTAACCTTGGTGAGCTGCTGGGAGCATGATTATTCAGGGTATACCAATATCTACCCAAATTGCACTGGCCTGATCGGGCAAGTATAGCAGGACATGCACTTTCCCTATCAGGCCAATGGACCAATGGACCAACCCTGCTCATTTCATATATGGTAGAATGAAAACAATTTTCCTACTTGATGGGACATTAGCTCTACCATGTCTGGCATCTCTTAGCCTGCAGCTGACCCATCAGTATATATTTCAGTGCCTGTGATGTTATATGTCTAACACCTGCAGGAACTACGAGAAGACAACAGGATCCTGCATGAGACCAAGGCCATGCTGGAGGAGCAGATGGAGTCCCTGAGGGCCAAGAAGGAGAAGTGGGTGGAGGTGGAACAGGAGAACCTCCGGATCAAGGCACAGCTGAAGGAGATGGAGGAGGTGAGCATGGGTCAGGCTGGGAAACACTGGTCTTATTGTGCACTACATTAAACCTTAAGTAACTGTGCATGGGGGAAGATGGTCTCATTGTGCGCTACACTAAACCCTAAGTAACTGTGCAAGGGGGAAGATGTTATGAGAGCCAAAGGAAATGGATGTCACTGTAAATGTCCAGAATGAGTTCTGAATCTAATCCGGTTGTGTAGATTGATTGTCTTTAAAAGATGTACTAAAATGTAAGTGCATGGAATTTTTATATAACTGTGGGATGAGGCACTGGAGTACTGGAGTACTTGAGGTAAAAAGTTGTTAGTAGAACATTTTTAAATTTGTATTGTTTATGTGTTTGTCAGCAGGGCTAGCCCTTTGTAATAGCCATAGGCTAGTTGGGCAGCCCTGGCTGTGTGTTCGGTGCAGCCAAACCAATAGATAAATAAATAAACATTTTTAGGCTGGAACATATAGTTCTGACCACTAAAATCATACATAGTGCAAGACCTTACCATTTACAAAACAAGCACCCTCAAAGTTGAAATGTTATGAAGTTACAAGTTTTTCTGTTCGAACGAATCAACTTCACACCACCAGTGTCCTGCTTTATCCTCAGCTGATCAATTTTGTGCATGACAACCCTGTAGACTCCATTATATCTAATTCAAGAGCAGGAAAAAAAAAGCAAGATGCTTAAATTTTAGAATAGAAACCTTGATACTGCATGGTACTGTAGAGGAACCTCAAGTTTTGATATGTTCAGGACTTTTAAATCAGCTGAAAATCAAGGAATTCTGACGTCACCCATGAAATCTATTTACAAAGGCCTTATTTTCCAATTACTGGTTGTTTCCTCTCTGAGACTGGTGGACTTGACCCTAATAACCCAAAGTGATATCCCATAGAGGGTACCCTGACCTTTGAAATCTGGAGGCAATTGTCTGGTAACCCTCAGACTTTGACTGACAGTCCCAGGCATCTATCCCTGCAAAACATCTCCTCAGTTACATCTGGTGTTGGAAAAGTGTCGACCCAAAAAAAAATGGATAAACCACTGAGTCATACATATGTATATCAAGCCTTACCAGGTTCTGTGTCGTACAATTGTATGTATTCTCCATATGCTGTTAGCTGTATTTACCATGGCTTGTTTAAGCTGATTGTTTTGACAAATTGACATTCATTGTGGAATATGTTGCTCACTGACTTATACTACAAGTCTTAAACCTCGCCAAATCTATAAGTTATAGATTTGACGAGGTTGAAGATTAGTCTATATTTAGGCACCTTCCTTTTTCCACCTGATAAAACAGTCTACAAGATAGGCCAACTAATTGAGGGATTGATCTGATAACTACAGATACTGTGAATACATTTACTTTTGTTTTGGTTTTAGGCGCAAAAACGAGTTCTGTAGTACAGCAGTATTACAAAACACATCTTCACAGAGTAATGATTTTGCGGCAAACATTCCAAGATTTACAGTACTGTATGTGCTGTCAGATAAGATTCATTCTGAATCTGAAATCCCCAGTATATCCCAGGCATTTCAGTTTATCTGAAGAGCAGCTGTAGTGTTCCAAACCATATACTGTTATCAAAGAGGGCATGATGACATATGATTCTATTACAGAAATGCATGGGATGTTCGCAAGGACAAATCGTAACATTGTTTTGTCCTAAGTCCATATTCAATCACCCTAACCTTAACTGTAACAGTACTCATTAGGGCCCAACAGAAAATGCTGAAACCTGAATCTGTTCTGAAACATATTTGTGAACGCCCTTAATCCAAGTAGTCGGGATTTAGCTTGTCTCTTACAGCACCATTACTATTATGCTGGGAATCATTATTATAGAACAGTCTTTAATGTCACTACTATTACTGAGTACTATCAAACTTGTAGTCTAGACACGCCTGATCTTATTTAATTGCCTTTCATTGCCAAGTAACCTTGTAATGTGGGTGTGGTCCAATATCAAACCTGAGAGAGTTAAACGTTTTATTTGGGTGGAGTTGAGAAACAGAGCAGACTTTGTAACTTCTGCTCTTCCTCCAATATGCTGCATTGGTGCATCAGCTATCACCTTAATTCTTTTGCTTTAAATAACTTTCCTTAGATAAACACAGTTTTATCCGAGGTCCTAGGTCCAAAAGGTCATGTTTTTCCATGCACAGCAGGGTCCTGACTTGTGTGGATTACTGACAGATATTGTCCAGAAATGGGCTCCTGTTCAAAATGCTTCACAAGTGGCACGGACCTCTTTTGAAGTTGGTCTATAGAATTTAAGGCCCCACCCAAATGTGTATACAGCCAGGGTGTCGAGCCCACTACAGAAAGGTAGCATCAAAATGCAAGATCACGGCCTCGTGCAGTGTATGGCTTTATTTGGCAAAGTCCGAAGAAGGGGTGAGAATGGGAGAGAGTTGCTCCACTTCATGTAGGCGTTAAAGTATATCACTTGAAAAAAGTCTGACCCTTGGGTTCAGAAATCAAAGCGGGTACCAACTATTCTGTACATGTTGCTGAACCGCTCAGTCGGGGGCTACCTGACGACAAATGATAGCGTCCTCACTATGTACTTAGGACACTCTGGCAACAAATGTGTCAGGTGAGCGATTATTTGCGGAGGTCCTGGGTCTGTTGACAAGGTCGCTGCTGCTTGTTGACGCTCATACTGGAGAGGATGTTGTGGCAGCTAATGGGACCTTTAATCACTGCTGTATCCTGTCACCCTTTAACCTTCAGCATGCTAAGGTAGCTGTTGGACACCAAATTTGTCATGGTTATGTAGTTAGGCAGCTGGGAGAAGGTTACATTCATTACCAAACTTACACAGATCAGGTTTACACACACTAGGACTAAGTCCCCAACTAAAAGGAAAGATTCTTTGTCCTACAGTCTGTGGATTTCTGCAGAGATAACAGACGGATTAAGTTTTAAGGCTTTAAGAATTATACATACACCCAGAGAAACCCATCTAGCCAGAGGTTATTATAAAAGATAACTGAACAATATACCATTATACAATACAAGATCATTCTAAGTGCACTTATAGGCAGATGTAAAGCATGAGTGTAAAAAATTGAAGATTTTATAGCTTGTTTATTAGGTGCAGATTATGATGCATACACAGTTCAGATTAAACTGTCAGGGTTTATTTTTATCATGTGTTTCATAAAGGAAATGTAATATAAAGCTTCAAATGAAGTAATCTGTTTTATATGAAAGTGATTTATAAGACGTTTTCTTACACCTAGCTGCTAGAAAATTTGTGGGGGAGGCCTAATATGATATTTCATAAGTCATACTATCAGGGTCTCATCAGTACCCACTCATATCGGTATTCAATATATTCTATGTTAATCTTGACAGCTGTTTAAGATCAGTTGAGGGTACACATCAATCATAGGTTAAAGAGCATATTAGTATAGCATATTCTATATCCTAGCATGTGTAAAACGAGAAGGAGGTCAGGTCCAAAGGGATCAAACTTCATGCAATTAGCACAGAAAATGTGTACAAACAAAGAGAATGTAGTAAGCACAACTGGCAGGTAATAAGTCAAACTGAAGAGAGATTAAACTCATTTTCCTCCATGTTAGTTGCAAATTGCATTTCAGTTGAACTTAGTTACATAAATGTAATCATGTCAATGAAAAATGACTATTTTTTTGGCTCCATTTGTATGTGTGTGTGTGTGTGTTTGTGTGTCCAGCGCATTAACTTAGGAATCTCTGGATGGATTGTGATCATATTTGGTGTATGGGAAGGTGTGGTGGATGCAGAGATCAAGGTTGAATTTGGGCCTCCTGGTCCCTAACCTTGGTACTGCAGTAGAACTTCCAGTTTTTATATCTTTTGTCCTGCTCATGCTGTGGTTATGTTTGGGGTGGTTTCCACTGCAGACGTGCTTGTACCCAATAAAAGAAAATCCATACTAGTGTATTGACTTGCTTTCCTTCTTCTTGATTTTCTAGAGAAGAGATGAAGACAGGAGGAGGATTCAAGAGCTGGTTGATGAGAATATGGCTCTTGACCTGGACAAGAGGCAAACCCTTAACGAGTCCTTAACCCTCGGGAGGGAGCTGGAAGATGCCAAGAGCAAGAGTTCTTCAGGTATGGTTTTACAATGAACTTTATGGTTCTCCAATTCCAAGCTACTTAAGTGGGTATCTCTCTGGACCATGCCAAATTGTGCATTTGTAAATTGATGCAAACCCGTTCCAACAAGGGTAATTTGTCGCCTGAAATTGCCTATTTTATTTTATGGGTCCAAAATGGTGGGAAACAGTGAACATCCCATTGTCAATTGAAATTTTTAAAATGAATTTTCAATCACTGTCTATTTTTTTTTTAAAATTCAGTGGTAACAATGCGATTTTCAATGAAGTTATTATGTATCGAAATTGAGTATTTTATTCCAGGCGAGAATGTTTTTGTTGGCTCATCTGGGCTTCATACACAAATGCGTCACAGGTCAGTGTTGCTGCAAGGAAATTGGCACAAATTGTTAACGTTGGCACAATTTCCAAGCCCAATTTGCCAGAGTCCAGTTCCTGCTTAAGAGTACGCCCATCAGACAAGTACTGTTCATGACTTTTATGTTGTTAGAAAAGTTAAGTAAGTATCTATGATGCGGCACGTAACTACCAAATGATATGATGCATGTGGAATGGGTCTTGTATTTCTCCCAACTTTTTAGCATGTTCTTCCCTTGTATGGCATGTGTGCATGGTGACTGTTTGTCAGCACATTGTTTTGATGATGCAACCAATGATGGAGACTTATTCCTTGTATTGTTGATTTCTGCTTACTGTGCTGACTGTTGCCCCCTTGTTCTTGTTCCTTTGCTGACAGGCTGGTCCTACAAAGGTATGTTAGTGCTGCACTCAGTTTGTATGCCTTGTGATTATGGTGCATGTGTGGGACCCACTAACAGTTTGCTTTTGCCACCTCACTGACACTGCATGCCTAACTCTGTCTTATCCATTGGCAGATGGCAGATGCACAGCCAGATGCTGCCCTTTCTTTAGTTTTCATAGTGTACCGGATGGAACGTTCAATGATACTATAGCAGGAATTGTTGCATGACACATAACACATCTTCCTATATATTCAGATGCTGTTGTACATTTAACTTAAGGTGGATGAATGTAGAGAAAAGTAAGTAGTATTATATGGGTGGTGTGATAGTATTAGAAGAGCCACTTCCAGAGGACAGCAGAGTAAATAAAAATGCTTTTGCATTTAGGATCACAGCTGGTTCACATCTGTGCAGCAGGCACAACAGTTTTATAAACCTACTACAGTTTCTCTCCCCTCCTGTCTGTGACTGCATGAGACAGCAGATTCTGCTACAGCTGGTGTCATGGGGGCAGTGCTGTCTTTTCTTCATGTCTCACTCCAAGGTGTTTTGTCCACCGCGACAGGTTACTACCCGCTGGCAGCAGAGTGTAACGAGTCGGCGACCAGCCGAGCGCTGCGGCTGGAGAAGGAGAACAAGAGGCTGGTACAGGAGATGGAGGAACTACGGGAGCAGATGCACCACTCCGACTCCAGCAATACAAGGTACAGCACTACTGTCTCAGTGTCTCTACTACTGAAACTATGGAAGATCTCTTCAGTTTAGAAATAGTAGACACACTGTCAGAACCTTGGAGGATGCTAGTTTTTGAATGATGTGTGTTGCTGTGTCTATGCTGAGATAAAGTCAGTTTACATCAATGTTGAAAAAGGGTTCTTCTCACTCTTACAGTACCTTTAAGTATAAGGTTGCACATTCTCTGAATAAGAATAAGAGAGAGTTGGTTGGGGGGGGGGGGTTACCAGTTAGTTGCTTGGATAGACTCTCTGGCAAAAATGGCTTTTGGCAGTTCTTTGCATGATTTTTGTTCTTTACATCATCAGTGTTTATTTTAAGATGTTCAAGTGATTACTGTTCTTGTCAAAACACTACCCTGATATGGGGCAGGTTAGACTAAAAGCACACCTGTGTGGCAGATTAAAATGAGAAGTACATTCTTTAACAACTTTCCAGGGACCTCCTAAATGATCTCTTCATGACCACATGAAGTCCAGGATCCACATGTAATGTAACTACCATTGATTGTCAATAACATCTCATTTTCAAACCTTGAGGATCCTCCAGCATTAATTGCTGCTCAACCCTCAGGTCTATAGTAATGGATTGCTAGCATCATCAAGATGTAGCTATAATTTGTCACGGTTTCTCTTGGGAAATTAGGTATAGGATTGTCTCGATGAGTGTCAATATTTAATGCGCATTTGAGGTGAACACTTTTTGCATGCTATTTTCACTTTCATTTAGATTGTCAAGCAAGAAAAGTTGCATTTGTTGCATTGTGAAAACAAATAGCTAAAAAAGTGTAATAATCAATTGTGTAATCATTGCCTTGGCAAGTAGTACAATATCCCAACCTAAATACTGTCATTTACATATATATTGTAGTCAGATTTTTCATATTGAATTTTAAATTTTTAATCTTTATTACATGCACATGCTCTTTCACCCCAACACTGTCACATTGTTGTCGCATTTTTTTCAGAATCTACATTTTTCTATAACATGTAATGAACAACAGCCACATACAAATGTAGTCAATTACTAGAATAGGCTTTACAGTTCTGGATGTTGCTCCAGTTCAGTAACAGATCAATGGTTCGCAAAAGCCAAGTGTTCTTACATCTGAACCTTTAGTACACAGTTTGAAGTGGCTGTTAAGCGACCAGTTCTCCACTTGTGGCTGGATTAGGCATCAGGGAGAAGGATAAGATGGTAGTGGACTGGAGGGTACATACATATTCTAACTGTGAGAGTTTCCTGCAGAATGACTGAGCTGGAGAAGGAGAACCAGCGCCTGAGTGAGAAGTTGAAGCGCCTGCAGGACAGTGCCACCAAGGAGACCCAGAGCCTGCTGGACCTGGAGCAGTTTAGTGATGATCTCATCAAGGATAAGGTCAGCCTCACACCAGATAATGTTCCTTACAGGGTTACAAATATTTTCTGTTAAAAGTAGCTAAATAAAGAGTTGTCATTATTCTCCCTAATGGAATTTCTGTAAATCTTGAAATATTTGTGGTGGCTTAATTTCTGCAGTTTCGCCAGTGACCTCTTCTATGCAAAATCATGACACATTTCTATTGTATATTCCTACTGTGATACAGACTTGTTCATCAAAATGCCGCAAAACTCTCCTTTACCACTTATAGCACAATTAAGGCCCCACATAAATACATGATAGATAGGAAGTGTTAAATCGTTGGTTAAGAAGCATAGTTTTTACACCAGGTCCTGTTCACATTACATTGAAGTTGAAGTTGAAAGCTCTTTCTAAAAGAATGTCACGCCACATGTCTTGTAAAGGAAACTTGTAGTTGAAATGTTTTAATGTAATCATTTTGTTTTCTCCTTACTGATATACAGGCTCAGCTTGAGCAGACATTAGAAACAATTAAAGAAAACAGTGAGCGACAGATCCAGGAACTGGAGAGAGAAAATGAGCAGCTTCAACAGACGATAAACACACTCAGGCAGAGAACGCAGGTAAGTCATACATGTGCACTGCTTAGGACTAGGCTGCATCATTGTTGCATGTACTTGGGCAACTGCTAGTTCCATCATAGGCTTCAAAGTGGAGGTGAAATGGTGATGGAGGGATAAAATTTGTGCAATGCTGGAAACTCTGTGCAATACATGTTGCTGCCCAACATCATTGTACGTCTCAAGTTGGCATTTGTAAAGCATGCTTCTTTCTAAGAGTCTGCTATATACTATAGCTGTTTATTTCTGGTTTGGAAAAGTCATTATATCCACTGTTTTCCAGGTCCTCTCTACTGCTAAGATCTTAATTTTCTTACCTTATTAACAATATTTCTGTGTTCTTTGACTAACATTTCTGATGGTCCTTCTGTGTGCAGATTTCTTTAGATGCTCGTGTCAAGGATATTGAGAAAGAAAACAAGACCTTGCACGACAGCTTGAGAGAGACAACCAGCAAGTTGTCCCAAGTCGAGTTGGAGAAGAAGCAGCTTAGTCGCCAGTTTGAGAGAATCCGTGACAATGCAGAGAGGGCAGAGGAGATGGAGAGGGAAAACGTGAAAGTCGGCAGAGAAAAAGAACACTTACAGAGGACAATAGAAACTCTGAAGATTTCTTGTGAGAATTTTGACCAACTGGAAAAGGAGCATAATGCAATGGAAAAGGAACACCGAAAGCTGAAGAAGGAGGTAGATAGTTTAAAGTCAAAGGCGGAGAAGTTTGATGAGTCTGAGAAGGTCAACATCCAGCTGAATGCAGAGAAGCAGCGACTACAGAGAACCATCGAAAATCTGAAGGGCACAGGCAGCAAAGTGTCTGAGATTGAAGAGGAGAAGGAAGAGCTGGAGAAAGAAAATCACCAGCTGAAGAAGATGCTCACAACCTCAAAAGAATCCGTCCAAAGGCTCGAGGAAGACAACTTGAGGTTAGACAGCCAGAACCAGAAGTTGACAAAGTCTGTTGACCATTCCAGTAGGAAGGTGGAGGATCTGCGGAAAGAGAACTCCGAGCTGGAAAGCGAGGGCCAGAGGCTCCAGAAAAGTCTGGAGAACATGAAGGCATCCAGCAGGAAGCTGCAGCGGCTGGAGAAGGACAATCGTGACCTGGAGACAACAAACACTCAGCTGGAGAGGAGTCAGAAGCAGTTGGAAAAGGAAAACAAGAGATTGAGGCAGTCTATGGAGATGAAGGAGGGCATGTTGGAGGATAGTAACACCAGGATAGCCAGTCTGGAGACAGAGATCAGGCACATGCAGAAGGACAAGGAGAGAAGTAAGGATACAGACAGCAGGATTCAGGAGTTAGAGAAGGACAACAAGGATCTGCTGAAGCAAACAACTATGGACAAGAAAACACTGGCGACGCTACGGGAGGTGAGATAGCAGACACCTCAATGTGCAATCATTACTAAATCCATCTTACTGTCATGATTACAGCATTTTGCTTCTTGCAAGCTTTTGTGCATATGGTTTATTCAAACCAATATCTCTTCTGTTGAAGAAAGGTGTACTGTTAACATGACTGATGGTTGCTTTGTAATTTATTTGACAGCCCTAAAGCTGTGCCAGATTGCTCCATTTTTCAAGATAGCAACAGTGCGCTGCTCTGACAGTTTTTTGCTGCTTCTTTAATCACTCTATCAACAAGGGGCCATGACAAATGGGCTCTGTACAGCCCAGTCTCATGATTCAGCTCAATTTTTTTGCCAACTGGACATTGTTACCACTCAAGCGCTTCATCAAGTACCAGTGATGAAATCCCTTAGGTATTTTATATGGTCTTAACCTTGAGGCCATCAAGGCACATCCTGTCTCGGATTCTTTCGAACTAAAATCATGGAAAGAGAAAAGTACAAAATTACCTTCAGGTGTTAGTGCCAGCTGGGACCACAATCAATAATAGTGCAGGAATTATTATCATAACAATAAATTACATTGTAATGTCACATTTGATTGAGCTTTAAGCTTCAGATAACAAGAAATTCTTGATTATTAAATGGATGGGACTGATGAGCAAGGAAGTGCATTTTTCTACCTATTTTTTTCTCTTGTCCATAATCAGGAAATATTGCTAACTATAAGTTAAAATTTTTTCAGGACTATCGTCTTAGACAAGTACAAAATGTATGTTCTACTTGGGTATGCAGTTTCTGTACTGTAAAAGCCTTTAAATCAGTGGTGATTCAATTTCACTGTAGGGAGAAAACTAAATGTTCCTAGCCCATATTCATGGCAACACTGGTTTTGATTTAATTGATGCAATCACAGGGAAAACCGCAAACATAAGATCACTGCACAAATTTCAAGAATGGCATTAATCAGTTTGTTGTTTGACTCAGGAACTGGTGAATGAGAAACTGCACAACCAGCAGCTGACCAATGAGCTGGAGAAGCTGGCAGCAGAACTGGATAAGATTGGTTTAAACAAGGAGAAACTTCTACAGCAGGAGCACTCACAGGACGAGAGGTGGGCTTATTGTGTATAGAATTTGTTATTGGCCTTTATACCCCTGTCATACAGCACGAAAATGTCCACGAGCTCTGAACGGCATTTTCTAAAGTAATACCCTTGGTGTTCCTTTGATCATAGGGGCCTGGTGATTTTTAGGTCACTTCCAATGTTGATAGGCGGTAGCTTTTCAGAAATATGCATGACCCTTGTTGACTACGTGACAGGGATATAACAGATGTATTTCAATAACAGGTACGAGGGGGGTTCAATAAGTTCTTGGCCTCACCAAGAAATAACAAGCACAACTCAGATTTTCAGGCACAACTTCATAGTATGAAGTCTTTTATCAATATCCTCCAAATTTCAAATCATTGGAGTCATTACTTTCCAGGCATTCGTTTTTCCTAAATTAGAAGGTAAGTGGCGAGAAAAAAGTTGTGTGAATTGTGATCAGACATGTGTGGGTCTAGTTTCCCATGCCATAAATTAACAAAAGACGTTGTCAAAATGTTTGATAATGATTCTCTTCCTATTTCAAGCAAAAAGAATTGGGTTTCTAACTTCCAGCAGCGCAAATTGACCCACACACTCAGGTCAGGTCAATTGTCCACGTTTTTTTCCTTCTCCCTCACCTAACGTTACTGGGTGTCGCCTGCAAAGTAATGATCACACTAATTTGAATTTTGGTACATATTTATATAAGACTTTATACTTGACATCTATGCTTCGAAATCTGAGCTGTGCTTACTTTTTCTCGGTAAAGTCGGGGACTTATTGATAACCCCACGTACATGTATAAAGTCTTATATAAATGTGTACCAAAATTCAAAATTATTGTGATCATCATGTTGCAGGCGACACCCAGTAACGTTATGTAAGGGATAACGAAAAAAAAAGGTGGACAATTGATCTGCAACCTGAGGTGTGAGGTCAAATTGTCTGATCACACTTCACCCTTCTTTTTCTCCCCACTTACCTTCTAATTTAGAAAAAACGAATGCCTGGAAAGTAATGACTCCAATGATTTGTAATTTGGAGGATATTGATAAAAGACTTCATACTATGAAGTTGTGCCTGAAAATCTGAGTTGTGCTTGTTATTTCTTGGTGAGGCCAAGAACTTATTGAACCCCCCTCGTACAGCCAAACAATTCCTCAAAAATGAACATTGAGTTGTTCTTCAGCATTGAATCATTTTTCAAACTTTGAACTGTACTTTTGTGTGCTGTATCATATCCTAGTCTGTGCTAGACTGAATGACACTAGTGTTAGTAGGTAGGTAGCAGTAGTGCTCAAAAGTGCTGAGATTTGATACTGAGACTCTTTCAGGACAGATGTCTGTACAGATCAAAGCATACCTTTCAGACAACCTCAGTTTGTGTTCTTTCCAAAGGAGTTTGTGTGAAGAAATGAGACCATTAACATATCGAAATTTCTCTTCCAGCCGGTGGAAGGCCCTAGAGTCCCGCATGGAGAGTGAACTGAAGAAGAGCCTTGAGATTAAGGAGGAGAAGGTCCATGCACTGGAGAGTCGGCTCCAGGAGTCAGTTAACAGGTCAGTGGGATAGTTTGGATAATGCTTTCTGTATAATGTTGAAATAAACAAATCTAAAATACTGATCAGTATAGTTGCAACCTACAGTTCCTTTGAAATTAGGCACAAAATTCTTGTCCTCGGGTACACATTTTACCTGAGTGTGTATTCTTTTTGTTTCATGCTTCTTTAATGAAATGTTCCATTGAGTTAAATGTTTACTTATCTTGAAACATCTGCAAGAGTTTTGATTTTGCAGTTACCTGAGCACCATGAATTAATGACACTGCAAATATGCATTTCCAATGAACTACTACTGTAAACAGAATTGTTTCAACTGCAATCATGAAACACTGCAAAACCCCCTTTTTGCCAAAATCAGTTTCCACAAAAAATAAAGAAAATACAGTACCCAAGAAAGTTAGATTTGTTATCCAGTAGCCATATGTTTCCCAGCTTTAATTCGATGTTCCACTGTAGGAATCAGAACCTGCACGATGAGTTGAGAACACTGTTCGATTTGATGTTGTTTTGTAGGAATCAGAAACTGTGTGATGAGTTGAGAACACTGTTTGATTTGATGTTGTTTTGTAGGAATCAGAAACTGCGTGATGAGTTGAGAACACTGTTTGATTTGATGTTGTTTTGTAGGAATCAGAAACTGCGTGATGAGTTGAGAACACTGTTTGATTTGATGTTGTTTTGTAGGAATCAGAAGCTGCTCGATGAGTTGAGAACACTGTTTGATTTGATGTTGTTTTGTAGGAATCAGAAGCTGCGTGATGAGTTGAGAACACTGTTTGATTTGATGTTGTTTTGTAGGAATCAGAAGCTGCGTGATGAGTTGAGAACACTGTTTGATTTGATGTTGTTTTGTAGGAATCAGAAGCTGCGTGATGAGTTGAGAACACTGTTTTGATGTTCTGTTGTAGGAATCAGAAGCTGCGTGATGAGTTGAGAACTCTGCGCCGGGAACACGAGGCTCTGCAGCAGAAGTACGAGGAGGAGCAGGGCTCCAGCCCCCCCAAGGTCACGGTCAGGCGCACCACCCAGGGGGAAACCACCAGGGAGCTCATCAAGATGAAGGATCAGGTCATTGAGTTGGAGAGAAATGTAAGTCTTGCTTCTTTTCAACATTTATTCTTTCCAATCATAGTTTGTTTATGATAGAAGATCCCTGTACAGAAAGCATGTTCCATACCTAGTGATTATGTTGATTTATTCGATTGTTTGCCTTTGCACAGATGGAACTGTCAACTACCATAGTCAAAGAAGGACCTGGGTTGAGAAACCTGTTTATACAACTTGCAGAATTTAAGACAAGTCTTGTTTTTGCTTCCAGAATGCCAAATTTGAGACTGAGAATAGCAGCCTGAAGCAGCAAAGTAGGAGCCTGGAGTCCCAGTGCAACAAGCTGCAGCAGCAGGTGTCCTCGCTCCAGTCCCAGAATGCCTCTCTACAAGGGCAGAGCAGCAACCTGCAATCCCAAAATGCAAAGCTGCAAGTCGAACTCTCTACACTGCAATCCCAGAAGTCCTCTGTCACTTCTGAACACACCAAACTGCAAACTCAACATTCCCAGGCAGAGACACAGTACAAGTCTCTGCAGAGAAGGTACGACGACATGAGAAGTGAACACACGGCTCTGCAAAAAGACTTTGAGCGTCTGCAGAAACTGCACAGTACCCTCTCCTCAGACAATGAAGCCATGGCTTCGGAGCACAGCATGTTGAAGTCCAACTTTAAGATACTGAAGAGTGACAACAAGAGGCTGGAGGACCAGTACAACTCACTTCTCAAGGAGAACGAGGGTCTGAAGAAGATGAAGTCCACGTTCGAATCAGTCAGGTCAGAAGACAGAACCCTGGCTGCTGTCAAAGCAGATAATGAAAGGTAAGAGATGATCCAGTGACGTGATGTTGAATTTTTGTTGTTGTATTCTAGCTTTTCTCTAATATCCGATGTCTTTATGTTTGATTGATAAAGTTTGTCATTGTTACACAATATAGTTGATGTTGATGTTTAAACTAAGAGACTGATGACATTTGTCCTATGATCGTCATACGATCAGAAGATGGGATTCTTGGGATAGGTGTGAAAGTGTCATACAAAATCATCTGTCTTATTATGGGAAATCTTAGATCCTTGTCTGTAATTGTCACTGTCACAGACTGCTTGAAAATTCTAGGATAGCAAAATAGTTAAAATCATACCACGACTGTGACCTTAACTCTACCCTCCCCCTCAGGTTGCAGGCAACCAACAGGAAGCTGACAGCAGACTACCAGGACCTGCAGACTGACCACAAGGGGCTGAAGCAGACCTACAACAGTCTACAGCTGGAGCACACCCAGCTAGCTGGGGACCTTAGGGAGTTCCAGTCACAGTACATGCAGATGGACATGGCCACCTCCAAAATGGAGGGTAGATGTGAGGTATGTAGGAGTGAATTCTATATGCCACAAACTGCATAAAGTTACTTGTATGGGAGGTATACATTTCTGTTAAGACAACAATACATGAAAAAAAGAGGATAACATGACCAAAACTGAAGTAACGATTTGGCCAACGATTTCTATTGGTATCAGAGTTAAGTAGCAGGGAGAAGGATAAGTCAAAAGTAAGACAACCATGGTAACAACTAGAGAATTCAATCAAACTTGTGGAAACCTATAGGAAAAAACTAAAAATAAAAGAGTTGGCACTTTTTTGCTAGAAAGATAAAGGTTATCCATGGCACAGTATTGGAAGGTAGAGCCCATCTCTCATGGTTTTAGTCCTGCTGATGAGTTTGTGTGCTGACATGATGCTGACTTGTTACTGACAGATGCTGCAGCAGCTGAACCGTACACTGGAAGAGGAGAACAAGCAGCTGATGTCACAGCTGACCAAGCTGCTGGAACAGAACCAGGAGCTGTTAGCTCAGACTCTGGAGAGCAAGGAGCAGTTCCATGAGGAGGAGAGACAGTTCTCGTGAGTCAGACTTCTTCAAGTTTGTCAGTGAGAGCGTCTAAGTGATGTAATGCAGGTAGAGCAGGATAGGAGAAATTGGCATGTTTGCATACATGTAAATTTTGAAGGAGGTTTCAGTCAGGTTTGGTATGTGTGCTGATGACTGTGCACCAAATTTTTGACTGTGGGTGCACATGGACACCTCGATATTTGTTTAGGGTTGTGTATGTAAAGGCACCATCGTACACTAGTACACAGCATATTCTTGACATTTAAGTGTCAGAAAATGATAAGACATTCCATGTATCAAGTTTTGAATTAGCTGCAGAATTTGAGATTTAAGCTCTGAAGAGAGGCAGTTAGGTTTGAGAATTCTTTTGCTGGCATTGTATTTTACATGTACTTATGTTGTGCTGCCAAAACCTTTCTGTAATACTATCTACATTTTTAGTTTAGGTGTACCAGTGGTGCTCCATTTTTAGTTTAGGTGCACCAGTGCCAAGACCTGTTCTCCAAACTGTAGTTAGAGTCGTTGTGCTGTAATACCATGACTGTATAGATCTATGCATTAAAAAACATACAAGAGCAAGACTTTGACAAATTTAAATTTGGGAAAATTTGTGTTTTAGTGACAAGTTGAATGAGTTGCGGAGGCAGAAAGAGAAGCTGGAGGAGAAGATCATGGACCACTACAAGGGCTATGAACCATCTCCTCCCAGGAAGAAGGGCTTCAAACTCTTCAACAAGATATCAGCAGCAATGAGTAGGGTGGGTATTTACATGTACATCATTACCCCTTTTTCAAGTGAGAAAATAATCTTGATTTACCTTTCCTAAGAAGTTGATGTTTTCAGGGCCACCTGTTTGTCTGTGAACAGCATAACTCAAGAAGTTGTAGATGGTTCTCTGATGTTTGGTATGTTGGTAAGCATTTGTAAAATGAAGAAGTGATTCAGGCTCCTGGAGACTTACTTAGGTACTGCAGGAGAGCTTCCAATATTGACACCTTATTTTAAGGACATGCTATGATCAAGATTGCTGGATATTTATATTTTTTGGGTCAGGTACCTTTAAAAAAAGTTTGTACCTTATGCCCCTCAGACAAACAAGGCACCAAAGGAGAGGGACAAGAAGACTTCCAAGGTGAGCTTGTCTGACCACGTGGATGGACAGGGTGCTGAGCGGTCCGACAGTTCTTCCATCGGCTCCTACGGTGACTCCCTGGATGGGTCCGCTGAGAACACCAACTCACAGAAAACCAACAACGTCCAGTCAGGTGAGACGTTTGGTCAATGGAAGTACACATGGCAGTCATTCCTTAGTCATAGAATTTATATTGTATTATCGATCATATTGAGGGTTTTAGTTTTAAAAACATGATGTTCGTCACATTGATGTGAAGGAAGGTATAACATAATCTTTTGGTATATTTAAAGTACAATATTTGAAAATGATTTTGATCATGAGGTGGTTGATATTTTAACTAGCAATACATCCACAGATTCCACAAGGCAATCCCGACAGAAAGTCAAGCGCAGGTTTACATGTAAGAACCAGCTTTGCCCAACAGTGGCTTGTCCCTCATTGCCAACAGTGTGTCAGACTATTTGCTAACAGTGTGTGGTTGGTGTGCCTTGGTAGTGTATTACAATTCACTTTCACTGTGGAACTGACAAAGAATGTAGACAGAGTTTTATAGACTGGGATGCTTTTTGGTGAGGTTGTGTGGACATACAGAGGGAAAATTCCTTTTTAGCTACCCCATTATCAAGGTGCCATACATGAGTCTTCCATAGTGGTTACTTTTCTTCATTAGAGAGCATGCCTGTTCAATGCAGACAGGATTTTCCTCCGGTGGTTGGGATCATGACCATTTCATTCTGCCCTGGTAAAGGTTTATTGGTCAATTTGAACCATGAGTCATTGACCCCTGCTTCCCAATGTGTGTCTATTCCAGTTTCTCCTGGAGATTTGCTTGAGTCTTCGCTCAAGTCTCCTCGCTCTCCCAGAAGCACCAGTCCCCGGAGAGTCACCACTTTGAAACGTTCCATGTCTCAGGCCATCGTGGATGATTACATTGACATGGGTGAAACATTTATGTCTGCATTCTTGGATAGATCAAGCCTTGGTCAGCTATTACTGACAGTATCTTTCATGCAGGTGGTGGGACCTTTACTAAAGCAGATAGATCCTAGGTTTTCCCCTTGATCATTGGAAGAGTGTATGTGGAGCCTGACTCTCAGAAATTGTTTTTGTACATTCTTTTCTTATCAATGCTGATAATTCCATAATTTTGGCTGCTGGTGATGGAGTCTGGGAATAGTGACTTCCAAGAAACTGCCTTTTTTCTTTGAAATTCCTAATTTGATTTCAGAGGATACTTCATGCATTGATGTTTAAGGACATTTCTCTACCATATCACATATCATTACTAAATTGCATGTTTCAACTTCCCAGGTCTGCATTTCTTGCTTAAGGAAATTTTTTCTGGTGACAATAGCAGTCTAGAAGTGCCATCTGGTGCTTGTAGCAGTTTAATAGTTGTAGTCTCTTCTGACTAGCTACATGTCTCTATCACACTAGTGTTTAAGAGCAGACGAACAAACCTGAGGAAACACAAGTACAGGAGTGAAACCGTCCTCAACACCATCTTGAGGGATGAGAAGGAAGAACCCCAGACTAAGGGTGACTGTTCGACCTTCTTCTTTGGGTTAAGGTTTTGGGTGGCAAATTTCAGTTCTTTTTCCCCGTCTCCCAGTAGAAGCTCATTAAAAAATTGCGACTGTGCAAGCTAGCCACCTCCCCCCACCCCCCACAAACACGTAGTCAACACTTCCTAAGCACTCTCCATGAGAAGATACATAGATGGCATAGTTACCTGCACTTCTTAGTATTAATCTGTTTTTTCTCTATGATACACATTACCTATATGCGGCATAGTGTATATCTTGTAGGTACATGTACATTGTACTTGTAGTCTAGCTATAGTATTAGGAACTAATCATACATTGTACATGTAGTCTAGCTATAGTATTAGGAACTAATCTGCCTTGAGTTCTGTACCATAGAATCATCTGTGATTTTTGTGTCCGTCAGACTTGCTTCTGTGTTGTTTGTACAATGATAGACAGACGTCATCATCAGTCTTGTTTCCAGCCTGAACCTTTCTGCTTGACTCATTAGCGCACAATGTATCAACTTGTTCTCCTAACAAACAAAACTGTCCAGTCTTCTTTCTTCCACCAGCCATTTCACACTACCGTTCCTACATTCATACAGCCATCGTGATCGTCTACATCTCCCAGCCTCCCTCTGTCCCCAGACCTCCCCTCATGGATGACCTTCGGCCCAGCAAGACTTCCTAACCTTATTTTTCACAATGGGTTGTCTTACAGACAAGAAAAAGAAGAGGGTGCGCGTGCTGGACAACAACCAAAAAGTGCTGTCCAAAAGTCTGGACGACATCGATGAGGAATGCAACAGAGACAGTGGCATAGGTCTCTTGGCATGTGTTTTCTTGTAAAAAAAAAAAAGATTTAACAACAATAATGATGGTGGCAGGGTGGACACAGTTGTCTGTAAAGCTTACTGAAAAGGAACAATAGCTACATGTAAATAAGAGGCCATGTTGTAATATGCAGGTAACAGCAGCAAATGCTGTAAACCTTGCTGGCGTGTTTACAAATCTTGTTCTAACCCTAAAGGATTCTTCATTATAATCCATAGGTGGAACTGTGTGGTATACATGTCTTAACCGTGCACCATGATTTAATTGCAGACTATGACCCGTACCCCTTGAGAGACAGGAAACAGAAGTACAGGAGTGAGCTGGTGCTGTACCGCACCTCGTACCCTTGGGACTATGAAATTGGTGAACGTCTTCTGTCATTTTGGTGTAGCTGTGGCATGTCAGGGATAAGGTGTAAACTAACATAGGCAATAAAGAGGTTATTTTAGACACTAATGCATGTACATATATACAGTACAAGTATAACACACACCTTAAATATGAACTTCGGTACTAAATGCATGCTTCATCTCATTTCTGTAGGTATTCAACCATCATTCACTAACCAGCAAAATGCACCTGTTCTTTTGTACTAAAAGCATGTTTTTAAAGCGGCATGTTCTTTCTCCAGAGTCCTCCCGACCCAGACCATTGCAGGAACGACGGAACCATTACAGAAGTGAAGAGTTTCTGCACAGACGGTCCATGCCTGCCCTTGATGTGATCAGTGAGAATTTCTGTAAGACACCGACAAAGATTTACATGTGTACATGTACCACCTAACATGTAACAGGTCTTCAGAATGAGTCATGCAAGGAGGAGGCTTTGTGAAAAGGACTAAGTATAGTTTCAGACTTACTGATAGCTAGAGCAGTCTTTCACAATCATGACTATGTTTGCATGGCTCACTCTGAAGTCATATCTACTTTACAGCTCATACTAACCATTCATGTCATATTTTCTCTACATTCATGCAATCCTATGGTGGATGGGTTTTCCCTCTTATTTGTTGATTGTCTATCTAATCCTGTCCTCTGTTGTTTGTTATCAGGTGCCTTGTCTAGTGAGGACCTCCACCTCAACATTCCACCTGAAGCTGACTCACAAAGCTCAGGCTCTGCCGGGTCTCGCCCAGGTAGGTACACTTAGATGACAGCCTTAAGCTTTGTGTGTCTTCTTAAAACAACTGCGTCTTTTGCGTTTTTGCAGTTGCAAAACCTTTCCATATATCTGCTGACACATTTGGTATTGAGTTGCTGCACAGCCTGTTGTAAAGCTTAGGCAAATTTTGTAGCATATTTTGGTTTGATGTTCCTTCCTACACTGTTGGTGTGGTGTGTGGTATATTTCTTCATTGTACACTAACCATACCTAAAGGTGGTGAAGCACATCCCTCTGTTGATTGGTGCTCAGCTTCTTTGTTTCCTTCTGCACGTAGCATCACACAACACCAGTTACAACAGTGAAGGCAACCGCAGTTGGTCCAATTACAGCACCAACATCTCGCCAAGGATAGAAATAGGTAGACGTCATGTAGCACATAGAAATCACCTCCCAACACCCCGAACCCTACTAACATTCTCTGCATGCTCACTTAGTATAGCAAATGTTGCATGACTATGATTATGTGTGAAATACAAAAGATTTGCATGTACACGTATAATTTTTGTATCAAATTAAAAGACTCTATTTTTTAAAGCATGCTTTTAGTTTCAAACAAAAGGAATTACCCCCAATCAGGTTCTTGATTGCAGAATGAGTATAAAATATCTGTGACACATTGTATGATTTTATACATGTATGTCCATCCATTGCCCCCCCTCTAATGTTTCCAAATGTTCGTTCATTCCCTCATCCACTCATGAGCTGACCAGACTTGCAAAGGCTCAGTCATCACACCACATTCCCAGTCCCAATTCAACTTTATGTTGGCCTGCCAGGAGTCCTGAATGTCTGACAGTTTTTTTTCCCAAATCTTATAGATCGTATCAGAGCGGGCAGCTTGGGAAGCGAAGATCACATTCCAACCAAGGACCCAGGCAGTCTTGTTCCGCCCGTTGACCGCGCCCGTACGGCCTCCTACAACTCGTACGACTCCAGGGACAGCTCGCCACGGGACTCCACTTCCACACCTCGGTCACATGCGTCAACACCGAGGTCTCAGTACAATGCAGTGTCACCGGGCAGCGAGATGGTATCGTTGGAGCAGTTCTTAGACGAAAGCAACAAGGTTCCCTCTCCACTGTTTACAAGGGTGAGCTTACCCCTCCATAATGCTGGACTTTGTTCAATAGTAGGAGTTTAGAAAGGTCCGGAATTCAGGAGGGGCAACTCATTCCTGTTACAGGTTTGCTGTTATCTGCAGTGATGTGACTGTTTATACAATGATGATGTCTTGACAGTGTGTACTGTTTGGTGGCTCCTACCACAATATACACTGTGTATAGATGTGTTTGGGGGCATACACTGTCACCATACTTGGATCTATGTATGTTTGATTTTGAAGTAACACTTGTTTGCTTGCAGTTTTCAGTTCTATTAGTCTGATTTTTTTTGTGATTTGAATATTTTAGTTAGAAATATTGCTGGAATTCCATGGAATGAAAAATATGGATGTGCAACTAAAATGCCTCCATTCCATTGTGGTGTAGCTAAAATCTGCATTGCACCAGCCAATGGGGTTTCCAGGTTCAAGTAGCACTATAGCAAGAAAAACTGCACATTTTAAAGTAGATTAGGAACATGTAGCTCAGTTGGACCTACTGTGATGTAAAATAAAACTTCCACCTAACTGTGTCTTCTGCCTTTTCCCAAGTTTCACATCAGAACAGGTTCTGTTAACAAGAGTTATGGCTATCCCTGAAAACTAAGGTATTGAACTGCATTACCTATATTGCAATGAAGATTGTATTCTGTTCTCCCTGCAGAAGAAGATGGAAAAGAGCAGGTCCCAGGACTCCGACTCATTGCTGCATGATAGAGACAAGGATCATCTGGCACGTAACATGATGTACAGCTCCATGTCACAACTCCCAGGGGAGTCTCATTCCTCCAGGCCACCCTCCAGTCCCAACTTCAATACCAGAAGGCAACATTATCAGTCAGAAGTGAACCTGTCGTCCATTCCAAAAGACAGGAGTCAAGACAGGATCCATCCAGACTCGCGTGCCATGTCATCCTCTACCAGCCGGCTAGACGGCAGCCATCCTCCTGCGCCTCCTCAGCGGTACGCACCTTCCAAGATGCTGAGCCCAGCACCCAACCCCCAGTCATCTCCCGTGCAGACACGGGTATTGACAGTCTCCAACAGGCTGGATCGCTTGTCCAAAACGCCAACTCCAAGCCAACCCCAAACTGTCACTGTCAAAACCACCACCATTCCCGGAACAGACAAGCCCACCATCATGGATGGAAAGACGCCGTCGCCTCGGCACGAGTATGGAGGTGGGGACGCACCTCGAAGACCGCCACCGGAATACACAAACTATTCTCCTCGTGGTTACAAACCTCCGTCCACCAGCACTCCTCAGTCTGTCAGGTACTCTGACAGGCCGACACCTAACCCGAGAAATTTGAACTCACAGTATGACTCCAGACCGGACTATAGTAGAGACAGTAGGCCCAGTCCCAGAGAAGGACAATATGGCAGGGCTCCCCCATCTCCTGGCAGGGCTCCCCCATCTCCCAGACAACAGAGGGCCAACCCCAGGCCTCCACAGGAACAGAAATCCTCCGTTAGACAAACAGCTGCCATGTTCGAGCAAAAGGGCCGGGATGATGACAGGAAGGGAGAAGCACCAAATAACCAGGGTGGGCCCTCAGGCGCTGAGGGGTCGTCCATCTGGTATGAGTATGGATGTGTCTAATAAGTAGGGAACTGTGCTGTACAGATTTGAGTTATTGTTTGGAAATATCATTTCAAATTCCCTTAGTAACCTGGCTTGTAATCATTGATGAGACTGAAAAGTTTGCCAAAATTATGTTTGTTTTATGAAAAATATTGATTATGTTGACAATCAGAGGAAATTATCTTTGTTTATGTAGATAGCACTTGTTTGTAAGCTATATACGAGTGTACATTTTGTTTGCCATCTGAGTGCACAGTGTGGAGACTGCAGTGTGAAGGAGGGGTTGTGGTCTAAAAACCCATGTTTGCTTTCCTATTTAATTTAAACCTGTACATTTGATTTCCTGTGGGGTTGACCATCCCTGATATCAGTACACAGTATTACACTTAACACAACTTCTCGTTTTGTTTGTGGTCATACATGTACCACTTGTAAGAGTTTGTCTTTAAGATAATATCTTAGTTTTAGTTCTTGCTGTCCTGACATCCCTATAAATCAGACTGTGCACTGTGTCAAAAGAAAACTGAGCAGGATGATAACATGCTCCTGGTTGTGTGCTCAATAATCATTCTTCCACACTTCATACAGAAGTACTATCATTGTCTCTTGCAGTTATCACATACAACAGTTAATGTACTGTGTAGTTGTTTTGTACACATTGCTTTAAGCATTAATCATGTGATCAAGGATCCATGAGTGCCGGGGTTTGGGATTTGTAATTATGGCTTTATATCAAACCTCTACGTTGTAAGATTTTGTATCGGCCAAAATTGAAAGGATGTAAAATAATTTGACTTTCTACCCTGTGATCAGAGTGTAAGCTAGAATAGCTGTCTTGCTGTTATTTTGGAATAAAGGAAGTTGTCTTCAGGATTAATTGACTCCTTTCTTTACAAGAGTCACTTATCTATGATCTGCAAAAAATGGCCATGTTGATTTGATTATGTGGATGACATTCCCTGGGAATCCCCAAACTGATCATGCATTCAAATAAAAAAAAGTTTGTCCTCCAAAAAATTGCATTCATTATGAAATAAATCTAAGCGGTCTGGAAGGCTGAACAAATGACAGAGTATTGAATACCAAACGATAGATTTTTCCTTTTTGTTTTCAGTCTTCTTTCACACTGGAATTGACATTAGTGAATGTTTCCTGATACATTTTTCTTTTAATGAATGGCATGTATTTGCTCCTTTTACAGCTGCTTTGTACATATCCACAATTAAAATCATGGTGGAAAACATTATTTTATTTCTGGAAACGGATGAAAATTGATGCGAGCACGGATGCCGTCCATATAATAGAATCCACATGGCCTAACACTGACACACTAGTGCTGTACAACAAAACTTACAGGTCTTAAATGTTGCTGTAAGAGGTAAGCAAACTGCTAGTTGTGCAAGCAAAAATAAACAGACTCAAGAGAGCTGTCATGCAGACTATCATCAGATTACTTTCAAAATCCATTTCTTGTGCTTTAAAGCCTTTTCGTCTTTTTGATATGGACATGTTTTCATTGTCTTTCATCAATATATTCATCCATACATGTAGAGAATACATGTACCCTCTTCACTATTCAAATCTTGCTACTCATACATGAAGGTGCATATACTTAGTGACAATGAAGTTTAAGTGAGCAACTTTCCAGTATTTTCTGTACAGTGGAACATAAACATTTGGACAATGTTAATCAGACAACATTTTTATTTAATGCAGTAATTTTTCATTTATGTTAGTACTGCAGTACACCTGTTATCACAGCACAATGAAAAGCATGAGCTACTGATGTGTTGAACAAAACCTCTTGGTGCACTTCCATTCTTCACAATCCAACATGCGAGAAGCAGCATGTTACTTGCCAATGGCGACCTAGGAGTTGGGAGGAATATAACAATTTCAGTCATACCATTGTAACACTCCCAAAGCAATGTTATTGCAGTCAAACCTGGCCTGCCAGACTCTTGGCACAGCCTATCACCTCCAGTTGTAAATCCACAGTCCCATTCAAGACATTCTGTTAACCAACAGTCTTACCCAACTGGTAACCACTTTTTTAGTTCCCTTGACTGCCCCAATCAAACAAAATTGATGACAATTGTGCCATACACTAGGCAAAATCAGTGAAGCACTGGAAGCTTTTTTTGGCTGGTTTACCTTTAGTTTTAGGAACAGAAAACAGGCAACTCCCTTTTAATTGTCACCCATTGTATCTGCCCCTTTAGTGATTGTTCAGACCAGGTTTGACTATCGCGTTACATTTCAAAGTGGTGCTAAATGCTTCATAATTCTTTAGTACAATCATCATGATCAGGGTGTAGATTGGCTGGACATCCTGACAAAAAATCATGACTTGGGTCGGATCACCACAATCAGGTTTCAAGCTTTGTAGTTTGTTCAGATTTGATCTTTAACTCCAGTCAGCTGCAGCAATAGTCACCATAGGTGCTGGGCTCAGGATTTCAATCCAGTAGCCATCAGGGTCTTGAATGAAGGCCAGTCCTTTCATCTTACCTGTGGGTGATAGGAAGAGATGAAGTAAGATATGGGAAGTCAAAGTAGAAGAAAATACGTGAAATGCATGTCCATGGTAACCTATGACAAGCATGAATGTCCAGGTTTATGTTAACCATCCCATGAGGATGGTTTGATAGCAGTTTAGTCCTTTGCAGCTAAGGTAGGGTAAAAATTCCAGTGCCTGTTGGCAATGTACATTTAGTCCTCAGTTTAAATGGAGTCCTCAGTCTATGCCACATCAAGAAAATCATAACTTTTTGGGGGCTGACATGAGGCAAAAATGTATAAAAAGCAACATTTCAAATGTGCCACAGTAACATGGTGGATGGTAAACAAATAAGTGAAAAAGAAAGTGCACCAGCTCAGGTTGGAAAAGCGTAACCCTAAACCTCTATGCCAAGAAATATGGATTTGATGGAGCATGCAAATATGTTCTGCAATATAGTTTCGGCCGTTTCGTATGGCATCAACCATTTGTGAGACAAAACATAGTGTAGCCTACTTACGTATGTAGATGGGAAAATGAATGACATGTTTGTCATATCAATAGTCCAACCATTTGAATTTCAACACTAACCAGCATCAGGCTTCTTCACAAAAGGCACCCCCAGCGCCTCAAACCTTTCACAGGCTTTGTACACATCAGGCACTGCCAGGCCAATGTGACCTGAAAGGTAAATCAACTAGATGTTTACTGGTTTATTTAACAAGACTACAACTGTCTTCACAGTAAAACATAACTCTGGAGATGATGAACTGATAGATGAAACATTTCTGTTAATATAACATTTTATTCTCAAAAGTAAGCTATTACACAACTTGGTTCCATACCCAATCTGAATTCTAACAACCTTGTCTGATTTCCCTCTGCTCTGATTTCCCAACATTTCCTTTTTGGGATGTCCCTGTAGCTCAACTGGTAGCAGCCTCACAGTTCAGTTCCTGATAACCAGGAGGCCCCAATTCAACTCTGGCAAGGGCATTACATTTTTTTGTATATTGCGATAATATTGTAGTTCTTATGACAATCACTTACCAAATCCTTGAGGAGCTTTGTTTCCATTGTGATAGCTCTGTTCAGGATCATTCTCAGTTCCCCAGTTGCTAAATGTAAATACAAAGGAAAGCACATACACAGTCAATGTTTTAAGAATGATTGTTATGTTACTAGGATTTTGTAACAACATTAGACTGTAAATCATATAAATTAACCCCCCTCCTACATGTAGAGTGAATTAAGTCCAATGTGAATTGATCTACAAAATGTACAAGGACTGCCACATTCTGTATGTATTTGGTCAATACTGTTATTCAATTTGCACATCAATTTTCAGTTTTTACACTAGATGTTGATTTATAACAAACTAAAAGAAATTGAGTTGCATATACATGCCATTGCAAAAATTTTAACTGGAAGAACCTGTTTTAGATACCATCAATAGTCCAGTCTCATCTATTCAGTGATTTGACTTTGATAATCAGTGAACAGGTGTCGTGCATTGTGCTTATGGTTGTTGGTTCAGGACCTTGAGGTACTGAGTTCGAAGCTCTGACGGATCCCCATGCTTTTGAGAAAAGCAATTGTAAGTTGTAATGCAAGTGAGTACTAAGCTTCAATAAGGGATGTCTCTTGGATACAACGTTAAGGCCTAGGAAAAAATGTTGTTTTCCTGTTTCCCAACCTACCCTAGAAAAACTTGCCGACCTAGCCTTTTTTGGGGGGGATATTAATCATGCTTAAATCCCACCACTCTTATTGAAAAGAGTAGTCCATCCTAGTGTGAGTGGATTAAATAAATCTTTCCTGATAAGCAGTTTGTACTCTTCAGTACAAAATACAAACAAACATGTTTCAATGAAGCATCTAACATTTGCATTGAAACAACTTACTGAGTCAGTTCCAATGTAGCCTTCCTAGAGAAGGTCCAAGCTGTGCATTCAGCAGGGTCTGATGGGATATCCTCTGCCTTCTCAAACCCCAGGAAGAACAAGGAGAACTTCATGCTGGGGAAATCTAGCTTCTTCAGCAACCTGTAACATTCATAGTGACCTGTTACATATCAACTGGTAGCTTATAACAGGACATTATGTCAGATCTACTGTATTTACCGTGGTGGGCTTGCATGTGGAAATTTTTTCATCATCACAGAAGGTAAGCATATTTTTTTATCCATTTTCTCTTCTTGGACTACCTGGGCCAGGTGGCTGTCACCATGGTTACTGGAGATGAGCTGACACCCTGTAGTGTTCAACTGCAGAATTAAGCAGGACAGAGCTGGAGGGGCTAGTCACCATATGTGTGAGTAAGTGTAAACAGTACAATGTGAAGGTAAATATTATGTATTTGCTGGGAAATGTTACCTTTCTAGTTTATCTATAAATCTTAAGGGTAGTCCCGTCAGTTACAATAACTTATTTCCAAAGGAGCCATCTATAAAATGATAACAAATTAGGATGAAAAAAGAAGAAAAATATTATTATATAACATCAACTCTCTTAATTCCACTGCGTGCCATAATACTGCCATACAAGAAAATACACAAATCTAGAGTGATTTAAAGAGATGAAGCAATGCAGCATCAGTAATCCTCAGGAATTTGTACTACAGATATTTAGGTGTTCAAGATAATCATGAGATGGCCTCTATAACAATGTTTTTTGATGTGGTGGTGTTGTGGCACCCGGGGGAATTATGAGAGTTGATGTTACACTCACAACATTGAACATAGGAGTAATAAGTCTCAGAAGATTCATTACAAAGAAACAGTTGTTATAATGGCAGTTCACCTTATGTGTTGCAAACATAAAAAGTAGCACTAGCAATAAAATCATGTTTTCAATGGTTGTGCAAATTGTGCTGCATGTACCTTGCTTAACTCACCTCATTCCCAGTACCCTTGTGTAGAAATCTAGGGACTTTTTGGGGTCCTTTATCCTGAACATTGTCTGCTGGAAGATGAAGTCCTGGCAACAATAGAAATTAAATGTGAGTAATAACCTTTGACAGTAATAGCAATAAAACGATTATAATAACATTTTAAGGACAAAAGACACAAAAATGAAAAGTCCTGATGCAGTACGAAAGTCATACACCAGGGAGCCAAAAATCTTCCCAACTACTACGTTAACATATAACGTTACCCACATAGCAAATCATAAAATTCAAGCTGAGGTTCTTCAGTTATGCTGACTACAAATGTCCGGAAACACAGACACACCTACATACGCAAATAAACGTTTCAAAAATAAACATAAATGTCATACCCAAAATAATCCCAGATTTCATGGAAGTAACAAACAGCTAATCAAAGTATTTGCAACGACTAAGATCTCTGCGTTCAGGTAAATTCAGGTAAAAGCCATTCAACAAAGTTTTATTGTAGTTGGGTGCCACGCCCCCTGGTATTAAAATCGTGATGAGGTAAAAATAGACTTTGCAAGTCTATGCTGTGTGAATGCCATGTGGTGACTAATCATAACGCTATTGCCTGAAGGAATACCTTGGTGGATACGTCTGGCTCGCCACAGGCTGCCCGAGCTTCCCCATCTGTAAGCCCTTTGACCTCCTTAGAGTCAGCCATGTTTCTCTGCGGGACCGGACGGCAGATGCGACTGGAATCAACTGCGGACAGACGGGGAAGCAGCGGTCTCACTACGTGGTTTAAGCGACCAATACAAGCTCTAAACATATATCAGGCACTTGAGCTCAGCTGTCAAAATTCAAACGTTTCCAAAGTCGCGTTACCTCCGTTTTTAGCTAGCAACCTACCGGACGAAGAAGTACAAGTGGACTCCACACATGGACAGGGCAAAGTGCATTAGACGCGTCCATCAGATTATGGGTAACTGTTATGTATATTTTTTATTAAGTAACGTTAAGTGCATTGGCATTAACGTTTTAGCCCAGGACCGTGGCCGTGCGACGTGGAGAAACTTCGAGTATGGAGCCAGTCACTTAATTATGTAAGAAAGGAGTAGAGACAGAAAAAACAATATCCTGACTCCTGGGATTCAAACACGCGTCGAATCCGGGTTGCGGGGTACTTGAAGCTCTTTCAACCTCCTTGCTTGAACACAGTGTTACACCCGTACTCTCGGAGACGCACTAGTATTTCAGAGCGTATATCACTCGTTCTCATTGAAATGTAAAAAAATTGTAATTTTTTGTTAAAATAATAAATTGGCTTATCTTTCAGTTAAACCAACCTGTCTGTGTTTTAGCAAAATTCCTCTTTTGACCATTGGGTTTACGGAAAAGGCTGGGCTGTCTACCTGGGGTGGCTACCTGGGGTGGCTATCACGTCAGGCTACTTGGACCTACGAAAGCCCATTGGGACAAAAGCTGTTTTAGCAGTAGGGGTTGTTTGTGCTAAATGAAGAAGCTATGTGTGAAGGAACTGTATGGGAATTGGCTGTATGTGAAGGAGCTGTGTTTGATCGAGCGGTGTGTGAAGGGACTTTGTGTGAAGCAATTGTGTGTGTTACATAACCCAGAACCTCTGGGTTCATCAGTTGATATGCCACCGATCTTGCGCACTTTGAAAAGGCTCTTAGCACAACTTATCGGGCTGATTGGATTAGTCTGGTGGCTAGTTGGTCAAAGGCGTCCAGGAGCCGTTCTTTAGTGGCTGTCAGGGTCCAGGCTTCTGCGCCATACATTAGGATCCACAGTTGAATTGTGAGCAGCTTAGAATAAGCGTTGCTAAAGTGCTAGGGTCTGGAACAGTTGCCATTCGGTGCACACTGGGAAGGAAGGATCCCTAGTCTTTTCTGTAAGTGTGGTGGGTTCTTTGCCCTATCTGAGGGAGGGCCCTTACCAAAGCTAGGTACTCTTTTCTCTAAGACTAGTGAAGGGAGGAAAGTCATGTTAAGAGCCCTTCCCGAGCACACAAGATTAGTGGCATATTAACTGATTCGAACCCAGAACCTCTGGGTTATGTAACATACACAGCTCCTTCAAACACAGCTGCTTCACACAAAGCCCCTTCACACACGGCTCCTTCAAATACAGCTCCTTCACACACTGCCACTTCACACAGCTCATTCACATAATAACACACAGATCCTTCAGAAACAGCTTCTTCGCTGAGGACAAACAACCCCAACAGCTTTTGTCCCAATAGGCTTTCGTAGGTTCAGGTAGCCTGTCGTGATAGACAGCCCAGGTAGACAGCTCAACCTTTTCTGTTAACCCATAAAGCCAAAAAATGGTATTGAAAAGTATTATTTTCTTACCCATTGGTTATATTACAGGGCAGGTAACGTTTGTTACAACAGTAAACTTTACCCCTTTATTCTTAGAAATGATTAACATTATTGGCTACACACATCATTTAAGATATAAGTGGACGTCCCTATGGCCATGATTTAAAAAACCAAGTCAGGTAGATTAAGCATAGAGCGTCGAACAATCATATGGTAATGTTTGTTACAGTCATTTCTGTACAAGGTAGCGCTGATACAAATGGCAGTCAAACAGACCCTTCCTTAAAACGGGGGTACCGTGCTCGAGGAGGTGCCTCGACCACGTTAATCAGCCTCATTACTCATAATGGGTACCTACTGGCTGGCAAAATACACCTGGTGATTTTCCTGAACCTCACCTATTATTATTATTATTTCTTTAGAAAGCTAGAAAACATCACAAAACGGCCATTTTTAGACTTAGGCCACACCAATTTAGTTTCACCACAGTTTTTTCCTCATTTGCATGAAATAGCAGCACACTTTTTTTCGTAGCACCATACTATGTGGATATATCAACAGAAAATGGGGGCTCCTCATTGGCTGAGGGGAAGTAGCCATGGGCTAAATATGGTTAAGGGCAGCTTTACTTATTGACCTGAAGGCACATACAGACATAGAATTACAAAATGTAGGTACAGTGAAGTTTTAGTTTGAACTTACTGCTGGCTGGTTATTTTTCAAACCACAGTTGAAGGGCTTGTTTGGATTCAGAGCCCGGCTTCACTTATGCCCAGACTGTCATTAATCACAGCAGCTGCCTGGCCAACTGTTAGCTGCTGGCTACATGGCCCACGAGTGATTAATTACCTGACCTACATACGTCACCGGGACATGCCTGTTCCAATATTTCGCAGATATAGGGGTGATTTCTGATATTATTACATCGATTATAACGACAGATACGGCGCCCAAAATCTCATCGATTCGAGCCTTCATCACACCCCACCAACACAACAAGTATGAAATCAATCCATCCAGCCATTCTTGAGTAATCAGACAGAGACACATAGCAGAAAATATAACCTCCATTTCATGGAGGCAATGACTGTTTTTACTGTTGCTGAAAGAGCTAACCAAGAGGAGTAAAATGCTTTTTAAATGAAGCAAATATCTTGAAGGGTTGCTGAGATATGGCTTCACAAAGTTGCCAAAACCTACCCTCAGATATGGCCGGCTGCGCGATAAACGATGAAAATAAAATAAACTAGAGTTTGACAAACACATCTATTCGCCAAATAATCATGCCTTTATTGAAGACTTTTAGTTTAAGGTCTTATTCATGTATTACTAAATAGTACAAGTCTGTGATCACAGATGACCTGGTACCATGCCTGGTCAATCAGAATTTCATGCCTTCCAGAGGTTTTGTCCCCAGTGTAACAGCGTCCAGCTCACAAGCTCCTCCAGCAAAACATCTGTGTAACAGCTGTGTCTATAGATATAGGTCAAAATGATATATATATATATATATAGGAAACAGTTTATTTCTCTGTTATTCTCTGTTAATTGGCCACTAATTACAACTAAATGCATCTTTCCATGTAGATTATTATCTAAAGTACCTTTCAGCCAAAAACAATGCAAACAAGTTTGAAAGTCCTATCATGGAACTTAGTGGATTTCTGTACTTTCCTCATTAATTATGCAAATTAGCTGTTGATTTGAATAATTAGCATTAAATTAAGTAAGTCGTCACTTAGGCTATCTACCACTCAAAAATCACGACCACAGCATGTTCAGAACACAAGATGTAAAAAATTGAAGTTTTGCTGCAGTACCTTAGGAAGCCGCTAGGGGGCCCACTATCATACTCGACCTTCGTTGTTCTGACCCCTACCCACCTACCAAATATTATCAGGATCCTTTCAAGGCTTCTCGAGTTATGCATTACACAAACAAACGGACGCACACGCTCGGCCCGCTACCGTCCTAACGGAAAATGATATGCCAACTATTTTCAAACACAACCTTCCTTTCTGCAAACGCTACTCAAATGCCAAATATCATGAAAATCCATACACAGATTCTTGAGTTATATGCTGTTGGAATGGATTTATGAACGTTCCTCATTAATTATGCAAAGTATCTGCTGATTTGTATAATAAGTATTACATTGTGTAAGTCATCACTCATTCTATCTACATACCAAAAATCCTGATGATCCGTCAACATGTTCTTGAGTTATTCTCGTCCAAAGTTTGAAAGGAAATCGGTGCCAGCAGTTTCCAAAAAGCCGCTAGGGGGTCCAAACTCCCAGCACTTACTCTTTGTCCCAAGGGCTATCTACCACTCAAAAATCATGACCACAGCCTGTCCATAACACGAAGTGTATAATTTAAAAGTTTTGCTGCAGTACCTTAGGCAGCCACTAGAGGGCCCATTATCGAACTTGACCTTCGTTTTCCTGACACCCACCCACCTACCAAATATCATCAGGATCCATTCAAGGGTTCCCGAGTTACCTTGCATACAGACAAACGCACTTACATACAAATCCCGCTACAGCACCGTAGGTAAGAGCTAGGTAAACCATTTTCGCACCAGACCTTCCTCTCCAAAATCGCTACACACCTACCAAGTATCGTGAAAATCGCCCAGCTGCATTTTGACTTATGCTGCCCAAAACAAACCCCAAAAACATACCAAGCTTGCTGCAGTACCGTAGGAAAACGCCAGGTAAACCGTTTTCTAACTTGGGATTCCTTTTGACAACCGCTACACACCTACCAAAAATCACAAAGTTCCATCCACGATTTTTGGAGTTATTTGCTGTTGACCTACATACAGACCCAAGTCAGCAATCTCATACTCTTCTTGGCGAAGAGAAAAATACCTTTTTTGAGGGGTGATGAAAAGGTAAGTAAAGGCTGCAAAGCTTGTTTTATCTTATTTCCCTGTAAAAGACTACATAGAATCACTCCACAGAGTTCTGAACATTCATGTCATTTTATTATGCTTTTACACAGGGTCGAAGTATGCATTTTACAATAAATTACACAGGTGGTACCGTGACCTTTGACCCCTGGAGAAGGAAAAATCCTCCAAAGTTCACACACTTGTATCTCTTGACAGGAACAACCCTGTCTTTCAATATTTTATACATAACAGCACCCACTGGTGTCCTTTCACACAATAATTGTCATCTTACCTGCAATTCTTGAAGAAATAAGTAAATTTGGGTTTAAAAGTTCACATTTTGGGTTACATTCAAATTCAATGGTGTTTTTTTGCACCAGTTGAGTTGCATACTTTTGTAATGTACACAACATTATGGTATCTTATATTACCAACAATGTCACATCTATTGAATATCAGCAATATTAATTGCCTTATAACAAGGTCAACTTGGTCAAGGTGAAAGGTAAGTGTGTGAATATGTCGCATTATTTTCATGTTGAGCCATGATGTTACACTGTATCAACAGTACAACTTAACACTTGGATAATAAAATATAGAAGACAGATGTTTGTACTAATAAGAGATAAAATATCAATAGGTAGACATTGTGTAAACACTAAATTTATTAGGACAAGTTCAACATTTTTCAAGGTCAAAGGCTCAGTCCTCAGGATACATACAATCGACACAGATTTTTTTGATGTACTTGCTGGTACATGTACTTCTCCTTATTTAATCAATACTATAAATATTATAATACAATATAAACTACTTTTTACAAAAACAACAGGCTTACTTATCATTTTCTGTGGTTACTGGTAGCAACAGTATTCTTTAACAAACTTAATGCTAATAGCACTGGCTGCACAACTTGTCAACATTATGTTTGACCTCTACCATTCAATATCTCCCCTCTCCAGTCTTATATCAGCTACATCTGGTACTTGGTGCAATCTACACTCCACCTGAAAAACAAAATTATTTGAGTTTCATGATTAACATGTCTACCATGGTGATAATGTTCTTCCATCTGAGGGGATGACGACCTACTCCAGTACCACGTCTGATGTTCATCTACATCATGATCTTTCTTGTGACTTATGACTTCTTTCTTTCTTGTGACGAAAGAATCAGAATGATCCAATAATGAAATAAAGAATTCAATAAAGAAAGAAAGGCAAGTTGGGGTAAGGAATAGATTAACTTATTATCATTGATTAAGTAGATAAATACCTGCAACAAGATGGAAGGAGGTAAGTGTCACTGTCTTTGAGCCATCTTCTGCGACTGAACCTCAGTACCAACTGCGACATCCTCACCCGGTCGGTAGGAACCTGGCTGATAGTAGAGACAAGAGTATAATATTGCAGGTAAGTACAGACATATGATTTTTGCTACACCAGAAAAAACCCTTGGCACAATCTGACAAAGAATACACAATCTGGTTGCACTAATTTTTCACGTTGACAAAAATGCCATTAGTGTTTTGAAAAATTTGGGCATAGGTTACCCGGCTGACCCCTATCCGGGGGGCACGGTGCCTCAAATTCAACAAGTGAAAAAATACACAATGGTATTTTAGTCTTGGAACGAGACAAGAGATGATTCACACCAACAGTAACAATGACATTGAAAATACAATTGATATTTTCTTAAAAATTGGGCATAGGTACCTCAAGTTACCATGGTGCCTCAAGTTCAACAAGTGAAAAAAATACTAGTAGTACACAACAGGCCAATCAATGATCCATATGTAAAATATACTAAAGAAAGCAATAAACTAAGAATTATTAATAAGAAATAATTACTAAGAAACATTTTACATACATGTAAGTTTCATGACTAAAACATGGATATAGAAACACTGCATAGAAATTATATTGCTGGGATTGACTTGAGGAAAAATTGTTCAAAAGCACATTTTCTTCAACATGCCCCCTCCCCCAAACACTACAAATTGTATCAAGTATTTTACCTTGAAATTCCTCATCCATAGCGTCAAAAAAGGTTCTATTTGTGCCGCTTCAGTCACATATCCTCCGTTTCTAAGGGGCACGCGGCCCAAAATTTGGCGCGTCAGGATCGTGCGGCGCCGCCGCTCGGCCAAATCGGGGCGATCGCCTGGGAAAACAGCTCGGCGCTTCGCCTTTGTGTATGCTTGAAACATGCCGATCACATCAAAACGTAGCCCTGTTTTTTGTCGTCATTTTGACACCAGGAACAAGAAGAAAAAATAAAATTCGTTCGATGATTTTTATCATTAAAGATCGACAAGTCCTTTTAAATTGACTTTTATCTCGCGAAAAATTAATTTTTATGTTCCTGGCATCATTTTAAAGCTTGAAATGTGCTCTTTCAATTGGTACAATCCGAAGCCCCGGCCTCCCCGCTTACGGCGCGCCGTTTTCACCGGCGAATTTCTGGCGTTTTAAACAATTTACAAGCAAAAGAAACACATCACAAGAAAGAGAAACTTATATCCTTTATTTTGATGGGTAAATTTGCCTCTAGAACCGGATAGTTTTTGTACCGCGGGTGTGGGAAGATGGTAGGAAATTTACGGATCGCCGTACGGCAGAGGGTTTTCGTGGTAGCGTTGGAATACCTAGTCAAACGTTCTTGAGACGTTTCGATGACGTCATTGCCTACTTATATATTCACATGCAATGCATTGGTCTAATTAGGCATTTATTTCATATTAATGAATAGGTAACGCAAATTACTATTTGAGATAATTCACTTGATTATATTTTACTCCAATGGATCTGAAATATCACCATACGAACGCTTCATTCATTCGATGTAACCGGATGTTAAGAGGCTTTCAGTACCGACCACAACTGTTATCAAATGCGCAAAAGGGAGGTATAAAGCTTGACGGGGATGTACTGTTGGTCGCCTAAGCCGTACGTTTGTCCACGAGAAAGAGAACAGGGAAGGGCCTTTGGAAGGGCCTTTGGAAGGGCTGGGTTAACATTGCTTGAACCATTGAACCATTGAACCATTGAACCGTTGAACCATGTAAATAGTGGGCAAATGGCTTTGCCGCGCGAGCGCGGCAAGGCAAAAACGTTTTCGACCACAAAATAAATTGTGCAAAGCAGCTAGCTGTGAAAATTAGCACAAACATTCCGTAGATTGAAAAAAAGTATCAAAAAAACAGATAACTAATGTCATAGAATGCCAAAATAAAGTACACAGATAATTCAGGTCCAGAGCATCATTTCCAGGTCGGTACCTAAACCTGGACAGTTTATTGTCTGTGGAAACTTGAAAACTGGCAATACTCAAAGGAATCTGTTTGGTGGATTATTAGACTCCCACTGGCATTCTAAAATCCCATCTCCATGTAATAAAGGCTGTCTCTGTACCTTTGACTGTAGAAACTTGGTACAATTGACTATAAACTCTACTTGACTTCGCTGTTGTTGTCTTCTTGGCCCCCGGTAAGACCCAAAATGCCTGCCGACATAGTGCGTCCATTTTGTAATTGGCGAAACCTGTTCCTCTGATTTTTTTCGGGTCTGTTTTTTTTTCGGATTGGTCCACGTAAAAAAAATGTTTTGCACCCGTATGATGTACTGGTTCCTTCACCTAACTGTTGGTATAATATACTATGTTCAACCTTCCTGGCAACTTTGATTTCAACTGAAGGCAACTTTTTTTTTGGCCAGACGTTTTCTTTATTCGCTTGCTCGCATCAGTTTTGGAGATCCCAGAGGATGTCATCCATATAATCAAAAGTGTATTCTAGTCGGTCAAAGTTGGTATCATTCAAAAGTTATGTTGGTACAGATTTGTAAACTGCAAACCGTTTTGAAATCGGGTGCTTACTTTCCGAGATATGACTTCAGAACTAACCGCTAGGGTTAGGGTTAAGGTTAGGGTAGTGCTTAGAGGCAACATTGCTAAGAGTGTATTCTAGTCGGTCAAAGTTGGTATCATTCAAAGGACATGTTGGTACAGATTTGTAAACTGCAAACCGTTTTGAAATAGGGTGCTTACTTTCCGAGATATGACTTCAGAACTAACCGCTAGGGTTAGGGTTAAGGTTAGGGTAGTGCTTAGAGGCAACATTGCTAAGAGTGTATTCTAGTCGGTCAAAGTTGGTATCATTCAAAAGGTATGTTGGTACAGATTTGTAAACTGCAAACCGTTTTGAAATCGGGTGCTTACTTCCCAAGGTATGACTTCAGAACTAACCGCTAGGGTTAGGGTTAGGGTTAAGGTTAGGGTAAGTGTGTAGTGCTTAGAGGTAACATTGCTAAGAGTGTATTCTAGTCGGTCAAAGTTGGTATCATTCAAAAGGTATGTTGGTACAGATTTGTAAACTGCAAACCGTTTTGAAATCGGGTGCTTATTTTCCGAGATATGACTTCATAACTAACCGCTAGGGTTAGGGTTAGGGTTAAGGTTAGGGTTAGGTTAGTGCTTAGAGGCAACATTGCTAAGAGTGTATTCTAGTCGGTCAAAGTTGGTATCATTCAAAAGGTATGTTGGTACAGATTTGTAAACTGCAAACCGTTTTGAAATCGGGTGCTTACTTTCCGAGATATGACTTCAGAACTAACCGCTAGGGTTAGGGTTAGGGTTAAGGTTAGGGTTAGTGTAGTGCTTAGAGGTAACATTGCTAAGTGTGTATTCTAGTCGGGCAAAGTTGGTGTCATTCAAAAGGTATGTTGGTACAGATTTGTAAACTGCAAACCGTTTTGAAATCGGGTGCTTACTTTCCGAGATATGACTTCAGAACTAACCACTAGGGTTTGGGTTAGGGTTAGGGTAGGTTAGCAACATTGCTAAGAGTGTATTCTATTCCGTCAAAGATGGTATCATCCAAAGGGTATGTTGGTACAGATTTGTAAACTGCAAACCGTTTTGAAATCGGGTGCTTACTTCCAGAGATATGACTTCAGAACTAACCGATAGGTTTAGGGTTAGGGTTAAGGTTAGGGTTAGCGTAGTGCTTAGAGGTAACATTGCTAAGAGTGTATTCTAGTCGGTCAAAGTTGGTATCATTAAAAAGGTATGTTGGTACAGATTTGTAAACTGGAAACCGTTTTGAAATCGGGTGCTTACTTTCCGTGATATGACTTCATAACTAACCGCTAGGGTTAGGGTTAGGGTTAAGGTTAGGGTTAGGGTAGTGCTTAGAGGCAACATTGCTAAGAGTGCATTCTAGTCGGTCAAAGTTGGTATCATTCAAAAGGTATGTTGGTACAGATTTGTAAACTGCAAATCGTTTTGAAATCGGGTGCTGACTTCCACAGATATGACTTCAGAAGTAACAGCTAGGGTTAGGGTTAGGGTTAAGGTTAGGGTTAGGGTAGTGCTTAGAGGCAACATTGCTAAGAGTGTATTCTAGTCGGTCAAAGTTGGTATCATTCAAAAGGTATGTTGGTACAGAATTGTAAACTGCAAACCGTTTTGAAATCGGGTGCTTACTTTCCGAGATATGACTTCAGAACTAACCACTAGGGTTTGGGTTAGGGTTAGGGTAGTGCTTAGAGGCAACATTGCTAAGAGTGTATTCTAGTCCGTCAAAGTTGGTATCATCCAAAGGGTATGTTGGTACAGATTTGTAAACTGCAAACCGTTTTGAAATCGGGTGCTTACTTCCCGAGATATGACTTCAGAACTAACCGCTAGGGTTAGGGTTAGGGTTAAGGTTAGGGTTAGCGTAGTGCTTAGAGGTAACATTGCTAAGAGTGTATTCTAGTCGGTCAAAGTTGGTATCATTCAAAAGGTATGTTGGTACAGATTTGTAAACTGCAAACCGTTTTGAAATCGGGTGCTTACTTTCCGAGATATGACTTCAGAACTAACGGCTAGGGTTAGGGGTAGGATTAAGGTTAGGGTTAGGGTAGTGCTTAGAGGCAACATTGCTAAGAGTGTATTCTAGTCGGTCAAAGTTGGTATCATTCAAAAGTTATGTTGGTACAGATTTGTAAACTGCAAACCGTTTTGAAATCGGGTGCTTACTTTCCGAGATATGACTTCAGAACTAACCGCTAGGGTTAGGGTTAGGGTTAGGGTAGTGCTTTAATAGAGGCAACATTGCTTAGAGTGTATTCTAGTCGGTGAAAGTTGGTATCATTCAAAAGTTATGTTGGTACAGATTTGTAAACTGCAAACCGTTTTGAAATCGGGTGCTTACTTTCCGAGATATGACTTCAGAACTAACCGCTAGGGTTAGGGTTAGGGTTAGGGTTAAGGTTAGGGTTAGGGTAGTGCTTAGAGGCAACATTGCTAATAGTGTATTCTAGTCGGTCAAAGTTGGTATAATTCAAAAGGTATGTTGGTACAGATTTGTAAACTGCAAACTGTTTTGAATTCGGGTGCTTACTTTCCGAGATATGACTTCAGAACTAACGGCTAGGGTTAGGGTTAGGGTTAAGGATAGGGTTAGGGTAGTGCTTAGAGGCAACATTGCTAAGAGTGCATTCTAGTCGGTCAAAGTTGGTATCATTCAAAAGGTATGTTGGTACAAATTTGTAAACTGTAAACCGTTTTGAAATCGGGTGCTTACTTCCACAGATATGACTTCAGAACTAACCGCTAGGGTTAGGGTTAAGGTTAAGGATAGGGTAGTGCTTAGAGGTTACATTGCTGAGAGTGTTTTCTAGTCGGTCAAAGTTGGTATCATTCAAAAGGTATGTTGGTACAGATTTGTAAACTGCAAACCGTTTTGAAATCGGGTGCTTACTTCCACAGATATGACTTCAGAACTAACCGCTAGGGTTAGGGTTAAGGTTAGGGTTAGGGTAGTGCTTAGAGGCAACATTGCTAAGAGTGTATTCTAGTCTGTCAAAGTTGGTATCATTCAAAAGGTATGTTGGTACAGATTTGTAACATGCAAACCGTTTTGAAATCGGGTGCTTACTTTCCGAGATATGACTTCAGAACTAACAGCTAGTGTTAGGGTTAGGGTTAAGGTTAGGGTTAGGGTAGTGCTTAGAGGTAACATTGCTAAGAGTGTATTCTAGTCGGTCAAAGTTGGTATCATTCAAAAGGTATGTTGGTACAGATTTGTAAACTGCAAACCGTTTTGAAATCGGGTGCTTATTTCCCGAGATATGACTTCAGAACTAACCGCTAGGCTTAGGGTTAGGGTTAAGGTTAGGGTTAGGGTAGTGCTTAGAGGCAACATTGCTAAGAGTGTATTCTAGTCGGTCAAAGTTGGTATCATTCAAAAGGTATGTTGGTACAGATTTGTAAACTGCAAACCGTTTTGAAATCGGGTGCTTACTTCCACAGATATGACTTCAGAACTAACCGCTAGGGTTAGGGTGAGGGTTAAGGTTAAGGTTAGGGTAGTGCTTAGAGGTAACATTGCTAAGAGTGTATTCTAGTCGGTCAAAGTTGGTATCATTCAAAAGGTATGTTGGTACAGATTTGTAAACTGCAAACCGTTTTGAAATCGGGTGCTTACTTCCACAGATATGACTTCAGAACTAACCGCTAGGGTTAGGGTGAGGGTTAAGGTTAAGGTTAGGGTAGTGCTTAGAGGTAACATTGCTAAGAGTGTATTCTAGTCGGTCAAAGTTGGTATCATTCAAAAGGTATGTTGGTACAGATTTGTAAACTGCAAACCGTTTTGAAATCGGGTGCTTATTTCCCGAGATATGACTTCAGAACTAACCGCTAGGCTTAGGGTTAGGGTTAGGGTTAAGGTTAGGGTTAGGGTAGTGCTTAGAGGCAACATTGCTAAGAGTGTATTCTAGTCGGTCAAAGTTGGTATCATTCAAAAGGTATGTTGGTACAGATTTGTAAACTGCAAACCGTTTTGAAATAGGGTGCTTACTTTCCGAGATATGACTTCAGAACTTACCGCTAGGGTTAGGGTTAGGGTTAGGGTTAAGGTTAGGGTTAGGGTAGTGCTTAGAGGCAACATTGCTAATAGTGTATTCTAGTCGGTCAAAGTTGGTATCATTCAAAAGGTATGTTGGTACAGATTTGTAAACTGCAAACTGTTTTGAATTCGGGTGCTTACTTTCCGAGATATGACTTCAGAACTAACGGCTAGGGTTAGGGTTAGGGTTAAGGATAGGGTTAGGGTAGTGCTTAGAGGCAACATTGCTAAGAGTGCATTCTAGTCGGTCAAAGTTGGTATCATTCAAAAGGTATGTTGGTACAAATTTGTAAACTGCAAACCGTTTTGAAATCGGGTGCTTTCTTCCACAGATATGACTTCAGAACTAACCGCTAGGGTTAGGGTTAAGGTTAAGGATAGGGTAGTGCTTAGAGGTTACATTGCTGAGAGTGTTTTCTAGTCGGTCAAAGTTGGTATCATTCAAAAGGTATGTTGGTACAGATTTGTAAACTGCAAACCGTTTTGAAATCGGGTGCTTACTTCCACAGATATGACTTCAGAACTAACCGCTAGGGTTAGGGTTAAGGTTAGGGTTAGGGTAGTGCTTAGAGGCAACATTGCTAAGAGTGTATTCTAGTCGGTCAAAGTTGGTATCATTCAAAAGGTATGTTGGTACAAATTTGTAACCTGCAAACCGTTTTGAAATCGGGTGCTTACTTTCCGAGATATGACTTCAGAACTAACAGCTAGTGTTAGGGTTAGGGTTAGGGTTAAGGTTAGGGTTAGGGTAGTGCTTAGAGGCAACATTGCTAAGAGTGTATTCTAGTCGGTCAAAGTTGGTATCATTCAAAAGGTATGTTGGTACAGATTTGTAATCTGCAAACCGTTTTGAAATCGGGTGCTTACGTTCCGAGATATGACTTCAGAACTAACCACTAGGGTTTGGGTTAGGGTTAGGGTAGTGCTTAGAGGCAACATTGCTAAGAGTGTATTCTAGTCCGTCAAAGTTGGTATCATCCAAAGGGTATGTTGGTACAGATTTGTAAACTGCAAACCGTTTTGAAATCGGGTGCTTACTTCCCGAGATATGACTTCAGATTTTCCGAGATATGACTTCAGAACTAACCACTAGGGTTAGGGTTAGGATTAAGGTTAGGGTTAGGGTAGTGCTTAGAGGCAACATTGCTAAGAGTGTATTCTAGTCGGTCAAAGTTGGTATCATTCAAAAGTTATGTTGGTACAGATTTGTAAACTGCAAACCGTTTTGAAATCGGGTGCTTACTTTCCGAGATATGACTTCAGAACTAACCGCTAGGGTTAGGGTTAGGGTTAGGGTAGTGCTTTAATAGAGGCAACATTGCTAAGAGTGTATTCTAGTCGGTCAAAGTTGGTATCATTCAAAAGGTATGTTGGTACAGATTTGTAAACTGCAAACCGTTTTGAAATAGGGTGCTTACTTTCCGAGATATGACTTCAGAACTTACCGCTAGGGTTAGGGTTAGGGTTAGGGTTAAGGTTAGGGTTAGGGTAGTGCTTAGAGGCAACATTGCTAATAGTGTATTCTAGTCGGTCAAAGTTGGTATCATTCAAAAGGTATGTTGGTACAGATTTGTAAACTGCAAACTGTTTTGAATTCGGGTGCTTACTTTCCAAGATATGACTTCAGAACTAACGGCTAGGGTTAGGGTTAGGGTTAAGGATAGGGTTAGGGTAGTGCTTAGAGGCAACATTGCTAAGAGTGCATTCTAGTCGGTCAAAGTTGGTATCATTCAAAAGGTATGTTGGTACAAATTTGTAAACTGCAAACCGTTTTGAAATCGGGTGCTTACTTTCCGAGATATGACTTCAGAACTAACCGCTAGGGTTAGGGTTAGGGTTAGGGTAGTGCTTTAATAGAGGCAACATTGCTAAGAGTGTATTCTGGTCGGTCAAAGTTGGTATCATTCAAAAGGTATGTTGGTACAGATTTGTAACCTGCAAACCGTTTTGAAATCGGGTGCTTACTTTCCGAGATATGACTTCAGAACTAACAGCTAGTGTTAGGGTTAGGGTTAAGGTTAGGGTTAGGGTAGTGCTTAGAGGTAACATTGCTAAGAGTGTATTCTAGTCGGTCAAAGTTGGTATCATTCAAAAGGTATGTTGGTACAGATTTGTAAACTGCAAACCGTTTTGAAATCGGGTGCTGACTTCCACAGATATGACTTCAGAAGTAACAGCTAGGGTTAGGGTTAGGGTTAAGGTTAGGGTTAGGGTAGTGCTTAGAGGCAACATTGCTAAGAGTGTATTCTAGTCGGTCAAAGTTGGTATCATTCAAAAGGTATGTTGGTACAGAATTGTAAACTGCAAACCGTTTTGAAATCGGGTGCTTACTTTCCGAGATATGACTTCAGAACTAACCACTAGGGTTTGGGTTAGGATTAGGGTAGTGCTTAGAGGCAACATTGCTAAGAGTGTATTCTAGTCCGTCAAAGTTGGTATCATCCAAAGGTATGTTGGTACAGATTTGTAAACTGCAAACCGTTTTGAAATCGGGTGCTTACTTCCCGAGATATGACTTCAGAACTAACCGCTAGGGTTAGGGTTAGGGTTAAGGTTAGGGTTAGCGTAGTGCTTAGAGGTAACATTGCTAAGAGTGTATTCTAGTCGGTCAAAGTTGGTATCATTCAAAAGGTATGTTGGTACAGATTTGTAAACTGCAAACCGTTTTGAAATCGGGTGCTTACTTTCCGAGATATGACTTCAGAACTAACCGCTAGGGTTAGGGGTAGGATTAAGGTTAGGGTTAGGGTAGTGCTTAGAGGCAACATTGCTAAGAGTGTATTCTAGTCGGTCAAAGTTGGTATCATTCAAAAGTTATGTTGGTACAGATTTGTAAACTGCAAACCGTTTTGAAATCAGGTGCTTACTTTCCGAGATATGACTTCAGAACTAACCGCTAGGGTTAGGGTTAGGGTTAGGGTAGTGCTTTAATAGAGGCAACATTGCTTAGAGTGTATTCTAGTCGGTGAAAGTTGGTATCATTCAAAAGTTATGTTGGTACAGATTTGTAAACTGCAAACCGTTTTGAAATCGGGTGCTTACTTTCCGAGATATGACTTCAGAACTAACCGCTAGGGTTAGGGTTAGGGTTAGGGTTAAGGTTAGGGTTAGGGTAGTGCTTAGAGGCAACATTGCTAATAGTGTATTCTAGTCGGTCAAAGTTGGTATCATTCAAAAGGTATGTTGGTACAGATTTGTAAACTGCAAACTGTTTTGAATTCGGGTGCTTACTTTCCGAGATATGACTTCAGAACTAACGGCTAGGGTTAGGGTTAGGGTTAAGGATAGGGTTAGGGTAGTGCTTAGAGGCAACATTGCTAAGAGTGCATTCTAGTCGGTCAAAGTTGGTATCATTCAAAAGGTATGTTGGTACAAATTTGTAAACTGCAAACCGTTTTGAAATCGGGTGCTTACTTCCACAGATATGACTTCAGAACTAACCGCTAGGGTTAGGGTTAAGGTTAAGGATAGGGTAGTGCTTAGAGGTTACATTGCTGAGAGTGTTTTCTAGTCGGTCAAAGTTGGTATCATTCAAAAGGTATGTTGGTACAGATTTGTAAACTGCAAACCGTTTTGAAATCGGGTGCTTACTTCCACAGATATGACTTCAGAACTAACCGCTAGGGTTAGGTTAAGGTTAGGGTTAGGGTAGTGCTTAGAGGCAACATTGCTAAGAGTGTATTCTAGTCGGTCAAAGTTGGTATCATTCAAAAGGTATGTTGGTACAGATTTGTAACATGCAAACCGTTTTGAAATCGGGTGCTTACTTTCCGAGATATGACTTCAGAACTAACAGCTAGTGTTAGGGTTAGGGTTAAGGTTAGGGTTAGGGTAGTGCTTAGAGGCAACATTGCTAAGAGTGTATTCTAGTCGGTCAAAGTTGGTATCATTCAAAAGGTATGTTGGTACAGATTTGTAAACTGCAAACCGTTTTGAAATCGGGTGCTTACTTCCCGAGATATGACTTCAGAACTAACCGCTAGGGTTAGGGTTAGGGTTAAGGTTAGGGTTAGGGTAGTGCTTAGAGGCAACATTGCTAAGAGTGTATTCTAGTCGGTCAAAGTTGGTATCATTCAAAAGGTATGTTGGTACAGATTTGTAAACTGCAAACCGTTTTGAAATCGGGTGCTTACTTCCACAGATATGACTTCAGAACTAACCGCTAGGGTTAGGGTTAGGGTTAAGGTTAAGGTTAGGGTAGTGCTTAGAGGCAACATTGCTAAGAGTGTATTCTAGTCGGTCAAAGTTGGTATCATTCAAAAGGTATGTTGGTACAGATTTGTAAACTGCAAACCGTTTTGAAATCGGGTGCTTACTTCCCGAGATATGACTTCAGAACTAACCGCTAGGCTTAGGGTTAGGGTTAGGGTTAAGGTTAGGGTTAGGGTAGTGCTTAGAGGCAACATTGCTAAGAGTGTATTCTAGTCGGTCAAAGTTGGTATCATTCAAAAGGTATGTTGGTACAGATTTGTAAACTGCAAACCGTTTTGAAATCGGGTGCTTACTTTCCGAGATATGACTTCAGAACTTACCGCTAGGGTTAGGGTTAGGGTTAGGGTTAAGGTTAGGGTTAGGGTAGTGCTTAGAGGCAACATTGCTAAGAGTGTATTCTAGTCGGTCAAAGTTGGTATCATTCAAAAGGTATGTTGGTACAGATTTGTAAACTGCAAACCGTTTTGAATCGGGTGCTTACTTTCCGAGATATGACTTCAGAACTAACCGCTAGGGTTAGGGTTAGGGTTAAGGTTAGGGTTAGGGTAGTGCTTAGAGGCAACATTGCTAAGAGTGTATTCTAGTCGGTCAAAGTTGGTATCATTCAAAAGGTATGTTGGTACAAATTTGTAAACTGCAAACCGTTTTGAAATCGGGTGCTTACTTCCACAGATATGACTTCAGAACTAACCGCTAGGGTTAGGGTTAAGGTTAAGGTTAGGGTAGTGCTTAGAGGTTACATTGCTAAGAGTGTTTTCTAGTCGGTCAAAGTTGGTATCATTCAAAAGGTATGTTGGTACAGATTTGTAAACTGCAAACCGTTTTGAAATCGGGTGCTTACTTCCACAGATATGACTTCAGAACTAACCGCTAGGGTTAGGGTTAAGGTTAGGGTTAGGGTAGTGCTTAGAGGCAACATTGCTAAGAGTGTATTCTAGTCGGTCAAAGTTGGTATCATTCAAAAGGTATGTTGGTACAATTTGTAAACTGCAAACCGTTTTGAAATCGGGTGCTTACTTTCCGAGATATGACTTCAGAACTAACAGCTAGTGTTAGGGTTAGGGTAGGGTTAAGGTTAGGGTTAGGGTAGTGCTTAGAGGCAACATTGCTAAGAGTGTATTCTAGTCGGTCAAAGTTGGTATCATTCAAAAGGTATGTTGGTACAGATTTGTAAACTGCAAACCGTTTTGAAATCGGGTGCTTACTTCCGAGATATGACTTCAGAACTAACCACTAGGGTTTGGGTTAGGGTTAGGGTAGTGCTTAGAGGCAACATTGCTAAGAGTGTATTCTAGTCCGTCAAAGTTGGTATCATCCAAAGGGTATGTTGGTACAGATTTGTAAACTGCAAACCGTTTTGAAATCGGGTGCTTACTTCCCGAGATATGACTTCAGATTTTCGAGATATGACTTCAGAACTACCACTAGGGTTAGGGTTAGGATTAAGGTTAGGGTTAGGGTAGTGCTTAGAGGCAACATTGCTAAGAGTGTATTCTAGTCGGTCAAAGTTGGTATCATTCAAAAGTATGTTGGTACAGATTTGTAAACTGCAAACCGTTTTGAAATCGGGTGCTTACTTTCCGAGATATGACTTCAGAACTAACCGCTAGGGTTAGGGTTAGGGTTAGGGTAGTGCTTTAATAGAGGCAACATTGCTAAGAGTGTATTCTAGTCGGTCAAAGTTGGTATCATTCAAAAGGTATGTTGGTACAGATTTGTAAACTGCAAACCGTTTTGAAATCGGGTGCTTACTTTCCGAGATATGACTTCAGAACTAACCGCTAGGGTTAGGGTTAGGGTTAGGGTTAAGGTTAGGGTTAGGGTAGTGCTTAGAGGCAACATTGCTAAGAGTGTATTCTAGTCGGTCAAAGTTGGTATCATTCAAAAGGTATGTTGGTACAGATTTGTAAACTGCAAACCGTTTTGAAATCGGGTGCTTACTTTCCAAGATATGACTTCAGAACTAACCGCTAGGGTTAGGGTTAGGGTTAAGGTTAGGGTTAGGGTAGTGCTTAGAGGCAACATTGCTAAGAGTGTATTCTAGTCGGTCAAAGTTGGTATCATTCAAAAGGTATGTTGGTACAGATTTGTAAACTGCAAACCGTTTTGAAATCGGGTGCTTACTTTCCGAGATATGACTTCAGAACTAACCGCTAGGGTTAGGGTTAGGGTTAGGGTAGTGCTTTAATAGAGGCAACATTGCTAAGAGTGTATTCTAGTCGGTCAAAGTTGGTATCATTCAAAAGGTATGTTGGTACAGATTTGTAAACTGCAAACCGTTTTGAAATCGGGTGCTTACTTTCCGAGATATGACTTCAGAACTAACAGCTAGGGTTAGGGTTAGGGTTAAGGTTAGGGTTAGGGTAGTGCTTAGAGGCAACATTGCTAAGAGTGTATTCTAGTCGGTCAAAGTTGGTATCATTCAAAAGGTATGTTGGTACAGATTTGTAAACTGCAAACCGTTTTGAAATCGGGTGCTTACTTCCACAGATATGACTTCAGAACTAACCGCTAGGGTTAGGGTTAGGGTTAAGGTTAGGGTTAGGGTAGTGCTTAGAGGCAACATTGCTAAGAGTGTATTCTAGTCGGTCAAAGTTGGTATCATTCAAAAGGTATGTTGGTACAGATTTGTAAACTGCAAACCGTTTTGAAATCGGGTGCTTACTTTCCGAGATATGACTTCAGAACTAACCACTAGGGTTTGGGTTAGGGTTAGGGTAGTGCTTAGAGGCAACATTGCTAAGAGTGTATTCTAGTCGGTCAAAGTTGGTATCATTCAAAGGTATGTTGGTACAGATTTGTAAACTGCAAACCGTTTTGAAATCGGGTGCTTACTTCCCGAGATATGACTTCAGAACTAACCGCTAGGGTTAGGGTTAGGGTTAAGGTTAGGGTTAGGGTAGTGCTTAGAGGCAACATTGCTAAGAGTGTATTCTAGTCGGTCAAAGTTGGTATCATTCAAAAGGTATGTTGGTACAGATTTGTAAACTGCAAACCGTTTTGAAATCGGGTGCTTACTTTCCGAGATATGACTTCAGAACTAACCGCTAGGGTTAGGGGTAGGATTAAGGTTAGGGTTAGGGTAGTGCTTAGAGGCAACATTGCTAAGAGTGTATTCTAGTCGGTCAAAGTTGGTATCATTCAAAAGGTATGTTGGTACAGATTTGTAAACTGCAAACCGTTTTGAAATCGGGTGCTTACTTTCCGAGATATGACTTCAGAACTAACCGCTAGGGTTAGGGTTAGGGTTAGGGTAGTGCTTTAATAGAGGCAACATTGCTTAGAGTGTATTCTAGTCGGTCAAAGTTGGTATCATTCAAAAGTATGTTGGTACAGATTTGTAAACTGCAAACCGTTTTGAAATCGGGTGCTTACTTTCCGAGATATGACTTCAGAACTAACCGCTAGGGTTAGGGTTAGGGTTAGGGTTAAGGTTAGGGTTAGGGTAGTGCTTAGAGGCAACATTGCTAAGAGTGTATTCTAGTCGGTCAAAGTTGGTATCATTCAAAAGGTATGTTGGTACAGATTTGTAAACTGCAAACCGTTTTGAATTCGGGTGCTTACTTTCCGAGATATGACTTCAGAACTAACGGCTAGGGTTAGGGTTAGGGTTAAGGTTAGGGTTAGGGTAGTGCTTAGAGGCAACATTGCTAAGAGTGTATTCTAGTCGGTCAAAGTTGGTATCATTCAAAAGGTATGTTGGTACAGATTTGTAAACTGCAAACCGTTTTGAAATCGGGTGCTTACTTCCACAGATATGACTTCAGAACTAACCGCTAGGGTTAGGGTTAAGGTTAAGGATAGGGTAGTGCTTAGAGGTTACATTGCTAAGAGTGTATTCTAGTCGGTCAAAGTTGGTATCATTCAAAAGGTATGTTGGTACAGATTTGTAAACTGCAAACCGTTTTGAAATCGGGTGCTTACTTCCCGAGATATGACTTCAGAACTAACCGCTAGGGTTAGGGTTAGGGTTAAGGTTAGGGTTAGGGTAGTGCTTAGAGGCAACATTGCTAAGAGTGTATTCTAGTCGGTCAAAGTTGGTATCATTCAAAAGGTATGTTGGTACAGATTTGTAAACTGCAAACCGTTTTGAAATCGGGTGCTTACTTTCCGAGATATGACTTCAGAACTAACCGCTAGGGTTAGGGTTAGGGTTAAGGTTAGGGTTAGGGTAGTGCTTAGAGGCAACATTGCTAAGAGTGTATTCTAGTCGGTCAAAGTTGGTATCATTCAAAAGGTATGTTGGTACAGATTTGTAAACTGCAAACCGTTTTGAAATCGGGTGCTTACTTTCCGAGATATGACTTCAGAACTAACCGCTAGGGTTAGGGTTAGGGTTAGGGTTAAGGTTAGGGTAGTGCTTAGAGGCAACATTGCTAAGAGTGTATTCTAGTCGGTCAAAGTTGGTATCATTCAAAAGGTATGTTGGTACAGATTTGTAAACTGCAAACCGTTTTGAAATCGGGTGCTTACTTCCAGAGATATGACTTCAGAACTAACCGCTAGGGTTAGGGTTAGGGTTAAGGTTAGGGTTAGGGTAGTGCTTAGAGGCAACATTGCTAAGAGTGTATTCTAGTCGGTCAAAGTTGGTATCATTCAAAAGGTATGTTGGTACAGATTTGTAAACTGCAAACCGTTTTGAAATCGGGTGCTTACTTCCAGAGATATGACTTCAGAACTAACCGCTAGGGTTAGGGTTAGGGTTAAGGTTAGGGTTAGGGTAGTGCTTAGAGGCAACATTGCTAAGAGTGTATTCTAGTCGGTCAAAGTTGGTATCATTCAAAAGGTATGTTGGTACAGATTTGTAAACTGCAAACCGTTTTGAAATCGGGTGCTTACTTTCCGAGATATGACTTCAGAACTAACCGCTAGGGTTAGGGTTAAGGTTAGGGTAGTGCTTAGAGGCAACATTGCTAAGAGTGTATTCTAGTCGGTCAAAGTTGGTATCATTCAAAAGGTATGTTGGTACAGATTTGTAAACTGCAAACCGTTTTGAAATCGGGTGCTTACTTCCCAAGATATGACTTCAGAACTAACCGCTAGGGTTAGGGTTAGGGTTAAGGTTAGGGTTAGTGGTAGTGCTTAGAGGCAACATTGCTAAGAGTGTATTCTAGTCGGTCAAAGTTGGTATCATTCAAAAGGTATGTTGGTACAGATTTGTAAACTGCAAACCGTTTTGAAATCGGGTGCTTACTTTCCGAGATATGACTTCAGAACTAACCGCTAGGGTTAGGGTTAGGGTTAAGGTTAGGGTTAGGGTAGTGCTTAGAGGCAACATTGCTAAGAGTGTATTCTAGTCGGTCAAAGTTGGTATCATTCAAAAGGTATGTTGGTACAGATTTGTAAACTGCAAACCGTTTTGAAATCGGGTGCTTACTTTCCGAGATATGACTTCAGAACTAACCGCTAGGGTTAGGGTTAGGGTTAAGGTTAGGGTTAGGGTAGTGCTTAGAGGCAACATTGCTAAGAGTGTATTCTAGTCGGTCAAAGTTGGTATCATTCAAAAGGTATGTTGGTACAGATTTGTAAACTGCAAACCGTTTTGAAATCGGGTGCTTACTTTCCGAGATATGACTTCAGAACTAACCACTAGGGTTGGGTTAGGGTTAGGGTAGGTTAGCAACATTGCTAAGAGTGTATTCTAGTCGGTCAAAGTTGGTATCATCCAAAGGTATGTTGGTACAGATTTGTAAACTGCAAACCGTTTTGAAATCGGGTGCTTACTTCCGAGATATGACTTCAGAACTAACCGCTAGGGTTAGGGTTAGGGTTAAGGTTAGGGTTAGGGTAGTGCTTAGAGGCAACATTGCTAAGAGTGTATTCTAGTCGGTCAAAGTTGGTATCATTCAAAAGGTATGTTGGTACAGATTTGTAAACTGCAAACCGTTTTGAAATCGGGTGCTTACTTCCGAGATATGACTTCAGAACTAACCGCTAGGGTTAGGGTTAGGGTTAAGGTTAGGGTTAGGGTAGTGCTTAGAGGCAACATTGCTAAGAGTGTATTCTAGTCGGTCAAAGTTGGTATCATTCAAAAGGTATGTTGGTACAGATTTGTAAACTGCAAACCGTTTTGAAATCGGGTGCTTACTTCCACAGATATGACTTCAGAACTAACCGCTAGGGTTAGGGTTAGGGTTAAGGTTAGGGTTAGGGTAGTGCTTAGAGGCAACATTGCTAAGAGTGTATTCTAGTCGGTCAAAGTTGGTATCATTCAAAAGGTATGTTGGTACAGAATTGTAAACTGCAAACCGTTTTGAAATCGGGTGCTTACTTTCCGAGATATGACTTCAGAACTAACCACTAGGGTTTGGGTTAGGGTTAGGGTAGTGCTTAGAGGCAACATTGCTAAGAGTGTATTCTAGTCGGTCAAAGTTGGTATCATTCAAAAGGTATGTTGGTACAGATTTGTAAACTGCAAACCGTTTTGAAATCGGGTGCTTACTTCCGAGATATGACTTCAGAACTAACCGCTAGGGTTAGGGTTAGGGTTAGGGTTAGGGTTAGGGTAGTGCTTAGAGGTAACATTGCTAAGAGTGTATTCTAGTCGGTCAAAGTTGGTATCATTCAAAAGGTATGTTGGTACAGATTTGTAAACTGCAAACCGTTTTGAAATCGGGTGCTTACTTTCCGAGATATGACTTCAGAACTAACCGCTAGGGTTAGGGGTAGGTTAAGGTTAGGGTTAGGGTAGTGCTTAGAGGCAACATTGCTAAGAGTGTATTCTAGTCGGTCAAAGTTGGTATCATTCAAAAGGTATGTTGGTACAGATTTGTAAACTGCAAACCGTTTTGAAATCGGGTGCTTACTTTCCGAGATATGACTTCAGAACTAACCGCTAGGGTTAGGGTTAGGGTTAGGGTTAGGGTAGTGCTTTAATAGAGGCAACATTGCTAAGAGTGTATTCTAGTCGGTCAAAGTTGGTATCATTCAAAAGGTATGTTGGTACAGATTTGTAAACTGCAAACCGTTTTGAAATCGGGTGCTTACTTTCCGAGATATGACTTCAGAACTAACCGCTAGGGTTAGGGTTAGGTTAGGGTTAAGGTTAGGGTAGGGTAGTGCTTAGAGGCAACATTGCTAAGAGTGTATTCTAGTCGGTCAAAGTTGGTATCATTCAAAAGGTATGTTGGTACAGATTTGTAAACTGCAAACCGTTTTGAAATCGGGTGCTTACTTTCCGAGATATGACTTCAGAACTAACGGCTAGGGTTAGGGTTAGGGTTAAGGTTAGGGTTAGGGTAGTGCTTAGAGGCAACATTGCTAAGAGTGTATTCTAGTCGGTCAAAGTTGGTATCATTCAAAAGGTATGTTGGTACAGATTTGTAAACTGCAAACCGTTTTGAAATCGGGTGCTTACTTCCACAGATATGACTTCAGAACTAACCGCTAGGGTTAGGGTTAAGGTTAAGGTTAGGGTAGTGCTTAGAGGCAACATTGCTGAGAGTGTTTTCTAGTCGGTCAAAGTTGGTATCATTCAAAAGGTATGTTGGTACAGATTTGTAAACTGCAAACCGTTTTGAAATCGGGTGCTTACTTCCACAGATATGACTTCAGAACTAACCGCTAGGGTTAGGGTTAAGGTTAGGGTTAGGGTAGTGCTTAGAGGCAACATTGCTAAGAGTGTATTCTAGTCGGTCAAAGTTGGTATCATTCAAAAGGTATGTTGGTACAGATTTGTAACTGCAAACCGTTTTGAAATCGGGTGCTTACTTTCAGAGATATGACTTCAGAACTAACAGCTAGTGTTAGGGTTAGGGTTAAGGTTAGGGTTAGGGTAGTGCTTAGAGGCAACATTGCTAAGAGTGTATTCTAGTCGGTCAAAGTTGGTATCATTCAAAAGGTATGTTGGTACAGATTTGTAAACTGCAAACCGTTTTGAAATCGGGTGCTTATTTCCGAGATATGACTTCAGAACTAACCGCTAGGCTTAGGGTTAGGGTTAAGGTTAGGGTTAGGGTAGTGCTTAGAGGCAACATTGCTAAGAGTGTATTCTAGTCGGTCAAAGTTGGTATCATTCAAAAGGTATGTTGGTACAGATTTGTAAACTGCAAACCGTTTTGAAATCGGGTGCTTACTTCCCGAGATATGACTTCAGAACTAACCGCTAGGGTTAGGGTTAGGGTTAAGGTTAGGTTAGGGTAGTGCTTAGAGGCAACATTGCTAAGAGTGTATTCTAGTCGGTCAAAGTTGGTATCATTCAAAAGGTATGTTGGTACAGATTTGTAAACTGCAAACCGTTTTGAAATCGGGTGCTTACTTCCACAGATATGACTTCAGAACTAACCGCTAGGGTTAGGGTTAGGGTTAAGGTTAGGGTTAGGGTAGTGCTTAGAGGTAACATTGCTAAGAGTGTATTCTAGTCGGTCAAAGTTGGTATCATTCAAAAGGTATGTTGGTACAGATTTGTAAACTGCAAACCGTTTTGAAATCGGGTGCTTATTTCCGAGATATGACTTCAGAACTAACCGCTAGGCTTAGGGTTAGGGTTAGGGTTAAGGTTAGGGTTAGGGTAGTGCTTAGAGGCAACATTGCTAAGAGTGTATTCTAGTCGGTCAAAGTTGGTATCATTCAAAAGGTATGTTGGTACAGATTTGTAAACTGCAAACCGTTTTGAAATCGGGTGCTTACTTCCGAGATATGACTTCAGAACTAACCGCTAGGGTTAGGGTTAGGGTTAGGGTTAAGGTTAGGGTTAGGGTAGTGCTTAGAGGCAACATTGCTAAGAGTGTATTCTAGTCGGTCAAAGTTGGTATCATTCAAAAGGTATGTTGGTACAGATTTGTAAACTGCAACCTGTTTTGAATTCGGGTGCTTACTTTCCGAGATATGACTTCAGAACTAACCGCTAGGGTTGGGTTAGGGTTAAGGTTAGGGTTAGGGTAGTGCTTAGAGGCAACATTGCTAAGAGTGTATTCTAGTCGGTCAAAGTTGGTATCATTCAAAAGGTATGTTGGTACAATTTGTAAACTGCAAACCGTTTTGAAATCGGGTGCTTACTTCCGAGATATGACTTCAGAACTAACCGCTAGGGTTAGGGTTAAGGTTAAGGTTAGGGTAGTGCTTAGAGGCAACATTGCTAAGAGTGTTTTCTAGTCGGTCAAAGTTGGTATCATTCAAAAGGTATGTTGGTACAGATTTGTAAACTGCAAACCGTTTTGAAATCGGGTGCTTACTTCCAGATATGACTTCAGAACTAACCGCTAGGGTTAGGGTTAAGGTTAGGGTTAGGGTAGTGCTTAGAGGCAACATTGCTAAGAGTGTATTCTAGTCGGTCAAAGTTGGTATCATTCAAAAGGTATGTTGGTACAAATTTGTAAACTGCAAACCGTTTTGAAATCGGGTGCTTACTTTCCGAGATATGACTTCAGAACTAACAGCTAGTGTTAGGGTTAGGGTTAGGGTTAAGGTTAGGGTTAGGGTAGTGCTTAGAGGCAACATTGCTAAGAGTGTATTCTAGTCGGTCAAAGTTGGTATCATTCAAAAGGTATGTTGGTACAGATTTGTAATCTGCAAACCGTTTTGAAATCGGGTGCTTACTTCCGAGATATGACTTCAGAACTAACCACTAGGGTTTGGGTTAGGGTTAGGGTAGTGCTTAGAGGCAACATTGCTAAGAGTGTATTCTAGTCCGTCAAAGTTGGTATCATTCCAAAGGTATGTTGGTACAGATTTGTAAACTGCAAACCGTTTTGAAATCGGGTGCTTACTTCCCGAGATATGACAGATTTTCCGAGATATGACTTCAGAACTAACCACTAGGGTTAGGGTAGGTTAAGGTTAGGGTTAGGGTAGTGCTTAGAGGCAACATTGCTAAGAGTGTATTCTAGTCGGTCAAAGTTGGTATCATTCAAAAGGTATGTTGGTACAGATTTGTAAACTGCAAACCGTTTTGAAATCGGGTGCTTACTTCCGAGATATGACTTCAGAACTAACCGCTAGGGTTAGGGTTAGGGTTAGGGGTAGTGCTTGCTTAGAGGCAACATTGCTAAGAGTGTATTCTAGTCGGTCAAAGTTGGTATCATTCAAAAGGTATGTTGGTACAGATTTGTAAACTGCAAACCGTTTTGAAATCGGGTGCTTACTTTCCGAGATATGACTTCAGAACTAACCGCTAGGGTTAGGGTTAGGGTTAGGGTTAAGGTTAGGGTTAGGGTAGTGCTTAGAGGCAACATTGCTAAGAGTGTATTCTAGTCGGTCAAAGTTGGTATCATTCAAAAGGTATGTTGGTACAGATTTGTAAACTGCAAACTGTTTGAATCGGGTGCTTACTTCCGAGATATGACTTCAGAACTAACCGCTAGGGTTAGGGTTAGGGTTAAGGATAGGGTTAGGGTAGTGCTTAGAGGCACATTGCTAAGAGTGTATTCTAGTCGGTCAAAGTTGGTATCATTCAAAAGGTATGTTGGTACAGATTTGTAAACTGCAAACCGTTTTGAAATCGGGTGCTTACTTTCCGAGATATGACTTCAGAACTAACCGCTAGGGTTAGGGTTTTAGGGTTAGGGTAGTGCTTAATAGAGCAACATTGCTAAGAGTGTATTCTGTCGGTCAAAGTTGGTATCATTCAAAAGGTATGTTGGTACAGATTTGTAAACTGCAAACCGTTTTGAAATCGGGTGCTTACTTTCCGAGATATGACTTCAGAACTAACAGCTAGGTTAGGGTTAGGGTTAAGGTTAGGGTTAGGGTAGTGCTTAGAGGCAACATTGCTAAGAGTGTATTCTAGTCGGTCAAAGTTGGTATCATTCAAAAGGTATGTTGGTACAGATTTGTAAACTGCAAACCGTTTTGAAATCGGGTGCTGACTTCCACAGATATGACTTCAGAAGTAACCGCTAGGGTTAGGGTTAGGGTTAAGGTTAGGGTTAGGGTAGTGCTTAGAGGCAACATTGCTAAGAGTGTATTCTAGTCGGTCAAAGTTGGTATCATTCAAAAGGTATGTTGGTACAGAATTGTAAACTGCAAACCGTTTTGAAATCGGGTGCTTACTTTCCGAGATATGACTTCAGAACTAACCACTAGGGTTTGGGTTAGGGTTAGGGTAGGGTAGTGCTTAGAGGCAACATTGCTAAGAGTGTATTCTAGTCCGTCAAAGTTGGTATCATCCAAAGGTATGTTGGTACAGATTTGTAAACTGCAAACCGTTTTGAAATCGGGTGCTTACTTCCGAGATATGACTTCAGAACTAACCGCTAGGGTTGGGGTTAGGGTTAAGGTTAGGGTTAGCGTAGTGCTTAGAGGCAACATTGCTAAGAGTGTATTCTAGTCGGTCAAAGTTGGTATCATTCAAAAGGTATGTTGGTACAGATTTGAGAAACTGCAAACCGGTTTGAAATCGG